>JAPPVO010000019.1:188494844-188923234 GCA_030407325.1 Camellia japonica
TGTGAAAATAATTTGCCTAAATATTTTTGGGCGGAAGCCGTTAACACTGCATGCTATGTTGTAAACCGAGTTATGATTAGACCTATTCTGAAGAAAACACCTTATGAAATTTGGAAAGGTAGAAAACCTAATATTAGTCACTTGCGTGCATTTGGTTGTAAATGCTTTGTATTGAATAACAATAAAGATAACTTAGGAAAATTTGATGCTAAATCGGATGAAGCTATATTTCTTGATTATTCAATTTCCAGTAAAGCTTATAGAGTATTCAATAAAAGAACTCTACTTGTTGAAGAATCTGTGCATGTTGCTTTTGATGAATCTAACATTATTTCCAAGAATCTTGTAAGTAATGATATTGTAGAAAATCAACCAAACATGGAGAGCATTTACATAAAAGAAAATGAAAAAAATCCATTACGCGAACATGAAGAAGAAATGACAATGGAGAAGCTTCAAGAAATATATGTTCTTCCAAAAAACAACTCAAATCTACCAAAAAAATGGAAGTATGCTTATGGTCACCCCAAAGACCTCATCATAGGTGATGCGTCAAAAGGTATAAAAATCGTTCCTCTGTTAAAAATGTTTGTGGTAACTTAGCGTTTGTTTCACAAATTGAACCAAAATCGTTTTTAGAAGCTAAAAATGATGAAAACTAGATTTTAGCAATACAAGAAGAATTAAATCAATTTGAAAGGAATGAAGTTTGGTTTTTAACGCCTTGACCTAAGGATCATCCTATTATTGGAACAAAATGGGGTTTTCGAAATAAAATGGATGAATCCGAAGTTGTTACTAGAAATAAAGCTAGATTAGTAGCTCAAGGTTATAATCAAGAAGAGGGCATTGATTTTGATGAAACTTTTGCACCAGTTGCTAGACTTGAAGCTATTAGAATGTTACTTGCTTTTGCATGTTTTAAAGATTTTAAATTATATCAAATGGATGTTAAAAGTGCTTTTTTAAATGGGTATATTTCGAAGGAAGTTTATGTTAAACAACCTCTCGGTTTTGAAAATCATAAATACCCGGATCATGTTTTCAAACTTTCAAAAATGTTATATAGCTTAAAACAAGTTCCTAGAGCTTGGTATGAAAGATTGAGTAATTTTCTACTTGACAAAGGTTTTTGTAGAGGAAAAATTGATACAACACTTTTTATAAAAATCAAAAAAGAAGATATGCTAATTGTTCAAATTTATATTGATGATAACATTTTTGGTGCTACTAATGAAAATTTGTGCAAAGAGTTTGCTAAAGATATGCAGGGTGAATTTGAAATGAGTATGATGGGGGAGTTAAATTACTTCCTTGGTCTACAAATTAAACAAACTAATGATGAGATCCATTTAAATCAAACAAAATATATCAAGGATTTACTCAAAAGGTTTGAAATGGAATCATCAAAGCCTGCAACAACTCCAATGAGCACATCAATAAAAATTGACAAAGATGAGCAAGGTAAACCTGTAGATGAAAAGAAATATCGAGGTATGATTGGTTCCCTACTCTATCTTACTGCAAGTAGACCCGATATAATGTTTAGTGTTTGTATGTGTGCACGTTTTCAATCCACACCAAAAGAGTCACACATCACCGCAGTCAAACGTATTTTTAGATATCTTTTTTGCACTCCAAAGTTGGGATTATGGTATCCTAAGGGAACCACCTTTGAACTTTTTGGTTACTCAGATGCCAACTTTGCGGGATGTAGACTTGACCGAAAAAGCACTAGTGGCACTAGTCATTTTCTTGGACACTCACTCACTTCTTGGTTTTGCAAAAAATAAAACTCAGTGGCTCTGTCAACTACTGAAGTAGAATACATTGCCGCTGCTGGGTGTTGTGCACAATTGCTTTGGATGAAACAACTTTAAGATTTTGGACTTCACTATAATTATATTCCTATAAAATGTGACAACACAAGTGCCATTGACCTTTCAAAAAATCCTATTCAGCACTCACGCATTAAACACATTGAAATAAGGCATCATTTTCTAAGAGATCATATACTCAAAGGTGATATTGAACTCGAATGTGTGCCTACAAATCGCCAATTAGCTGATATATTTACCAAGTTCTAAATGAAGAACAATTTTGTTATATTAGAACTGAACTTGGTATGATGAATACTCCAATATAATATTTATATTAAATTTTTTTTAAAAAATAAAATAAATAATATGATAATATAATAAATAATCAATAAATAACTATAGTAATAAAATTATTATATTATAATAATAATAATAATAATAATAATAATAATAATAATTATACTATATATATATATATATATTCTCTCTCTCACCACCTCTCTGTCTCTATCTCTCACCCACTCTCTCCCTTACTCTCTGTTTTCTCTTTTTCTTGTTCTCTCGCTCTCCCTTTCTTCCTCTCATCCTCAGCCGACGCCATCTTCATCCTCACCATCATCTACAACACAGCTCCACCATCCACAACATCATCCATCACTGTCATCACTACCATCATCCACCCAAATCCATCACCAATCTACCGAGATCCATCACTACTCTACCTAAAATCTACATCACCATCATTACCGATTCATCAAGTTCCATCACCGATCCGTCAAAATCCGTGACTGATCCATCAAGATCCGTGACTGATTCATTAAGATCCATTGTCGATCTACAAAAATTCATCACCGATCTACACGATCTTCTCCATTTCTTCCGATCATCAAGATTATCACCGATCAACATGTTAAAATTCTTTTTGCACTGTGTTATATTTTTTTACTTGTTGTATGTGCTCTAAACTCTCTTGGATTTAATAATGATTGCTTCTACCTTGTCTGAAGAAATTGTTTTTATTTTTATTTTCTCCTTTATGCTAGTGCACTTGGTGTAGTTGTTTATGGCCGGATCTTAATGACCCTTGGTATTATAGATTGGTAATTTGTTTCTTCAAATTTATGTAATTTTTAGTGCATTAATTTAGGGGGAGACTCATGTATTTTGAGATTAACAATTATTATAAAAATAAAATAAAATAAAAATAAAAATAAAATAAAAAGGGGGCATGTGTATATTTTGTGCATAATTTTAAGGGGAGTATATATATATATATATATATTTTCCTTATCTGCACTACTTCTTATCTGCATCACCAATTTTTTTTTGTAAAGACAAAATTTATATAAATAAAAAAAAAGGAGGATAAATGCTTGCAATTTTATTTCAGAAGGGAAAATATTACTCGATTACATGTAAGTTTTTAGAAGGCTTCACAGATTTTTTCCGTTTCACTTCTCTCAACAATTTTTCATGAGCCTCTTTTACATGCCTCTCTCTATTTTCGACTTCTGTGAGTCTTGGCATTATAACTGTTGCATAATATTGCACCGCATTCTCCAACTATGCATTTTTCCTTTTTAGCTCTTTCTTCTCCTTACACATATTAACCAGTTGTTGTTTTAACAAGCACACCTCATCTCTCCATTGCTGATTTTCTTGTACTCTTGCTTGTAATCGTTGCGCCATATTGGAAACTGCAGTCATTGCCTGTGTACTAAGAGCCATAGTGTTATTAATAGCATCGATATCATTTCGATTACCAATAACACTAGGACCCTCATTTACAGGAATAGCATGTGCCTGCATCACTGGTACCCTCTCATTTACTTGCATTACAGGCACCTCATGCATGTCCGAACCATTGATGGCTAAGGTAAGGAATGACATGATTACACAAGAAGGTCAAACAAATTTTTCTCTCCAACACTTAATATTTTCGTCTCTTTGCCTATCATTCTTGTCACTTTTTATACACTCCATCGATCTAATCTTCGATGCATATCAGCTCAAATCTTTTGGTTGTCAACATTTTGTGCGCTCGAGATACTCCAAAATCCCCACAATGATCTTGACAAGACCTACGGACCATTATTATATTTTTGACATCTCAAATTATTTTACCAACTGTGTTTATTTCTTATCTCCATATTTTATCTTGATGATGTTAAAGGGGAGAAAAAATATGACTTTGAATTGCTGTGCATGCATGCGCTTTAAATATTTTATGTTGCAAAATTATCAAATACTTGTTGATTTTTATTTTGCGTCAAATCCATACAAATATTGCCATCATCAAAAAGGGGGGATTGTTAATCATATTGTTTAATTTTGATGATGTCTAAAATATTATTTGAAAATTTTAAATTTTAATATACGTATTCTATATTATTTGACACAAAATATTATCTGTTTAAAATATAAGTTGTATGATATATTTGTTATAAATTTTAATTAAATGAAAATATTTTGAAAATATTACTATATTATGATTTTGAAAAAATCGGCTGATCACTTTTCACTTTTTGACAAAATTAAGATTGATTAGTTGTATCTTTTTGACAAATGTGATTTTAGTGAGTTGTCATCTTTTGACAAATTTAATATACTCACATGGGATGATTGGTTATTTTTATTTGAGTGTATTTATAATCTCTTCAACAATTACAAAACTTTTAGAAGGGATTATTTTACATATTATATATATATATATATATGATATAATATAAAAAGAAATGGTTGCAAAATTGTAGCATATTCACATGCTGAATTTTAATTCACATGTTGAAGTTTAAAATTGAATGTTGAAGCTACATCTTTATATAAATTAATGTGGACTTTGCAGGAATTTTTTACCTCATTTCTTTATATATATATATATATATACACAATACATATTAGTCAAAACCCACATGTTTGTGAGTTTTGTTCAAATTTCAGCCACAATGTTTGACAAAAGGAAAGGGTGCCTCATAATGAAAAGTTGAAACAAATAGATGCCTCATGATTTGTCAGAAGAGCGTCTGTCTCTCCAACGGGTATATTTTTGGGTATAAATAGAAGTGTTTTGTGTGAAAAAAAATTAAGAACTTGAAGAAATTTTTTTTCTGTGTGCTCCAAAATTTTGAGTATATTGTATTCTGCTCTTTCACTTTCAGATCTAAGTGTAACCTTTGTTCTTACACTTTCATAGTTACTCTTTGTGAGAGAATTATTGTAAAAGAGGGAATAAGTACCACTTATTTTTATTTATTATTTTTGTGAGAGATTTTTGTAAGAGTGAGACATTTATTGTTGAGTGAGGTTCAATAGATAAGAGTAAGTCCTGTGCAAAATCCATAAGCTTGGTGAAGACTTGGTGGTGTATTAATTCATTTTGATAGTAAAAAAATTCTCAAGGAGGTTCCTTGGGGAGTGGACGTAGGTCTGGCGTGCCGAACCACTATAAATCTCAGTGTTTGATTTTCTCTCCCTATCTCTCTTATTTTTTATATTGATAATTATTATTCTATTTTTTATTTGTTAAAATTCTGAATATTGTGCTTATAAATTTTAATATTGTAAAATTTTTTAAATAACCCAATTCACCCCCCTTTTGGGTTGCCTACCTGGGATAAAGAAACAAAGGTTATGTAAATATTTTAACTTAGTTGTTTGCTCAGCTACTTTGTTGGCTAGAACTCTCATGTGTTCTCAAAATTTCACTTTGTTATCTACAATGTGAGTTTTCCAAACTCCATTGAGTTCTGTATAAATTTCTCTGGATATACCAGGGTTAAAAAAATCTTTTATTTCAGATTCATCTGGTTTAGATGTCTAAATATTAGTTGGAACTGTGCTAGATCTCATTTGACAAAAAATATTTTGATAAACAGGCATAGCTGGTGCACTGTAAAAAGTTTTTTTAGCTTTGGTCATACTATCATAGGATTTAAAACTTGCTCCTGGAAATCTGCAAACTTGCTTATTGCACTCATTCCATTCTGTGTAAATTTCAGGTTGTTTTTTTGCAAACACAACATAAACTTTTTCTTGTCTAGGGATTGCTTTTTTAGTAATTGTCACCCAATCTCTTTGAGCGGGTTGTTTTCCCTTTTCCATTTTTTTTTTGGTCTAGAGGTCTTCTGGAAAAATGAAAATTACTTGTTTAGTAATTTAATTTTCTGACACAATTCCTACTAAGAAAATCTGCAAGAAAATTGTTAGTATCCTTAGGGTATTTTACCTTAAAAGTATATTCAGAAATTTTATTATACCAAGATAATCTTCTTCCTTGCTCAATAGGTTTTTAATTGATCATGAAATCTCTTACTATCTTATTATCAGTGCGTACAATAAAATTTTCTGGGGCTAAATAAGTATGAAAACTTTTTATTACCAATTTTATTGCAAGTAATTTTTTTCAAAATAATATATTTTTCTGTTTATTTGATTTAAATATTCCAGAATTATATCCACAAATTAATTCTTCTTTTTATAATTTTATGGGTATTGGATTTTTTCTTGGTCTAATCTCATTTTCTGATAAATGTATCTCTTTATCATGCCATAAGTTACTTGGTATTGCTTTAAGAACACATCCCCAGCATGCTTCTAAGGTATCCGTTTCTAAAATTAATTTATCACATGTTTTAGGAAGATAAACATCTGGTAAAGTTTTAACATTTTCTTTAATTTGTTTAATTAAAGCAACATCCTTTACTGTCCATTCGAAAATAACATTTTTCCTTAATTTGGTTAAGCAAGGAATTTCTATTTTTGAAAGATTTTTGATGAAATTTCGTCCATAATTTAAAATACTTAATAAACTCTGTAATTGTGTTATATTTTCAAGAGTATCAGGAAAATCTTGTACTTCAGACAAAATATGTTCTTATAATTTTAAACCTTTCTGGTCTAAAATTATTCCCAAAAATTCAATTGATTCTCTTTCTAGTTCAATCTTTTTTGGTGATGCCATAATTCTATATTTTTGGAATTTTTCACAAAGTAATTTTAAATGTTTCTTATGCCCCTCCCGGGTTTTAGAGAAGACAAGTATATCATCAATATAAACTACACAACAGTCTTTAAGATCTTTAAAAATATATCCACCCACCGTTGAAATATCTGTGGTGCTATATTTAACCCAAAATGCATAACATTCTAGTGTTAATGTCCTTTAGGTGTACTGAAAGCTATCAATTTTTTTGATTCTTTAGTGAATTGAATTTGCCAAAATCCACTCTTACAATCAAATTTACTAAAGATTTTTTATCCTTTGGTTGAGTTGATCAAAACACTTTTCTTGGAATAAAATATCCATCAAATTCTAAATTTTCATTTAGTCGTTTATAGTTGACTACCATTCGGGCTTTTCCTCTATTAATTTCAGTGTGGTTTCTTACCATAAAAGCTGGACTAGAGTGACGGCTTCTAGTTTCTTCAATTAACTTTTTGTCAAAAGTTCCTAAAGTTGAATATCAAATTCATCTATAACTTGTCTAGTATAAATCATTGGTCTTACTCTAATGATAACATTAGGGTCTTTTAATTTCAAATTACAATAACATGGACTACGTTTCGCCATAGTTTTAATGGATTTTCACTAAAATTTTCTTCTAGAATTTTATAAATCCAATGTGATTCAATCATAGTTTTGATGATGGGAATTAAATCACCACGTTGAACGGGCGCAAACTTTTTATCACAAATATATTTACGTTGTTCTAAAATGGAATATAAATTAAGACATTGTTCATGCTTTAATAAAATGGCTTTTTCCTGTATTTCCATTGGAAGGTATTTAGATATAAATTATTTTCAATAAGGAAGTCTCCATGCATATAAGGAAAACATAGAATTTTTGGTATAATGAACTTGCTATCATTTAACCAAATAGCTATATTTTTAGCCTTGAATTGTATGGAAATATGATTTCCATCAATTCCAGTAACCAAAATTGAATGTTTCATTAATGTCCAATTTTCTTTAGTATGGCATTCCATTTACATGAGCTGATTGTAGCTCCTGTGTCTATGAGAACATTGAGGCTATAAGATTTATAGCCTGCAAAATTAAATGTTCCCAATACATATGTGTATCTTTTTTTTCCTTGGCTTGAAGAAAAAATAATATCATTATTTTTTGTTTGAAAATGATACATATATGCAGACTTAATATGTTCAGATTGTCTTCTTGTTCTTGGAAAAATAAGAATCTGAACATTTGTTGAAGTAATAGATTCTTGATTAGAATTATTACTCGATTCACCAATGCTTAATTTTGAAAATACTTTGTTAGAAAAAAAAATTTCAAATACAGAAGTTGATCTTTTAATTTTTGAACTGTAATTTGAATATATAATTTTTTTCTTGATACTTGCATTTGTATTTGTGTAAGATTTTTTTGTTTTAGACGATTCTCCTTGCCCTACGAGGTCTTGGATTAACCATTGTTGAGGGACTTCTAAATCGCTCCAATTCATTAGACATGGTTGGATTGCCGTGTCAAATGGTCTTGGTTCAAATATTTCAATGATTTTATTATCGTTTGATCTTGTTTTTGTTTCAGGAAATTTGGTCAATTCGTGAATTATTTTCCAACGAATTGCCAAATCATCTTGTGTTTTATTTCTTATTCTGACTGTGTCCTCAAGATTAGGATCATTTATGGAAATAAAAGAAATTTGGTATAACATTAAACCAAACTACTCCATTAGCCAAATTAGATTGAATTCCTCCAATGATTGTTTTTATTGGGTCAGAAAATCTTTTATAAAAAATTACCACCAAAATAGGAGTATCTATTCTTGGCGGAATAAGGCTGTTATGGTTACTTGTATTAATCCAATATGAATATATTGAATCTTAGGATATTTCTTTTTCCATCTTGCAACCTTTTTCTTATTAAAAAAAGGAATATCAATATTTCATTCTTCTGACCATTTTGCTTGAATGTTACCACTATATTATTCAAACACTCTTGTTGAAAAGAAGTTGAATTTTGAAAATTTGTAAATTTTTGGCACAACAACTTCTTGCATTTTTTTAAATTTTGCTAATTCTTCTTTGATAAAAGTTTTTTCTTCTCCGATTACATCTCCAAGTCGAATGGCTTGTAATTTTTTTTTGAGATATATTATCTGCTTCTTGAGATATTACTTGACTATCTATATTAGTCATCATGAAGATTAGTTCTTCATCTGAACTTTCTTTATCACTAGAAATTTCGTACAAGATTTCTTCTTCATCAGAAATTTCTTCGCCATATATTATTTCAAAATCTTGTTCTTCAAGAACTTTGATAATTTTCTTTGCACTTTTTCCGCTTTTTGGGCATTCGGGTGTATAGTGACCCTCTTCGTCACAAATGTAACATTTACAAATTTTCTTTTTTGAAACACTTGTTGGTTTCTTTTTTCAAATATACTTTTTCTTTTTTGAAAAAGTTTTGTTTTTTTCCAACGTTTCCATTTATATTTTTTGCGTTTTTTTGGAAAATCCTTTTCCCTTGGGAAATGTATTACAACCAATTTTTCAATTTTTTTTCAAAATTTTATCAAAACATTTTTGACCATATTGTGAGTTGGAAATTTGATTTTTTATTTGTTTTTTCGTCTTTGCTTCTAGACACCGATCTGCTATCAATCTTAGAACATAATTAATGCTAAAATCAAGATTATCATATTCTTCCTTCTCCATTTTTTTGAGAAAGTCAGGATATGTTTTTATACATAACTCATCCCATGGATTAGGGAGTTCATGGAAAATCTGATCTAACCATGGTTGATTTGCTGGTGCATCAATAAGATAATAATATTTTCTAAAAGTTTGAACATAGTCTTCAGAAAGACAAATGTTACATAATTCTAAAAACCAAACCAAACCAAACCAAGCCAAGCCTTAAGTCCCATCAAATGGGACTGGCTACATGAATCATTCTTCTCCAAGTGGCTCTATCAAAGGCCATTTCATTAGTCAAATTGAGTAGATCCATATCTCTATTTACAACGTTAGCCAACGTTAATCTAGACCTACCCCGTCCCCTAACACTTCCATCTACCGTTACAGTATCGCATCTCTTCACTATTGCCTCTGTTGATCTCCGTTGAATATGACCAAACCATCTGAATCGATTTTCTCTCAACTTATTTTCTATCGATGCTACTCATACCCATTCCCGAATACACTCATTCCTAATTTTGTCTAGTCTAGTCTTGTCACACATCCACCTTAGCATCCTCATCTCAGCCACACTCATCTTATCTACATGTTGTTTCTTGGTTGCCCAACACTCTGTCCCATATAACATTGCTGGTCTAATAGGCATTCTATAGAACTTACTTTTTAGTCTAGTGGGTATTCGTTTATCACACAGTATCCCAGACGCACTTCTCTACTTACATCATCCTGCCTTAATCCTATAGGCCACATCCGCATCAATGTCCCCCGCTGTTGTGATAATCAATCCTAAGTAATGAAAATGTTTACTCTTGGGCAGTTCTTGGTTCTCAATCTTCACTTCTCCTCTGCTTTCATTGTTACTGTTACTAAATTTACACTCTATTTACTTTGTCTTAGTTCTGCTTATTCGGAATCCTTTAGATTCAAGAGTTTTTCTCCAAATCTCCAACTTTGTGTTAACTCCTTCTCTAGTCTCATCCACTAGCACGATATCGTCTGCAAAAAGCATACATAATGGCACGTCATCCTCAATATTTCTCGTCAACTCATCCATAACTACTAAAACAAAAGATAAGGACTTAAGGTAGATCCTTAGTGTTAGTAAACCTTACAGTGGTAGGAAATTCATTTGTCTCTCCAGCAAACGATCTAATAGTGGTTACCACCCCTTTATATATGTCCCTAATCACATCAATGTAACCTTTGTTACCCCTTTCTTCTCTAACACCCACCATATTATATCTCGGGGCACTCTATCATATGATTCTCAAGGTCGATAAACACCATATGAATGTCTCTTTTCTTTTCTCTATACTTTTCTATTACTCTCCTCAAAAGATAGATCGCTTCCATTGTTAACCTGCCAAGCATTAACCCAAATTGATTCTCTGACACCTCTATATATCTCGCAATCGGCTTTTCATCGCCTCTCTCACACTTTCATTATCTGACACATTAGCTTGATTCCTCTATAGTTGTTGCAATCGATTTTTTTGCCTTTCTTTTTCCCTTATTTATTTCTGATGAAACATCTTGATCTATTGTTTCTTTAGATGAGGATGATTGATTATCATCATCATTAGTTGACATATTAATATAATAATTAAAGCGTTGTAAAAGGGTTTCATGTTCTAGATAAGTTTCTCTTATCAGCTTTAGTAGCCTATTTCTTTCATCAATACCTAAATCTGGGTCTTTATATAATTTTCTCTAATAATCCAATATTTCAACAATAGTTTCATATTCAGTCCTATTATAGGTATTGGTTTGAAGTACCAGAATATCTTTTTGTACCATAAAATAGCCTAGGAATGGAGTTATCTCCTAGACTATTCATTCCATCATTATTTATGAAGGATATAGTTCCTAATTTTGTCATCAAATTGTTTATTTGGGTTTTTACTTCTTTGTTTAAGTCAATATTTATTATAGAATCTAAATTGTCTATTTTAGATTCTATAGACTCAACTTTGGATTCTAGATAATTTTGATTTTTATCTAATTTAGAAAACCAAAAGCACATAATATCAGTAATATTATTTAAACTAGAACAAACACTATTTATATTTGCAGACTCTTTAGTAATATGCAAACTATGATCATATTTTTTGTATTTCCAAAGCATATTATATCTTCAGGGTTAATTGCCATTATAGATTGTTGTTGGTACCTAAGACCATCCTAGGGTATTTATCTGGTATTTAAAACCTCTCTTTATGATCTTAAAGACTTAAAAATGCCTAATTACGGCTAATAGTCAAAAGATCTTAATTAGTATAAGAGCTTTGACATACACTAAGCATATAGGTTTTACAACAACTATAAATGAAGCAAATAATTATGAAGAGATATAAAATACAAAGGATACACAATTAAAGACTAAACTTGACAATCAAAATTTATTTTATTTATTTTATTTTTATATCATTAAGCACACCAAACACACTTATATATATATATATATATCAAAATTTATACATAGATAGAAATACTTACATAGCTTGGTCTTGCTTCAAAAGCTCTTCACCAAGCTGTTGATACCAATTACATAATCACAAAACGAAAGGAGCTTTCTTTCTACTAGTTTTATTATGGAGTTATGGAGTTAAGAGAAAGTTAGAGAAATAGGCAAAGATGTAGGCAACAAAGAGATGGTAAGAAATTACATTGTTGTATTATGTTAGCTTAAAAGCCAATTTATAGAATACAACTCCATAAACAAACAAAACTAAAAAGTCCAGTCTAAATTTAATACATACCTAATTGGTTGGACTAT
Source organism: Camellia japonica (assembly GCA_030407325.1). Classification (NCBI taxonomy): domain Eukaryota; kingdom Viridiplantae; phylum Streptophyta; class Magnoliopsida; order Ericales; family Theaceae; genus Camellia; species Camellia japonica. The sequence goes on from JAPPVO010000019.1 coordinate 188,507,105, forward strand.
CAAATACATACGTCCAAATTTGCAAAGCTTTCCAAAAGTCTATACTCCAAAAGTTACTAGCCTAGACTTAGGCTTATAAATACAACTTGACAATTATACATGACACCTAGACATATATTTATGGAGGTTCTGAAATCATAGCTTGGTGAAGAGCTTTTGAAGCAAGATCAAGTTATGTAAGTATTTCTATCTATATATAAATTTTGATATATATAAGTGTGTTTGGTGTGCTTAATGATATAAAAAAAATAATAAAAAAAAAATTGATTGTCAAGTTTAGTCTTTAATTGTGTATCCTTTGTATTTTATATTTTCATAATTATTTGTTTCATTTATAGTTGTTGTAAAACCTATATGCTTAGTGTATATCAAAACTCATATACTCATTAAGATCTTTTGACTATTAGCCATAATTAGGCATTTTTAAGTCTTTAAGATCATAAAGAGAGGTTTTAGACACCAGATAAATACACTAGGAGGGTCTTAGGTACCAACAACAATCTATAATGGCAATTACCCTTGAAGATATAATATGCTTTGGAGATAAAACAAAATAATGTTAATAATAAATATGACCATAGTTTGAATATTGCTAAAGTGTCTACAAATATAAATAGTGTTTTTCTAGTTTAAATAATATTACTGATATTTTGTGCTCTTGGTTTTCTAAATTAGATAAAAATAAAAAAATAAATCAAAATTATCTAAAATCCAAAGTTGAGTCTATAGAATCTAAAATAGATAATTTAGGTTCTATAATAAATATTTGACTTAAACAAAGAAGCAAAAACCCAAATAAACAATTTGGTGACAAAATTAGAAACTATATCCTTCATAAATAATGATGGAATGAATAGTCTAGGAGATAACTCCATTCCTAGGCTATTTTATGGTACAGAATACATTCTGGTATTTCAAACCAATATCTTTAATAGGACTGAATATGAAAATATTGTTGAAATGTTGGACTATTGGAGAAAATTATATAAAGACCCATATTTAGGTATTGATGAAAGAAATAGGCTACTAGATATGATAAAAGAAACTTATCTGGAACATGAAACCCTTTTACAGCACTTTAATTATGATATTAATTTGTCAACTAATGATGATGATAGTCAATCATCCTCATCTGAAGAAACAATAGATCAAGATATTTCATTAGAAATGAATAAGGGAAAAAGAAAGGCAGAAGAACCGATTGATTCCGAATTGTTTGGCACATGGGGAGATGGAGAAAATTTTGACTAAATTCAAACAAATGAAGTTAAAAATGATACTAACACTAGAAGTACCTCAAATCCTACACTTGAGCCAATAATATCTAGAAAATATAATAATCGTAAGTATCAAATAGCTCAAAATGACACTTAATTAGATTTGTCTCATGTTCCATTTAAGGATTAGCGACAAGCAATTGATGATTGGGCACAATCATTGTCCATCATTATTACCAATTATAAAAGTAGTTGGTCAAAGGAAAAATTCCTTGATTATATTGCAGCAACTCTCCAGGGAGATGTGTTGTAATAGTTAAGACAATGGGAAAAATCTAAAATTGAAAAATGTCAAAAAACAGCTTTGTTGGCAAATTTTCTCACACTTGATACAATATTAGCTGAGTTTGCAAAAATCATAAAAGAAAATTTATGTGGTTTTGTAGGAGATACTAATTTTCAAGTCGATTTAAATTATATTTTGACTAAATTAGAATTATGTAACATTTGTCTTTTTGAAAACTATGTTCAAACTTTTAAAAATATTATTATCTTATTGATCCACCAGCAAATCAACCATGGTTAGATCAATTTTTCCATAAACTCTCTAATCCATGGGATGAGTTATGTATTAAAATATATCCTGACTTTCTCAAAAAAATAGGGAAAGAAGAATATGATAATCTTGATTTTCGCATTAATTATGTTTTAAGACTGATAATAAATCGGTATCTAGAAGCAAAGGCGAAAAAATAAATAAAAAATCAAATTTTCAACTCACAATATGGTCAAAAATGTTGTGATAAAATTTTGGGAAAAAATTGAAAAATTGGTTGTAATACATTTTCTAAGTGAAAAGGATTTTCCAAAAAATACAGAAAATATAAATGGAAACCTTGGAAAAAGAACAAAACTTTTTCAAAAAAGAAAAAGTATATTCGAAAAAAGAAACCAACAAGTGTTTCAAAAAAGAAAACTTGTAAATGTTACATTTGTAACGAAGAGGGTCACTATGCACCGAATGCCCAAAAAAGAGAAAAAGTGCAAAGAAAATGATCAAAGTTCTTGAAGAACAAGATTTTGAAATAATATATTGTAACAACCCTCATTTTGACTTAGTCATACTTGCATACATTCATGTATGATCTTGCCTTGTTATGTTATTTTGCAAGTCTTGTTCTGTCTTGTTTTGTTTAAGTGATTGCTTGCTCGATTTTGTTCCTTGTTTGGTGTGTAGCCGAGGTCATCTTGAGCTTAGTTCACCTTTGAACCTTTGTACTTAGAATTTATTTTGGAACCATTTGGTTGACCTCCATCTTCACCCCGGGCATGTTTGCCAAGATGTCACTATCTCCGCCGAGGTGTTCGGAACCAAGGCCGAGGAGTGTATCATCTAGGCCGAGATGTTTTGCACTTAGTGATCTTTGTCCTTGGGCCGGTATGACCCAGACCGAGGTGTGGCACACCCAGGCCAAGGTGTAGCACAGCTTAGTCAAGTGTCGTCCTCCCTAGCCGATGTTTTTGATACCCTGTTGCCGAGCTTTGACTTTAGCCGATATCATTACATGCCGATGTGTCTTGCCATTTAGCTTGTTGTATACGCTTTGTCATAGACTTGTCTTATCAATCAGTCACCTTTTTGAGTTGAACCAACCCGATAGTACCACGTGTCCGAGCTGTGTGTTAAGACAGCCGGCAGACCTAGAAACAAATGATTTTGTCTCAAATCTTTGTCTTTAGAGAGAGAGGCTCTAGAGGAAGAAGGAGGGAGTTTTAGAGTGAGAGAGCAGAGTTCCGAGCCTGATCACCGAGGATCGAACCGTTAGATTTGAGTTTTGAGGTTAGATTCTTGCTCTGCTCTAGTTAATCTTATTGGCTGTCAAGCTAAATTGCATGATTGATTTCGTTTTGCACGCCATGCATTGATTGAATTGAAGTTGGTTCTTGAAGAGAAAATGTGTTGTTTGAGTTTTGATGAAAAGCCTCGTTTTGATCCGAAAGTTTGGAACTAGAACCATGTTTTTGTGTTGTTCTTGCATGATCTTCTTATAGGGTACCCAGGTCCATGTTTTTGAACTCATAGCATGAAACCTCAGTTTTTGGAATAAATTATGATTTTAGCATGCATGTTCTTGATGTTCTTGATGATCTTGTTCTTTGCATTCTTCAAGGGGGAAACCCAGGTTTTCCCGATTTCGTTTGAATGTGCCATCGGGACCACACCTCGGCAAGGAGGTGTGGGACCTCGGCAAAGGCCTGGTTGGTACCCAGTGTGCTTTCATGTGACGAGAAACAGTGTTTAAACCCCAGCATGTTTTGCTTTGTTTTGACTTGGATCTGGTGAGAATGCCGGGATCATTGCATGCATGTAAAGCTTGTTTTGTTGAGAATGTATTTGCCATGTGATTGTAGGACCTTGATCCTTGCTTTGAGCCTACACCCGAGAAGAACTATGTGAGTGGTATTTCTAATAAAGCTATGTTATACGTTTTGATAAATCTTGCTTTGCTTTGTTTTGATGAAAGTATTTGTTAAGCATGAATGACTAGCTCTATTTTTATGTATCGAGTATAAGTTTTGTTTTGGAATTATCTTTGACAAGTCCCTTGTGCTGGAGGACTTTAAACTTCCGCAGCACCAAGTATGAAAGTCCCTTGTGCTGGAGGACTCTAAACTTTCGCAGTACTAAGTATAAAAGGATACGGCCCTTCTTGGAAAGATATAGTGTTTAAAGCAGGCTACGGGCCTAAGTAACACAAGACCATCGTGTTAAAAAGAGCTACGGGCTTAAGTAACATAATCCCTGTGCTGGAGGACTATAAACTTTCGCAGTACCCTTTGACTAATCGATTACGGATCGTACAGTCCTTGTCTTGCCACTGACGGTTTACCGCGTGGACTTGTTTGTTCGGAAAGCTGGATTTGTGTTTTGCCGATGCCAGTAAGCATCCCTTGAGACTTGTAAGATTTGTTAGATGAATACGGTTCATCTCTTGATTTGATAAGGTTTCAATGTGTTTTGCTTTGAAAGAATCTCGGCTAATATTAGTATGGTTTTGGCATGTTTTGTTTTGAAAAGACTTCGGCTATATTCATGCAAAACCTTTATTATTTGTACCATTCACTGAGTATCCAAGCTCACCCTCTCTATATATATGTAGGTGTTGAGCAGGACGGTGGCGACGCCTAGATGTGTTTTGTACAGCTTGTTTTGGATTTATGATTATGTCGGCCTTGTTTTGTATTCATGTCGGCATCGTTGTATTTACGTCGGCAAATCTTGAAAATCATGCTTCTTGACTTATATTCATTGTATTTTGTACATGTCGGCTCGAGAAGCCTTTTGATCAAGATGTAACTTGTATTTTGTTATTTCAAGCTGGTTGTAAAGCTATAACTTGTATGTCATTCCCTTTGATTTATGCACGGCTCTTATGGACCTCTTGTATTTCGATTTATCGCTTCCGCATTTGTGAGCCCCATATATTATACTCTGATTGTGTGTGATCTTTGTAAGTTGGCCTTCAGTAATCACGGATTACTAGCCATCACGGCACCATCCTACTAGGGGCGGTTTGGGGTCGTGACATATATGACGAAGAAATTTCTGATGAAGAAGAAATTTTGTATGAAATTTCTAGTGATGAAGAACTAATCTTCATGATGACTAATATAGATAATCAAGAAATATCTCAAGAAGCAGATAATATATCTCAAGAAGAATTACAAGCCATTCGACTTGAAGATGTAATTGGAGAAGAAAAAACCAGGGATGGCAATGTGAACTCGGCCCGACGGGGACCTGATGGGGCGGGGATGGTATTCAAAAATCAATCCCCGATTAGTTTCGGGCCAAGGACGGAGATAAGTGTCCCAGCCCCGTACTCGACCCGGCCTCATTTGTCCCCGAAGTGAAATTACTATTTTACCACTCTATATATATATAAACCAAACCGTCATCTCACTTTCACTTCTCTCTCTCTCAGTCTCACTGCGTCTCTCATCTCTATCTCCCTCAATCACTGACTCAGATCTCTCTCAGTCTTACCGCGTCTTTCATCTTTCTCTCTCGCACTCACTCACTCACTCACTCAGTTAGATTTCTCTCTCTCATTCTCTCACTTCTTATCATCATCAATATCATCCACCACCACCACCACCACCAATCTGAACAGATCTGAAAAAGTGAAGAAGCCCTCCATCCATGAAGCCCTCCGTTGCCACCGATTTGAACAGATCGTGAACCGTGAAGCCATCGATCTGAACAAATCGTGGTCCGATCGATGTCTTGATCAATGGACAGATCGTGAAGCCCTCTCTCTCTATATATATACACATATATTTGTTGCTGTGTTGATGAACAATTTTTTTTTTTTAAGTTGTTTATATATATATATATCTGTTGTTGTTGATGATTTGTGTTGATCTGAAATAATTGTTGTGTGTGTGTTGAACAGATCTGTCATTCATTATACAGATTAATTTTTTTTTTTTTTTGGTTCTTTTGTGTATGTGTGTGTTGAATAGATCTGTTGGGGATTTTTTGGGGTCGGGGAAACTCGATCCCCCTTAGGGGACAGGGGCGTGGGAGGTGATGGGTTCCCCGCCGAGGATCGGGGCCGAGGACGAGAATTTTTTTACCTTCGGGGATCAAGGATGGGGAGTGTCATCCCCGGCCCCACCCCGGCTTGTTGCCAATCCTAGAAAAAACTTTTATCGAAGAAGAATTAGCAAAATTCGAAAAAATGCAAGAAGTTGTTGTGTCAGAAATTTACAAACTTTCAAAATTCAACTTCTTTTCAGCGAAAGTGTTTGAACAATACAATGGTAACACTCAAGCAAAATGGTCAGAAGAAGGAAATATTGGTATTCCTTTTTTTGATAAGAAAAAGGCTGCAAGATGAAAAAAGAAATATTTTGAGATTCAATATATTCATATTGGATTAATATAGGTAACCATAGCAGCCTTATTCTGCTAAGGGATAGATACTTCTATTTTGGTAGTAATTTTTGATAAAAGATTTTCCGAACCAATAAAAGCAATCATTGGAGGAATTCAATCTAATTTGGCTAATGGAATACTTTGGTTTAATGTTATACCAAATTTCTTTATTTCCATAATTGATCCTAATATTGAGGACACAGTCAGAATAAGAAATAAAACACAAGGATTAGGAATGAAATCTAATTCCCATGATTTGGCTATTCGTTGGAAAATAATTCACGAATTGAACAAATTTCCTGAAACAAAAAACAAGATCAAACGATAATAAAATCGTTGAAATATTTGAACCAAAACCATTTAACACGGCAATCCAACCACGTCTAATGAATTGGAGCGATTTAGAAGTCCCTCAACAATGGTTAATCCAAGACCTCGTAGGGCAAGGAGAATCGTCTAAAACAAAAAAATCCTACACAAATACAAATGCAAGCATCAAGAAAAAATATTATATATTCAAAATACAGTTCCAAAAATTAAAAGATCAACTTTTGTATTTGAAAAAGATTTTTCTAACAAAGTATTTTCAAAATTAAGCATTGGTGAATCGAGTAATAATTCTAATCAAGAATCTATTACTTCAACAAATGTTCAGATTCTTATTTTTCCAAGAACAAGAAGACAATTTGAACATATTAAGTCTGCATATATGTATCATTTTCAAACAAAAAATGATGATATTATTTTTTCTCCTAGCCAAGGAAAAAGAAGATGCACATATGTATTGGGAACATTTAATTTTGCAGGTTAAAAACCATATAACCTCAGTGTTCTCATAGGCACATGGGCTACAATCAGCTCATGTAAATGGAATGCCATACCAAAAGAAAAATGGACATTAATGAAACATCCAATTTTGGTTACTGGAATTGATGGAAACCATACTTCCATACAATTCAAGGCTAAAAATATAGCTATTTGGTTAAATGATAGTAAGTTCATTATACCAAAAATTCTATGTTTTCCTTATATGCATGGAGATTTCCTTCTTGGGGTTCAGATGGGATGAGAAGTTAATCAAGTTAAGCACTCAATCCAGAATGTAGAATAATCAATCCAAGTTTGAACATGTGTCTAATCCCTATTCAGGCTTGCTTGCTCAACTTGAAGCCTAAATTAACCTAAACAATTTGAAATAGGTTCAAGTTACTCAAATTAAAAAAGCAAGCGCTCGCAGCAAAAAAAAAAAGAAAAAAAAGAAAAAAAAAAAAAAACCTTCCATTGAATAAATATATTGCATTTTTGAAGATAAAAAACGAAAAAAAAAATTCAAAAAATTATAAACATAAAACATAATTAAACATTGGGACAATTACACAAAAAAAAAAAAAAAAAAGTTAGGGTTTGAGACTTGTAACCAAATAAATTCTTTAATTTTGTCAATTTAAATTTAAATTTTGTATTTGCTTTCAGTCTAGACCATTCGCTTATTTTTATTAAGTAAAATTAACAGAAAAAGAATATTTTCTTTATTGAACTCAATGTAAGTATATATAAAATGTCTAAAATATCATTTTTTTTAGTTGATTTTTACTTGACGAAAATAGGCAAATTGTAACGCCCCAAATTTCTAGCCCAAATGATAATATAACAATCATGGCTCTTTCAAGAAAACCGAATATAAATCTCCAAACTTACATTACATGATACAATAGTTCTTCATGCAACAATACATTAATCAACAATAAGTAAATAAACAAATAAATACCCCCAAGGGTTTACAATTTTCCAAGGCTTGAGCCTAGTTACACAAAACGATTATTCAAACTCATACACATACAGCCCTTGGCTTACACACAGAGTCACAACAAAATGAGAGTCTCGTACTCTCAACACACATTTCCTTGCCTTTAGTTAGGCGACATCACCACATCTTTTCCTACACAAAAATCTCGTAGGGTGAGCATAAAGCCTAGTAGGAAATCCTTAACAAAGTATATACATTTTATACAAGTCTCAAGAGATGAAATGCACATGCCATGCTATGTCCCTTTTTGAAGATAAATCACATTTTCATCTTTTGAAAACCATCATGCTCAATGATGTCATGCAATTTCAATTGTTCAAAACTTAACAATTTATTTCAAGGACGGTAAATACGACTCTGGTAATCCCTAGGTCGGTGTCTACAAGTAGACTATACAAGTACTACCAAATTATCATTTTTACCGGTATTAACCGGAAGGCTCGACACCTATCCGCGCGAGTTTTTGGCCTTTCACCCTGGACTCTCATGCCAATTTATTCAATATCATCTACACCACCTATCAAGACTTACCAACGTATTTACCCCAAAACCATTTCATGAAAACTTGTTTCTCAACATTCTGTTCTCAATGCAAGTTTTCAAATCAACTTTCAAAGTTTAATGTAATCAAATGAATTGTTATGCCAATAACACAAGATGAATATAAATACTTTTATTCTAATTCATCATCCAAGGAATAAAACAATTCCCTCTTCTCAAGTATTCTTAACAATTAGTCATTTCAAGACTATTTCAACGTTTTGAACAATAATTTCCAAAATGAATAACAATTCTCATATTCCCTGAAATTCATCATTTATATAAATATAAATAAGAAATTTTCCAAACATCCATTTATTTTGACACACAAAATAAATACAACAATATCATTTATAGACTTTTAGTCTCTTTTAAAAAATCCCCAAATTCTAGGTTTTCTCACAAAAACTATACAACTCAAATCCTTTGAAAGAAAACTTTCCAAAATCATCTTTTCTTCAATCAACGAAAATCAAAACCCATAAGATCATTTTAAAAGAACAAGAGACAAATCCACTTTCAAAGTCGCTCAACTTCTTGAATCAACAATCAATTTTCAAAGTTATCGAAAGATGATTTCGAAAATCATATAGATCTTGCAAAAATATATATATATATATATAACTCTAAGAAAATCTCTACCTTAAGTTTTGAAGAAGAAATGAGATGAAACCCCCAAAATCAACGGTGTCGAAACTCGATCTTCACCGCACATAACGAAGCCCTTGAGAAGTTAACCAACTTTGATGAAGAACTTATGGCAGAACTCTAATGGATCTTGAGAAATCAAGGTTTTGATCCAATTTGGCGTAGGGAAATGTAGAGAGAAGGGAGAGGAAAGGGTTTTTAGAGAAAAAGAGATATACAAAAGTGATCTGAAATATCATATTCACGAACTGATATAACATGGTCCGTTCGAGCGTGGAAAGCCCCGCTCGAGCATCAAATACACTTTCCCAGTACTTTTGTAGACAGGTCAAACTTCTGAAACCAAACATTCTCCGCTCGAACGCATAAATGGCCGCTCGAGCGGACAAGCAACTTCTAATGCATTTTGCATTTTTTGCTTCGGGGGCGCTGCCCCTCAACCCCGCGAGGGCGCTGCCCTAGGACCCGTTAAAGGGCGTTGCCCCATGGATCCCCGTGAGCTGACCGGGCAGCTCGATCACCGCCAGGGCGCTACCCTTGGACCCGCCAAGGGGTGCTGTCTTTTGGACCCCCGCGAGCTGACCGGGCCAGTGGCGACTCTAGGAATTTTTGTCAGTGGTGTCAATCAAAAACTTAAATACCATATATCTTACAGAAAATTCACATTAATCATTATATCACCTATGGAGAAAAAAATCAACAAATTAATTTAAATTCTAAAATTATAAACAAAAATATTTCAATATATTGATACTATTGTTTAAGCAAAAAGACATGCTAATACACGAGCTTCTACAAAAAATAGATAAAAGTTAAAAAGTAAACTTTTTTCATTGGTGGGTTCAAAAGAGTAGGACTTAAAACTATGGGTTCAAAATTGTATTTTAGTGGGTTCAATTACTAATTTTTTCCCTAAAATCTAATATTTATATAATAAATAAATAAAAAAAATTCAGTCAGGGGTTCGGGTGACACCCCTGACCAAGCCTTGGAGCCGCCCCTGGACCGGACAGCTCGATCCCCGACATACTCAGCGAAGTGGCAAAATTGGGATCGCTACACAAATGACTTAGATTAAAAACAAATCAAAAGTTTGAGATTTAAATAGACAAAATTAAAAACTAAAGGTTTAATTTGTTAAAAAGGGTCAAACCCTAGGTTTTTTTTTTTTTTTTTTTTTAACTGTCCCTTAAAAATTTTAGTTTAGGTTATGTGTATTATATAGTAGAATATATTAATATGATTTAATCCAAATGATAGGAGAATAATTAATATTTTATAATAGGATCTTGTTAACGTGTGCCCTAATGGCACATGTTAAGAAAGCAATAAATGAATTTCAACTTCCTACGCTTGCATGGACAACGTAAGGGTACAATGAAAATTAATTATGATATTTTTAAAGAGTTAATTTTTTATTCTTATATACATAATTACCCTTTGTTTTGGTAAGACAAAAATTCTTTAATTACTACTATGTATGTGTAATTAAAAAAATAAAATAAAAATATTTTATATTTAATTTATTTATTTTTTGAATTGTTCTAAAAGTACTTTTTTATAAATCCCTTTTCACCTACTTTTAGTCCACATTATTTTATTATATTCTAATAAGTCCTATGGGTGACATAGTTAGCAAAATACCCCTAATAATATTCATATTTACAGTGTGAATGTTCCGTGATATGAATGTTCAGACCGTCAATGTGAATGTTCATGCCATCACTGTCAATGTAAACATTCACACGTCAATGTGAATATTCATATTGTAAAATATGAATGTTCACATTCCCAAATTGCTAACCGTTCAAAAAATATTTGTAAGGGTAGAAATGTTCATAAAATACTTTAAATATGAGAATTAGAATTTAGTAGATCAAATGTTCAAATAATATGATTTATTGGAATGCAAGAATATCTTATGGACTAATTGGGTACAAACACTTGAAAAATGATTTTCTAATAAATCTCTCATTGTTCTAATATGGTGAGAATCCGACCAATATTTATGAATGTACTGTTAAAAAAGCTTTAGTTGTAAAATATTTTTATTTATTGAATTTTTAGAATTTGTATTTAAAATTTATTTTCAAAAAGTTATAATTTGTTTTTATCAAAACTAAATATAAATATATATTTTAATTTTTAAATATTATTTTATGTTCCAAAAAAAATCATTTGAAAATAAGTGTTTGATTTTTAAAAATTTTATTTTTCGCCAAACTAAATTTTAATTTTTTTTGAAAAAAATAATTAAAAAATTCAATCAAAAATAATAGAGGAGAATGGTGCAAAGCAAAAAGGATATTTTGGTCTCATTATAAATATAAAAATCTTTAATTAAGATAGCTTTTAATGTCTTGTTATTCTATACAAATGTACTCATTTAATACTTTCTTAATATGGGTAAATTGCACTTTGCCCTCCTAAAGTTTCACCCATTTCTCGCTTTGGCCCTTCATATTTGCAATTATTCCCACTTTGGCCCTTTAAGTTTAATTTTTTCCACTTTGGCCTTTCATGTTTGTAATCCATCCTACTTTGGCCCTTCATATTTGCAATCATTCCCACTTTATTCCTAAACTAACTTCCATCCAAAAAACTAACAGAATCTGCCACATCGCTAACACATCAGCTTCATGTGTGATGTAAAAAATTCACTAAACATGCAAAAAATAAAAAATAAAAAACGAAAAAATTGAATTTTTTTTTAAATCTCTAGTGAACTTTTTTTTCTTCAAATTAACATTATGGTAAATTACACTGACACCCCCTCAGGTTTATATTTAATACAAATACCCCCTCACATTCGGGAAATTACATTCCCACCCTTGAGGTTAACTATTGCATTATAGAAACACCTCTACCGTCATATGGCCGTTAAGGCCATCAAAAGAATCTTGATGACATCAGCCCAAAAAAGTTTAATTAACTAAATTACCCTATGTGAGACTTGTATATCCATTTTCAAAAAAAAAAGTTTATCCCCTAATATTGTACAAATTAGTTTCCTCAACATTAATATGTTTGGTTTGATTTTCATAATCTGTTTATTTTTTGAAAAAAAAACTAAAAACTAATTTATTGAAATAAAATAACAAATTAAAAATACTCATCAATTTCATATAGTTTTACATTTTTGAAAGAAAAAAAAAACTCAAAATTTAAATATATATCTTTTTTGTATTTATTTTTGTAAAATTAATTTTTATTTAAAAAAATTGGAAATTCAAAACCAAAAATTAGAAAACTGATTTTTATTCAAACTGATTTTCATAGTCTGTTTGGTTTTGTTCCAAAATCAGTTTTCTAATTTTTTTTAAAATAAAAATTAATTTGACAAAAATAAATACAAAAAGATATATATATATTTAAATTTTGAGATTTTTTTTTTCTTTCAAAAATGTAAGACTACATGAAATTGATGACTATTTTTTATTTGTTATTTTATTTCAATAAATTAGTTTTTAGTTTTTTTCAAAAAATTCATAAACAGATTATGAAAATCAAACCAAACATATTAATGTTGAGGAAACTGATTTTGTACAATATTAGGGGATAAACTTTTTTTTTTTAATGGATATATAGGCCTCACAAAGGGTAATTTAGTCAATTAAACTTTTTGGGCTGATGTCATCAAGATTCTTTTGATGGCCTTAACGGCATATGACGGCAGGGGTGTTTCTGTAATACAATTGTTAACCTCAAGGGTGGGAATGTATTTTCCCGAATGTGAGGAGGGTACTTGTATTAAATATAAACCTGATGGGGTGATAGTGTAATTTACCCTTAACATTATTACATTATAGATGCATCTAAATTAGATGTAGCTAGAAAAATAAAAACAAATTTAACTAAAAAAAGAAAAACAATTTACTAAAGACAAAAAAATAAAAATATACTGACTCAATCACCTGTATTGTTAATTCTGAAATGAAAAATTTACTATCATTTTTTTCGTCTTTAGTGAACTTTTTTTTTTATAGTTAAATTTGTTTTTATTTTTTTAGCTGTATCTAATCTAGATGCATCTATAATGTAATAATGTTTATGAATAAATTTGAAAAAAAAAAAAAAGTTCACTAAAGACCAAAAAAATTCAATTTTTTTGTTTTTTATTTTTTATTTTTTGCATCTTTAATGAATTTTTTACATTACATATAGAGCTAATGTTTTAGTGATGTGACAAATTCTATTATTTTTTTGGATGAAAGTTAGTTCAGAAGTAAAGTGGAAAGGATTGTAAACATGAATGGACAAAATGGGAATGATTACAAACATGAAGGGCCAAATGGTCAAAGTGGGAATGATTGTAAACATGAAGGATCAAAGTAAGAAGGATTGTAAACATAAAAGGCCAAAGTAAGAAAAATCAAACTTAAAAGGCCAAAGTGAGAAACGGGTGAAACTTTAGGGGGGCAAACCGTAAATTACCTTTCTTAATATATAAATTTAGGACGCATGCTAATAAAAGTATTTATAATATTTTATATTTATTAACATATTATTTGTATTAGGGTATAAAATTATTTGACTTGCAAAAACCGCCTTATCTAATTTGACCATCATACAAATGGATGATTTTGAGTGTACAATAGAATCGGATGTCATTTAAAATATGACTTTGGTGAGGTGGACGGGGCTCAAGTTTTACCTACACTTGCAAGCACCACACCCCGCATTTACACAATTTTTTTAAAAAAAAAAAAAAAAAAAAAACCTAAACCGTTTATTTTCTTTCTTATTGACAAATTCATATTAGATTTTTTTCCTTTCCAAACCAAACCAAACCAAACTCTCTCTCTTCACTCTTAGACTTGTTCTTTCATCTCTCTCTGGCGATCGGTGATCGAATCGAATCAGTTCGCCTTCACATTTTATTTGGCAACACTTGCGAGCTGTGACTGCTATACTACCAAAACCGTCAAAATTGTACTGAATTGAGCCATACCGTGTTTTTTTTTAATTTTTGGCGGGCAGATTGGCGGGTTGGGTTTCCAGCTATTGCGGGTTGGCGTGAGTGGCGGCTGGAGGAAGGCAACCCGCCTATTCTAACCGACCCGATCCGCCTATCTCTATTATTTTTTATTTTTCAAAATACAGATATGCGTATACAAACTCAATAACACATTACTCAGCACAGCTTCCACACACACACACACACACACACACACAATCAATTCTCAAATTAGACCCTAGCTCCCCTGACATCACAATTGGTGAACAACATTTGTCTCACCTCTTGCTCCTCCACCACGCCGATTGCCATCATCGTCGCCTCTATTAGCCTTGCCGGTCGCCGTCGCCACTAGTAGCCTCGCCGGTCACCGCCGCATCTTCTCCGCTCGCCGATTTGGTACGTGATTTCTCTTTGCTCTTTTTCTGCTGTCTCTTTCTCTTATTCTCTGTTTTGGGTTTCTTTGTAGTGTTTTTTCACGAAATGGGTCTCTAGATTTGGACCTTTTGCTTCTTGATTTGGTGTTTCTGTGTTTTCTAGGGCTGGAAAGAGAATATATATATAGATATATTCCCAGTGGCGTAGCAGGAATTCAGTGAAGAGGGTACAAATTAATGACAACATTAAATTTTTTTTTTCAATTACTAAACTTAAATATTAAGAGTTCATTTAGATAAATGTGAATTTTAAATTAAAGGATTTGAAATTAAATTTTATATAAATATTGGGAGTAACTATTTTATAGGTGGATTGAAAAATTAAAAAAGAAGATAAGTTGAGATAAAAATGATATATTTTAGTATAGAAATTCTATAAAACATATCGCAAAAAAAGTGCCTATCATATGTCGCAATTATGATATTCGTAGTCTTTAGTTATAACACATTATAGTGTTAGATATAATTTAGTTATAACTTCTTGAGATTGTTATTTTGGTCAGGACTATATATCAAGTAATAGTTAGTTATAACTGAGTCTGATATTAGTTATGACCTATTGTAATTTATGTTTTATTTTTTTATTTTTTATAATTGGAGATGTGTTGCTTGATTATAATTTATATAGTTGTCATTTTAGTTATGAATGGAAAGAGACACATGGAGGATAAACTTTACATGTCAAATGTAACTAACAATCTAATAAATTCCATATCTTCATTGAAATTAATTATGTTTGCATGTCAATAACGATGGACATCACCATTATATTGAAATTTTCATAGATAATAATATGACTTATCATAGTCTCTTTATTTTCAATTAAAATAACCATTATTGTTCTCATAATTTTAAAAATGTCATTGACGTTTCACTTTAAATAATATTTTTATAAATTTTTTTATTTAAAATATTTTCTTTATGTTAAAAAAAAAAAATCCCAAAACCCAGGGGGTGCACGTGACCCCCCCGGGCCCTATGTGCCTCCGCCACTGTATATTCCCTTGTATTGGACACATGTTTTGCAATGGGTTTTCAATCTTGTTCAAATTTGAGTTTTGCAATGGGTTTTTAAGAGATATATTCAAATATGAGTTTTCAATCTTGTAATGCAAATTTCTTCATTTCTTCTTTTGCTGCATTTCTTTTTTTTTTTTTTTTTTTCAAATTAGTTTTTTTTTTCCCTCTCTATTCTTCTGGAGAAAAGATTGCTTTGTTTATTAACAGATTGACATATATGCATCAATTACTTTTTCCATACCTAACAGAAACTAGGATCCCATTCTTTGTTTGTTTTTCCTGTTTAACTTTTGGGTAGAATTGTTGGAGACATTATCTAAAAATTTTGTGAAAGAATTATATGGTTTTAATGAATCTGTGAATAAAATTAGTATTGCTGATATATAATATGCACAAAAAAAAAGGTAACTGAAATTTTATCTGAAAATGAATTATATGATATATATTTAAAATTAGTATGATGTGAATCTTATCTAGAATGACTATGATTTATAAATATATTTATCTGAATATTTTCTAAGTAATTTTTTTTAATATTGCTGATAAATATTATAGCCAGAGCAATTTTGCCTCAAAATTACATGATTAGGCCAGTATATTGCCGCAAAGATTGACATTGATATACACAGACAGACACATGCATATTATATATGAACTTGTTTCCTTTGAGTGCAGTCCAGTTCAAATTCTTCTAGTGCTCATGCTTTTTTGGGCCTGAATCTGGTTTGATTCAAATTCATTATTATAGTTCTTGTAATTTGATCATTTTTTCCCAGATCTCAACTGATGTTCTGAAGTGTGTGTTTGTATATTAGTAGGAAAACTTTTGAATGCAACTAGCACTTGAATAATGAACCGTAAATCAAGATCGACCCAACACAAGTTTGTTATCTATTATATAATGGTTGCTTGTTATATAGCAAAATCCTTGTTGGCTTGCTGGACCAAAATACTATTGCAATTTGCAATCAACCAAGTTTAGGAAAGAAGTGGACCTTGTTTTCTTTTTCTTAGTCATTCATATAAGCTATTTAATCTGTTTATAGCTGATGTATACTCCAAGGCAAAACTTGATGAACTTGGAGAAACTCATTGTAGTTTGACTACTCATGTGAATCTTAAGCAGATGTTTGTGACATTGGATGATCCATGATGCTTCTTACTTTCGTTCAGCTTATGGAACTACTTATAGGTTTGTTTATTTGAGGAAATTGTGTCAGATTGTTTGCTCAGTTTCTGCTTACATCTTGTGAGTCAAAAATAATTTAAATAAGCTGAACAAAATTTATTATTTAAAAGTTGGGGAGAGATGCTTTTAGCTTTTTCTTTTTGATTTTCAATTTTCCACTTGCAAAAAATTTGCACCGAATAGGCTCATGTATGTCCACAGCGAACTGGATTGATCAGATTTCATGTGATGGAGTATAGAGTTTTTTAAGAGTTTAGTTCAGTTTTGAGATCATCTAAATATCTTATTATTGTTATGTTGTGTTATGTTTTAATGGATTAACACCGAGTTTGATGCTTTCAGTTGGAATTTGTCATGGATTAGTAGTGATTTTAGTCAATAAATGGAATAAAAAGCTTCTAATACCTGAAGTTTGACATTTCTGTGGATTAGCTCTAGAATTTATGTTACTCTCATTCAGTTACTATTAAACAAATAATTAAATCTACTGCTTAAAGAGCAAAAACACAATCCAGTCTAAGTCCATAATATTTTAAAACACAATCCATAATATTGCTGAAAATTAATTTGAAACATGCTTTCTCAGTTTTAAATATTTTTACTTATCATCATGGTAAATTTTTTATTTTTTACTAGACAATGGACGAGGGAAATGCAAGTAATAGTTGTTTTGATGGTGGAAACCCTTCTACACTAGTCCAAGTCCCAACTGTAGAATCAACTATTGTTGTTAGTTCTTGAGGTTAGACTTAATTCTTATTTTTGAAATTCTTGTTGAGTTTGATGATTATATTAACTTTTAGTTTACTAGTTTGTCAATGTTTAATGTTAGATTAGATGAATGAACATCTATTTTAATTTTGACTATCTTCGTTAATATATAAATTAGATCTTTTTACTCTTTAATTCAAGTTTTGTAATTTGAATTATTTTTTTTATAAACTGCCAATCTCCTCGAACTGCTAAGTTAAAACTGCCAATATTTGCCAACCGAACTGCCAGTTTTTGATTAAAAAAAAATGGCAATTTCTAATGACATTTTTATCAATCTGCCACCTGCCGTACGGTTTCTATTTTACTCTTAAACCGCACTGACTCGCATTGCGCACACCCCTGGTGGCTGTCACACCGTTGTTGAGGTTCGTCAGCCAACATCTTCTCAGGTAAACTCTCTTCTTCCCCAACTCTAGGAATTTTAATTTTAAAATTTGGGGCTTTTGAATTAGGGCTTGTTTAATTTAAAATTTTAATTTTATTGTTGTTGTTCTAGGTTGTTTTTCTCTATTTTAATTTAATATCCTAACCCAATAATGCATAGGGGGGTGTGTGCGCTTTGCTAGCATATTTCATTTTGACAGAGGAGTTGGATATGTAGGATGGATTGATTGTGGCTTTGTGCCATGACTTGCACGCAAAGGGAATGTCCAATGATTCAATTCCAACTCTTCCAAACACATTCACCAAGCAATCCATTTTCTTCAACTCCTCCCATTTTCCTCCTTCCATCTACGCCAACAAATAAATAAATACTATAATTTTCCTTACAGATTATAAAATTAAATTTAAAGCAATATAATAAAGTATGAACACTTTAAATCATCTAGATGTCCATGTATATGTATGTATGTATGTACCAAAGAATGCAAAGTGTAAGTAAAGAGAGAACCTTTCAAAAGTTATAATACTTGCAAGAGAAAAGATAGAGACCCATATCCTGATTTGGGTTACTCACTACATCAAAGTAATTTTTGATTTTTAACCTAGTTTAATATTTTATTGTTGTTTTGTTATGGTACTTTTTGTTGGAAATCTAGCACTAATCTTGCTACAAATGGCATATACAACATACGTACAGATTGCATATATGACATGAAATTCTCTCGTCTAGTCTACACTTCTACCTAGAGGATATGAACTAGCCCAAAAAAATATAGAATAGTGCATGTATTTTGACAAAAACAGTGAGTCACTTTCATTCATTGATATCATTATGATTTAATTTTCATTATTTTGTTTCAGTTTTAGGTTCATTCAATTTCAGTTTCAATTGTGAAAAAGCAGAAATGGAGATTGATTCAAATAATGGTGACAATCCTTCATTCAAGTTGTTTGCTTACAGTTCTCATATTGTCCATTTGCACTTCTCCTTCTAGTTGTCTTGGAATTCCATCACCTGTACATTGTGAATTTGTAGACAAGCACCATCTAATAAAACCACCGCAATCATTACAAGAGTAAATAATTTGTTTTTGTTTCGCTCCGTCTCAGAAATTCAAATAGTTGTCTTTTTATGACATCTAGGACAATTTTTGTTGTAATATGTCAATCGATCTGAGCTACTGCCGTTAGCACTTGAAGTTGACATATGCAAAAATATAAAGCCAAAAGAAAAAAAACTATATTACAATTACAATTCAAGTAGCTATGACTTTCCAGGTGTTTTGAGTAAAGCACAATTACAATTCAATCACAAGTCTAAAATCTGCCAATGAGGAGCTGAGGCAAAAGTTTCGGATGATTATGGTGAGCAAATTAAACACTGTTGTGATAAAGTTTGGGATGATTAACTCTTAGTCTTTGCTTGTTTGCCGGAGACCTTCGAATTTTCTGGCAATCTTCTTGGACCCTCTCATAGACTCTGCTCTACATCTTCTCCTTTAATTTCTCAATCCATCTATGATAATATATTCGAACCTCAGATTCCTTCATTTCAAATCTGTGTTCCAAACAAAACCTAAATGTCATTTCAATCACACCAGGACCTTCAGTTTTGCAATCTTCACAAAAGCTCATTGAATTAACTAGATTGGAAACTCTTAAGCAGAACTGCTGCAAAATAATGCAAACCCAAAACAATCAAAACCCACTTAGGATTTTTATCAAACAGTTGGTGTTCTTGCAGTAAATCCCATGTATCAGCATAAAAAGAAAGCATAGACGCACATAACTAATGACAATCAACTAGTAACCACTAAAAAAAAAACGAAGAAAACACCACCACCACCACATCATCCATCATCATCATCAAGAAATCAAGCCATAGTCGGCAAAGGATGATGCAGACGAGGGACAAGATCAGAAAGGTGGGTTTGAGATTTCACAATCCTAGCCGACAGAGGAAGCGTGTCATCCGGGCTTGAGTCAAGTATATTTGCAAAAATGAGGTCGAAAGCTTGAGAAGAGGAACTAACAAAAGAGGAAACTTTCAGAAAGAAAAAAGGTTTTTATTACCCTTGTGTATAGCTGCCTCAGGGGTAGGCCCGATAGGGGCAGCATGGCCAATATTCGGAACAAGGAACATCAACAATCGCGGGACTAGAAGATGGGGTGAGGTCTTGCATAATGAAGAAGATAAAAGTGCTCATTAAAGAAAACATAACCCCAAAAGGAAAAGTAGCTATGAAAAAGAACCAAAAAATGTCTATTTAATACCTGGCGGAGCCTTTAAAAAATAGGAACGTTGGCATCAGGAGCCCGCTTATGAGCCATCATCTTGGTGCGAGTCATTTGAGGACCAAAAACCTTATTCAAAAGGACCGGCTCCGAGACAGCAACCACCGAATTGGCTGGGGCAGATGAAGCAAAGAAACTTTCATACATATGGTCAAACTTTCGGGACTTGGGCAACCGAAATGTTAAATCTTTCTTATAGATTAGCAGGGTGAATAGACAACTAGCTTACTTCGAACAAACTCGATGAAGGCATCAATATTCTTCCACCAGTGAAACCCCTTACCCGACTCAAGCACGGCAGTGTCAGAGAACCGGATGCAGGAAGTAAGGCATGTAGGAGTCCACGAGTAAAGCGTACGTGACACTCTAAAAAGGACAGTAGAGAGACTGATCGAACCCAAATTGACATGTCACCTCATTAGGCCTATAGGCAACACTACCAAAGCCTTTCTCATGCCATACCGGCAGAGAGCTGGGACAAACCATTATCTAGACATCAATAAGGTGCGCAGAAGCATCCTTTGGCAAAGGAAATGATACTGACTGGGGAGAAGCATGGTAAATAGGTGACGCCGCCACACCCACATAAGAGCGAGCCATGATGCCCTGAAAATCATCTACTAAAGTGTTCAGAAATAGAGTGGAAATGACGCGAGATCAACAGTTGACAAGTTCTCGCCTTCTTAAACAAAGGGACCCATCCCTATCTACTACCTCTCGAAGAGCTTCCGTCTTGAAAACAATCGGAGCAGCAGCAGCAGCAAACTTCGAGAATCTCTTAAAAAAGAAGCAAAGTAAGAACTGATTGTGGTCGAAGGAGATAGGCTCATAACGGCCTATAAACCGTACCACATCCTGATGAAGCAGATCTAGTCGGTAGTATAGATTCCCAAGAAACAGTGGAGCCAAGGGGATTCGATCTCCCTTAAAGAATTTGGCCACCAGTGGAAAGACGAAGGGGCCAAGAGTATCCAGGGGTGTGCTTGGAAGGATAAAAAAAGAAGAGTAAGCAGGTTAGGAACCCTAGAGAGTAAAACTCAGAGCCATACATTGGACCAACCTCATACTCTTGAGCAGGGTCAACATCTTTAGCCAAGGGCTGAAGATCTCTAAAGAAATGATGGATCCATGCAGTATAGGAAGCTTGGTCCGTTCTTACCTGTAGCCTTCCTCTTTGGGCCATCAAATCAGGAACTCAACCGACCACAATCTTGAAGATTTTGTTTCAAAGGCTCATTATCGGAAGGAATCCGCTCAGGGCAAAAGACATGAGTGCCCTTTACCTCCAAGCGCAGTAAGATAAATACATCTTCAAGCGTTGGCTCCATTTCACGGTTACCAAGCATGAAGGTGTGTCTCAATACTCCATCGGAGAGCCATAGCTTCCAGTCTGGCATTATTGCGTCGAATGGATAATGATCGGGAGATCCTCACAGGAATTAGCAGTCAGGTTGCCTGAAGCCTCTAATAGAAGCCCTTGTCCAAAAGGATATCATCAACCCATTCTTGCCAACCAAAGGGAAGATTGGAAAAAGCTTTGAATTGAGGGTAGCAATAAGGGAAATCCCTTAGCTCAATTTTGAGACGCAGCATCGAGGAATGAGAGTTTCCTGTTTGGAGTCAATGTCTTCAGAAAGATACAGAGGTGCCCCCCTCGGAGTTGGAGGAGAGATGGTGGATTCAGCTGATCCTCAGAACGGGTCTTTCCTGCCAAAATAGGGTGATTTCTTCCACTTGGATGCCAGAGGAACAACTCTCTCTTTCATAAGCGTTGGTTCTAAGGGCCCTGGAATGATGAATCTCTTTCGGGAAGCCATATAGCTGAAACAACAAAGATGACAAGTAGGAGCAAACAGTATCAAACTTATATTATTAGAGTCAAGTTAACAGCAAACAAATGGTAACAATTTATCTATGCTACCGCATTTTATTTCTCTAACCCAATTCATAATTAACAAAAAGTAGGGATTGGTATTTCTGGGTTTGTCTCTCGTGAGTCAACACAAATCAACAAGAATTCCAATGAAATTTCGGCATCAACTATTTACTTCTCGAAGTATCCACAAGTGACAACACGTGGCTCAACGCTCAACTTCAACATTAATTCTTCAAGCAAAAGCATTCTCTAGCTTCCGGTGTCAGGAATTCATTCGTCAAGTATGGTGTGCTTACACTGTCAACAAATTCTATATTAAGAGTTTGAGCATGATATCTACTTTAGATCAAAGGGTTCTAGAATATGACATGCAATTGTAAAGTTCATGACCTGGGAAAAAGAATTAATCAATATGCAGTTAATTTTAAAATGATAAGAAGATTAGGATAACTTCAAAAATTGAGGGTTTAGAACCATGAAACTAGTTTTAATATCAAAGTTGGAGTTTCCATTTCATTCAGGAATTTAGATAATTCAATAGACGGTGGTTGTTCTAAGAGTTCAACGTTTTTGTGGATTTGAGCTTAATAACGAATCTGGCTATTTTAAATCACTTAGACCAATATGGAGCCACATATTGTCTGGGACTTTAACTTCATTGGCCATTCGCTATGTGACTAGTCTAGATTGGAGTGTTGTTGTAAATAAATTTTGTGTTCTTGTTGATTGAAGTTCTTTTAGCAAAGTTGGTTTTTGGAAGTGGTTCCACCAGTGTATTAGTTCTCAAGTGTAGTTTTGAAGTGAGATGTTGAACAGTTTTGGTGAGAAATGACATAATTGAAGCCTTGGTGATATTGTTCTTTGACTTGAACTAAGGGCATCTCCGGCAATGCTAGTCAAAATATTTAGCCTTCTAGCTTATAAAATTTTCAATTAAAAAAATATGGCTGTTGAAAAAATATAATTGCATTTAAAAAATGAAATAAATAATATTTATTTTAGAAATAGTTAAAATAGGGAGTATTGTTGGAATGTGTATTGAAAAAGTGAATACCTAAAATACAAAAAGTGAATTTTAGCTAGTTAATTTGACTAACCATTGTTGGAGATGCTCTGACTCAACCGAAGTAGCTAGTCATTATTCACAAAACTATTTTAGCTATAGCCTTTTGATCAGTTTGTTGAAGAGATTTTTCATGAGTTTGGCTAGTTATTTTAGTAAGATTGATAGTTTAGCTAGTCTATTGTGGATGTTCTAATGGTGGTTAATAGATAACTTTTTTACTTAGATAGCATGTTGCTCCATGAAGATTATTTCTCAGAAAGGGTTAGCTTCACAAATTTGTTGGATGCAGAACATATTTGTGCTTTTTTATATATTTATCTTTGTAAAACAATAGATAATGCTTGTTACCAGTCCATATGGTTTTATGTGACTCTATTCTTGAGATAATTTAATATTTCTATGAATGCTTCCTTCATCTAGATCCTTATTAGTTATTTCAAAGAAATTTTGACTTTGAATTCATTTGAACTAATGTCTGTTCTGATTTTTCTTTTCAATTTCATGACAGCAGATTTCTTGGTGACTATTGCCAACTGACTCCTGCAATCTCTACATAAAATGAAGGTTGTTTTTTGTTTGTCAGTTCCCTAAATTTATGCTTGGATTCTGAACACTTGAGATTTCTTGTAAATCTGTAAATTTGATTGTAACAATCCATTTCCAAACTAAAATGTCTCTCCGAAGACCCCCACTACCCCGTCTCCTTCTGAACAATGTCTCTTGCATGAGAAATGCCCAACAAATCCTCCGTCACGTAAATATCTCCCTTCATGACGGTGGGGCACTTGTGTTGACAGGCGCCAATGGCTCAGGCAAAACCACTTTCTTGCGCATGTTAGCCGGATTCTCCAAACCTTCAGCTGGTGAGATCCTCTGGAATGGTCATGACATAACTGACTCAGGGGTTTTTCACCAATACAAGCTTCAACTCAACTGGCTTTCTCTCAAAGATGCGATCAAAGAGAAATTCACTGTCCTTGACAATGTTCAGTGGTTTGAAGTTCTTGAAGGCAAGCAAGGGAAGTCTCTCCCTGCTCTGGAGCTTATGGGGCTTGGAAGGTTGGCGAAAGAGAAAACAAGGATGCTCTCAATGGGTCAACGGAAAAGGCTACAACTTGCGAGGTTGCTGGCAATTGATCGGCCAATTTGGTTGCTTGACGAGCCTTCGGTGGCATTGGATAATGACGGGGTCAAGTTGCTGGAGTATATTATTGCAGAGCACCGAAAGAAGGGTGGGATTGTCATCGTAGCAACACATTTGCCGATTAAGATTGAAGATGCCATGTATTTGAGGTTGCCACCAAGGTTCCCAAGAAAAATGACTTTGGTAGACATGCTTGATCGAGCTGGTTAGAGAAGTAAGATGTTAATTCCATCAATTTTTTGGACCTCATGTAGTATGCCCAGAAGCTGAATCAATGAAAGCATGAAGAAGGCATACGTTGGACGGAACCAAAGAGACCTCAATGTTCAATTAAAGGTAGTTACTTTGCTTAAATTATTTTTTGTTGCCCAGTTGAAGAACTTTAGGCATGTTTAAGCTATAGTTGTAGTCTTCGTTGTCTACTGCATACAAAACATCAATCAATATCTTATAAAAAGGGTGGCGATTAAAATTTTCATTTAGAAGCTCCATGGACCTTGAGATAGGATTTAGGTGTTGGCAATTTTTGCGTGACCATGTCTCGGCTTTATTTTGTAATGGGGCTTAGTAGTTGAGGGGGCTGAAAGTGTCTTGTTCAAGTACAATATCAGACCAAGATTTTGTATTGCTGATTTTCTACATTTTGTTGGGCCTTGAGATAGGATTTAGGTGTTGGCAATTTTGCGTGACAAAATGGTCTCGGCTTTATTTTGTAATGGGGGCTGAAAGTGTCTTGTTCAAGTACAATATTAGACCAAGATTTTGTATTGCTGATTTTCTACGTCTTGTTTAATATTTTAATTTTATTTGTTTCTTGTTGGCTTGAAATTTTGGATAGCTCTTTGATATATGAAGCTTCAGAGTTATATGGGGATGTTTTGCAGAGTACAACCATATAGTGTCATGAGATTGTGTATTACATAAACTGAAGCTTTGACTCCCCAGATCCTCTGAAGGGAAAAAATAAGTTTGAAAAAGTAACTTTAGAATAGGAAAAGCTATAAAAATAAATAAATAAATAAAGTGAACACAAATATTGAGATCAAGATGGTTTTGGGGTCTGTTCTTGTGGTTGGATTATCTCATGGGTTGGGATTCTGTGTTTAAAATTTTGTTGTACCTTCAATATATTCTTGGTCATACCATTGTTTATGAGATTTTGGTGTTTTGAAATTTCTGTGATTAAGAGTAAGAGTGCATTGGCAACATAGGAATAGAAAATTTTGAAAGCAAAAAATTCCTATCTGTTTGTGTTTTAAAGGTTTGCTTGGTGGAGTGGAGACATAGGCAATGCTAGTGCATTGGATGGAGGAGTTATTGGGTGTTTTGTTTTGGAAAGTTAGTTAAAAGTTGACTTTTTAGTTTTTTTTTTTTTTGAAAAAACGTGTAAAAAGTAGAGATGATACGACTTAAAATAGATTAAAAGTCAAAATTTGACTTTTAACTATGTTCCCAAATGGGTAATTATTTTATAGTTGCAAACTATCATGTGGTATTATTTATAGTGTTTTAAATCAATTACGTAGAAAATTTAACGTGACTCACCTATGTTATATAGTTGATAAACAAATAATGACTCATTGTTTGTTGCAATTTTTTCTTCTCGAGAATATCACATTACATAACATTAGAGTGTGTCTAATAAATTTTTGTTTTTAATTGTTTTGTGTTTATTGATGATTTTTAAGGTAGTAGAGATACTAGCAAATAGCAAAATGAAAAAAATGTCACCAAATCTAAACGAAAGATGTGATGAAGGTGATTGTAGATGAGCATTGTTGGCATTGGATGTTTGTGAGGGTTGTTTGACTTTACTAGTGGGCAAGCATCACCATGATAATTCTTCCTCGGAGTGTTTGAAGATGAAGAATTGTTTTTAGGGTTGCTATGGAGAAAGAGAATCAAACTGTTTGGCAGCATCTCAAATACACAAGTCCCCGTTTCACCACAAGTTATCACAAATGCTTTTTAGCAATTTTTTTCCTCTTAGGCTATAGACTTGTTTGATCTAGCAAGTTATTTCTATTTAATAAGTTATATACAGAAGTTATATTAAACAATTTAGCATAAATTCCTAAATTTAAAAATTAAAAAAAAAAAAAAACTATAAATATCTCAGATAAATTGTACTAAACAATTTCTATATTTGAATCATAAATTTAGATACTGATTTGAAATCTGAATATATATATATATATATTAACAAAATATAAGCAATTTTTTTATATATTCCCTTTCCTTTTCCTTGTTCTTTTTAAATTCTTACATAAATCTATGATTCAAATGCAGATTTGATGAATTTTTTTTTAAATATATTTCTAAACCATAAGCCCCTAAAAGAAACGTAATCAAATTTTAAAAAGATGCATTTAAAAAAATGGCAAAATTACATACAGGTAGGAGAAGGGAAAAAAAATTATCAACACATGAGTTGCACCCTCACAAATATTTCATTTGCACTCCATTATAGATACATTTACATTTTCATGTGTTAGTAATTTTTTTTTCCTTTCAAAAAATTTCACCTAAAAAAATTGTCTTCCATGTACTTTTAAAAAATTATTATTTTTACTTATTATTATTTTTTTATTTTAATGGTGGTGTGTTTAATTTTGCTATGATTGGCAGCAACAAAACAGGGATTAGCTTATTTGGCAACACTGTAAAAAAAAAAAGCCGACTTATTAATTTATTGACTTATTTTAGTCACATTATCTCTCTATTTTTTACACGTTCTGTTATAAAAAATAAAAATAAATAAATATTTTTGGCACTTTCCAAAATAATTCTAAATAGGTTGTTTATTAGCTTATTTAAGTCACATCACATTTATACTTTTCTATACGTCTTTTCTTAATAAAAAAAAAAGGGAAAAAAATGAGACCTCTACCACCCCCAGTGAATTCTGATTGGTCCATTTTTAATTTTATTTTTTATCCTCCTCTTGTTGCCCCCCACGTGTATGTGGGGGTGCTGGGGGTCACCTCCAACTGGGGGTCTGGATCATCTCTCTAAAAAAAAATGAACTTATAAACTACAATAATGCTACGCTACAGGAAGGAAAGTCAGGAAAGCTTTCAGGAAATGGTGGGTCCCACCTGGAAAGGAATAAAAAAAAGGAAATTGTTAGTTTAAGGAAATTGTTAGTTTAAGAAATAAAAAAACTTGCTGCCGCCGGTCAACAACAAATTGTTGGGTGGGTCCCACTCAAGAAAATAAAAAAATAATAAAAAATAAAAAATAAAAAATAAAAAATAAAAAAAAAGGAAAAAATAAAAGTAAAGGAAATGAAGAAAATGTTGGCTGGAACCTTCCTATTATATCAACAACAAATATTGTAGGTAGCAATTCAAGTGAATTCCTTTGAGTGAAAACTCACAAAGAATATAATCCAAGGAATAACAAAAAGAATTTATATATTGCCAATATATAATAGTTCAATAACATAAACCTACATGAAAATGACAATACTTCAACATAAGCTTATACCAAAATGATAATGCTTCAACAACTCAACAACATAAGCCTACACAAAATGGCAATGCTTCAACATCGGCTTGCCTAGAAGTCATACAAATATTGTCAATGGTAAATTAAAAATAAATTAATATAGGTCCAATAAATATTGTCATTGTTGACATCTTCAACTTCTTTCATCTTTGTCTCGTTCGGGATTTTCAGATTGTGACTGCGCCATATCATTTTTCTTCCCATATGTTGCATAATATTCATAAATTTCATCACTTGACTTAAACATCATTCCCACCT
This sequence comes from Camellia japonica, assembly GCA_030407325.1. NCBI lineage: Eukaryota > Viridiplantae > Streptophyta > Magnoliopsida > Ericales > Theaceae > Camellia > Camellia japonica. The sequence continues at coordinate 188,535,169 of JAPPVO010000019.1, forward strand.
TAGGATCCTCAGTTTCAACTTCTACATTTTCAGTTTCGACTTCTACATTTTCTGTTTCCTCCATTTCATTCTCAATATTAATTTCATTAATGCCCTCACTTGAAGATCCACTTGATATTTCTTCATCCATATCTCTACAATATATATATATATATATAACAAATTAAAAAGTTCTTCAACAAAAATAAATAAAAAGGCAATAAATAAACAGGAATTAATTTAGTTCTTAAACAAAAATAAATAAACAACCAATAACTAAACTGAGACTATTTAAAAATAATAATTTGTGCCTTGAAATATATACATTGGTGGTATAAGGCATCAAAAATTTTCAAAATTGAACAAAAACCCCCAAAATTTAATCTATGCAATTTCTAGGCTCTCATACATGAAACAAAGTAAATCCACAAAATCTTATTGAAAGATTCAAATTTAGAGATAACAGAAATTTTAGGTTAAAAATTGAGTTATATAACCTAAGCAATCCACAACATCTCTTTCATTGAAAGATTCAGAGACAACAAAAATTTTCAAAAGCCCCAAAATTCAAAATTCTAGGGTTTGAAAAAAATAATCCCAAAATCGCACAAAGAAGGTAGGATACAAAATCAAGCTTGGTAAAACAACTACAAACACTCAGATTTTGGTTGCAAATCTTACCTTCGGTGTTCTTGCAAGAATGGTGGGATTAGAGACTGAAATCGCAGCAAAAATCTGAGAGTGACGGAGAAATCAAACGGAAATCTCAGCAGTTACGGAGACGCCGGCGGCAGTGACCGGCGGCAACAAGCTTGCGGGTGAGAGCTGAGCGAGAGAGTGGTGAGAGAGTTGAAACGTGAGCTAGAGTGGTGAGAGAGTTGAACAGGTGAAAGAGTTCAGGAACACCAAACTCATGAGACTCAGAACTTTTTTTTTATTATTTTTTTATTTTCTTGAGTGGGACCCACCCAACAATTTGTTGTTGACCGGCGGCAGCAAGTTTTTTTATTTCTTAAACTAACAATTTCCTTAAACTAACAATTTCCTTTTTTTTATTCCTTTCCAGGTGGGACCCACCATTTCCTGAAAGCTTTCCCGACTTCCCTTCCTGTAGCGTAGCATTATTGTATAAACTATACTCAAAGGATGAGGCTTCCCTCCAGTATTGGACTGAAGAGTACTATTGGGCTTGTGGGGGTCCATCACGGGTCCCGTTTCGATAATCTGAACCGTTGAATGTATAGAATTTATCGAGTACTAAATGCTTATAAAAAATCACGTTGATCGAATATCGATAGTTATGTGATCAAATTAGTTTTATAAAAAAAAAAAATGAACGTTAAAAAATAAACTGCTGGCTTAGGAACTTGGCTATTGGCTATTTTAACTACACTAAAAAAAAGTTGTGATTGGGAAGATAATTGACCTCTTTTTTCTTCTTCTTCTTTTTTTTTTTTTAATTGGTTTGATGGTTGTAAAAGAAAAAATGAAATCAATTGATATATTATATAAGGAAAAAGAGAGTTTCTAACTCACAAGCCTTATAGAAGCTCCAAGTTCCCAATCTAAATTTCATAATTTTTTGATTTTTAAGAATTTTAAAAATCTTCTATTAGCTAGCTCTTATTCAAGCAAAAATAAATAAATATTAATATCCCTTGATTTATGACTTTTAAATGGAAAATATATCAAATTTAAAAAAATGAAAAAGTATGCTAATTTATTTCAAAATTTAAATTTGAGGGTCACTAAATATGGAAATCAATCTATTAATTTAAATTTAAATTTAACACAATATAAATTTAAAATTATAATGATCTATCCCATGATTTATAAGTTTTAAATAAAAATTTAAAATTATCATAATTAGCTCATAATTTTTGTATTTAGGAGCAATAAGAATAACGTTGAAATTATTTATATATTTTACAAAAGAATGTTTTAAAAAAAGATATTATGAGAGTTTCAAAACCTTATACAAAATCTATATACTATTATAATTGAAAAATATTGTCATCCTATTAAAGTTTAAAGTTGCATTTTTTTTTATTTTGTTTAATTTTTGTTAATATGTGTCACAATACCATTGATTTATAAATTAATTTTATATTCTTAAAATAAAATTTTAATTTAGATTATTCCTTAAATTATGTTTCAGAATAAGATCAATATTCATTCCTTAATTTATGCATCTTTTATTAAATTATAAAATAAAGTTTTAAATTTAAATTCTTTTTTAAATTATGTTACTACAATTAGAATGAGATCAATATTCACATGTGTCATAATATTATTGGTCTAAACATAATATGTTATTAAATACACGTATTCAAATTATTAATCACTATTAAAAGTTTACATTTTTAATTATTAACAATTGCTAAACATAATAGATTCTATTTTTTTTTTTTTTTTAATCTCAATTGTCAACTAAACAAATTAAAATAAAAAAAATCAATTTTTTTGGCTTAAATAGTTAAGAAGTGACTATTGCTAAAATCAAATAGAAATAATTTTTTTTTTCTATTAAAAATGATAGTTGGTGAAATTTATTTTTCTTACATAATAAAAAAAGAAAATTGGAATTACATGCGATAATTTATTGTTCTAGTAATATTACAGATCCACACTTTCACCCACAATAATGTGTCAAGGGAGTTAGGCCCCATGTCATTGTGTGTAGCAAATCAAGAGTTGACACACATGATACCATATCATTGTAGATACAATTGTGGGTGTTATTTTTGGATCTCAAGCATTTTTCTTATTGTTCATCTAGACTTTTTTTAGCACTTGCAAAATATGGTGGATCTTGTTAAAATTTTTTTTTTTAAATCTCAGTTGTCAATTAAACAAATTAAAATAAAAAATAAATTCTTTTTGGCTCAAATCGCTAAAAAGTGAGTTTTGTTAAAACAAATATAAATAAATATTATTTTTTTTAAAATAAAAGTGATGGTTTGTGAAATATCTTTTTTTTATGGGATAATTACATTTTACCCCCTGTGATTTAACGCGTTTTCACATTACCTCCCTAACGTTGATAAATGTACTCATNAAAATAGATTAAAAAAAACTATTGATTGATCTTTTATTTAATAACAAAAATATTTCATAATCTCTCTCTCCTAATCTCTCTCACAAATTTTCAAAAAAAAATATTAAAACTTGCATTCATTTTCTCTTCTCCAAAAATCAGATAGGAGCTCCAATCTCCTAATCCTAATTTTCTAATTTTTTGATTTAAAAAAAAAAAAAACTCAGCATTTATTGACTTCTCCCACCCAACCTCAGCATTTATTTGACTTTTCCCACCCACAATCCCTTTTGACTTCTCTCATAATTATTAACAACACAGTTTTTCCATTTCTCCCATACACTATGGTTACACACAAAAATTAAAAAAAAAAAAGAATTTAGCTATAGATCTCAAAAGATATACATCTAAATTTGAATTGTGATTTAATAATATAATTATGTATTTTTTTTTAATATTAGCTATCAAAATTTAAATTACTTAATGGGACAAATTAATCAATTTTCAAATTATTGATTTTTAATTTACAAAATAGATTAAAAAAAACTATTGATGATTTATTTATTTAATAATAAAAATATTTCATAATCTCTCCCTCCTAATCTCACAAATTTTCAAAAAAAAATATTAAAACTCTGCTTCATTTTCTCTTCTCCAAAAAATCAGATAATATTTTCTATTAAAGTTGACTTTCCAACCACAACCTCAGCATTTATTGACTGTTTCCTAACCCACAATCCCTTTTGACTTCTCTTATAATTATTGCAACATCATTTTTAAAATTTCTCCCATAAACTATGGTTACACACAAAATAAAAAAAATAAAAGATAAGAATTTAGCTATAGATCTCAAAAAAGATTATACAATCTAAATTTGAATTGTGATTTAATAATATAATTATTATTTTTTTTATGTATATCTATCAAAATTTTAAATCACTTAATCGGACAAATTAATCAATTTTCCAAATTATTGATTTTTAATTTACAAATAGATTAAAAAAAAATTATTGACTGATTTATTTATTTAATAACAAAAATATTTCATAATCTCTCTCTCCTAATCTCTCTCACAAATTTTCAAAAAAAAATTTAAAACTTGCATTCATTTTCTCTTTCCCAAAAATCAGATAGGAGCTCAATCTCCTAATCCTAATTTTCTAATTTTTTGATTTTAAAAAAAAAAAAAAACCTCAGCATTTATTGACTTCTTCAACCCAACCTCAGCATTTATTGATTTTTCCCAACCCACAATTCTTTTGACTTCTCTCATATTATTGCACACCATTTTCAATTTCTCTCGTACACTAGGGTTACACACAAAAATTAAAAACAAAAAGATAAGAATTTAGCTATAGATCTCAAAAAGATATAACATCTAAATTTGAATTGTGATTTAATAATATAATTATGTATTTTTTTTATGTATATCTATCAAAATTTTAAATTACTTAATGGGACAAATTAATCAATTTTCCAAAATTTTTGATTTTTAATTTATAAAAGTAGATTAAAAAACTATTGACTGATTATTTATTTAATAACAAAAAATATTATATATCTCCCTCCTAATCTCTCTCACAAATTTTCAAAAAAAAATATTAAAACTTGCATTCATTTTCTCTTCCCCAAAAAATCAGATATATATTTTTTATTAAAGTTGTAGATATCTACCTATATTTTATATATTATATTAATAACATAACCAAAAAAACTATAAAAAAATCTTTAAAGTTTATCTAAATAAACTTTAAATCAATAAAACTCAATGTCTATCACATATCTAACTCACACTCATAACTTATCTAAATAATAATAATTAAAAACAAATGGAAACCACAGATAAATAAATTTTAAAAAAAAGATACCCACAACTCTATCTTAAATAAATTGAAAAAAAAAAAATACCCAAATAGAAACACACACAAAATAAAAATAAAAATAAAAAGATATATCTATCTATCTATCTATATCTATACTATATATTAAGCAAAATGGGGTTTTTAACCCCAGAGGCCTATGGAAGCTTCAATATCTCAATCTGAATTTTTTAAATTTTTTATTTAAGAAAAAAAAAACTCAGCATTTATTGATTTGGTCAAAATCCCTGATTAGCATTTATTAACTTTTTTCAATCCACATATCTTTCCACATGCCTGCAATTATTGATTTGGTCAAAATCCCCTGATCAGTATTTAAAATCCCCTTATACAAATATTATAGATACAATTCGTGTATAGTTACTGCAGTACCCTTTTAAACTTCCCCCTACACTATGGTTAGTGATAAGAAAAAAATCTTAAAAAACATAATTTATATATTAAAAAAAATCTAAAACAATATAAATCTATAATTATCCCGTGCATAGCACGGGTGATAGGCTAGTACTATATATTAAGCAAAACAACAATGATTCATCCCCCCTTTTCCCCCACCCCCTTTGACCCCCCTCTCTCTCTCATTGGTTACATTTTTCTTTTTCTTTTTCTTTTTTTCCTGCTCCTCCAATCACCACCCGCCACGTGACAAGGGGGGAGGGGTGACCCCCAAAAGGGGGGTCCCAAGCTATTATCTAAGCAAAAATTGTTTAACCCCAAGTTTTATTGGGAGCTCTAATCTCCCAATCTAAATTTCTTAAATTTTTTGATTTAAAAAAAAAAAATCTTAGCATTTATTAACTTTTCTCAACCCCAAGTCTTACCCTCATAATAACACTTTAATGCATTAAGAACAAGCATAATTTTTTTTTTAAAATCTAGCACATATGAATTCCTTGAAAAATCCCAACACATATGATTATTATCTCTCATAATAACACTTTAATACATTAAAAACAAACATAAAAAAATTTCTTAAAAGTCCAACACATATAATTATTATCAAAATATTAAACTTTAATATAATATAATAAAAAAAAAGACATTTAATTCCTTGAAAAGTCTAACACATATAGATTATCAAAATATTAAACTTTAAATAATATAAAAAGAAAAAAAAGAAGACATTTTAAAAAAAAAAAAAAAGACATTTAAAAATCACAATTTCACATATATAGATAACTAACCTATCACCCGTGCTATGCACGGGATAATTATAGATATTTATATTTATTTTAGATTTTTTTTAATATATAAATTATGTTTTTTAAGATTTTTTATAAAAATAATTTAACAATCTTATCACTAACCATAGTGTATAGGAAAAGTTGAAAAGGGTACTGCAGTAACTATATACGGATTGTTCTATAATTATTTGTATGAGGAGATTTTAAATGCTGATCAGGAAATTTTGACCAAATCAATAAATACAAGCATGTGAAAAGACATGTGGATTGAAAAAAGTTAATTAATGCTAAATTTCTTGAAAAGTCTAACACATATAATTATTATCAAAATATTAAACTTTAATATAATATAATTATAAAAAAAAGACATTTAATTCCTTAAAAAGTCTAACACATGATTATTATCAAAATATTAAACTTCAATATAATATAAAAAGGAAAAAAAAGAATGCATTTAAAAAAAAAAATATGACATTTAAAAATCACAATTCATATATAGATAATTATAAACACAATTCCATAGCACGGGTGATATGCTAGTACATACATATATATATATATATATTATTATATAGGTACGAAATACATCCAACCCCCAAAATCCCTCCCTCTCTCTCTGTCTCTCTGATCATACAGGAAGGAATAAAACAAGTAATGAATCAAATAATGAAAATGAAACCAACATAACCAGCTTACGCAGCATTGCCACCAAGTGAACCTCTTCATCTCCTATCAACACCACTGCAGTCTACAAAACCAGCTTAAAACCATCAATACATACCAAATGAAACCCAATTACAAAACTAATGTGTGTGTGTGTGTGTGTGTGTGTGTGTGTGTGTGTGTGTGAGATTGAAACCTTGAGTTCGTAAAAGCAAGAGGCGTGAAGATTGATCAATTGAGACTATTCGATTGGAGATGTGGATTCGAGCTTGCATCGAATTGAATTTGAGGAAATTGTTCGGAGGATTGAGAGAGGAAGGCATCGTTCGCTGAGAGGAGATGTGTGGTGGATTCGAATCTCATTATTTGGGAATTAGAACTCTGGTCTTGACAGGGATGGCGTCTAACTCACCCAAACAAGAATCGCCATGGTAGACCACCGATTTAAACCCTAAACGACTCATTTTTTATAATCAAATTGAAAACCAGATTGAGAGAATAAAAAGGAGATTGAGAACGAGAATGTAGTAAAGAAGTGAGGGTTTTTATCAGGTGAAATGAAATTTTTGGAGGTGATTTCTCATATCACTCTCTACCCTTCTCTCCTTTCTTACTCTTTTTCTCACACACTCTCTCTCTTTCTCCAAATCAGTGGCCATGAACGACGATCTTGAGGTTGTATATCAATGTTTCATGAAGCCAAATCCATGCTCAGATTCTCTGAAACAACATTTCATAGGCGCGCGCGCGCGCACATATATATATATATATATATATATATAAAAGAAAGTAGAAGGAAAATTAGTCACTTAAACTTCAAATTTGGTGTCAAAAATCTTTAATTTTAGTACAAACACGCTTTTCTGGCGCGTTTACCCACGCATGGTTAAGTCTACCAGATTTCATCATTTTTGCATCTTAGTCAAAAACAGGGGTTTGAATTTTGACATGAGTATCCAATTTAAAATACTGATGAGCCCAACAAACTATGAGAAATTTGGGCAGAAATTAGAATAATAAATTAAGAAAAATAAATTTGTTGGTGGCTTTAAAGCGTGAAAGTAGGGACGTGAGCCGCTGTGAAAATTAATTAGAGTAGGTGTTGGGGAAATGATTTTTTTTGTAAGTTTTTTTAGTTGTAGGATATTATTGGAGAAATTTTTTTTTTTGTGTTTGGAGAGATAGTTGAGTTTTTTTATGGTTGGATGTGATATTTGTAAGAAAAAAAGTGAAATAATTATGGGGTTTGATGTGATATTTTGACGGTGTTTGGCAACAATTTTTTTGGGTTTTTTTGCTAAAAGAATTTTTTTGCAAAATCAAAAAAAAAAAAATCCAAACAAAATATCACATCAAACCCCATAATCATTTCATTTTTTCTTCACAAACATCACATCCAACTATAAAAAAATCAATATCTTTCCAAATATAAATTTTTTTTTCTCTAATAATATTTTAAATTAAAAAAATTGTATAAAAATCACTTCCCAAACATCTACTTTTTGGATTTATTATTTTTGGTTTTGTAATAAAAATCAAGTTCCAAACACCCCAGAGTAGTGTGATTAGACACGTGTCAGCTTATCTGTGTTTCATTCATGATTGGAACACACCACATTGGAAATTGTAAATTCTTTGTCTCCTCTTATCATCAATGGAAAAAAAATCCAAAACTCAAAAATTGGAAAGCAAAAAGATAAATTAAGGGAAGACAAAAGAAAATTATAAAATCATGAACATGTTTATAATTTTAATTATTAAAATTGATAAGTTTTATTATTAATTTAAAAAATACTCACTAGGATGTAACTTTTTAAAAAAAATTAAATTAAGAAATACTAACAAGTGTTTGATGGCATTGTCTAACATTGAGAAGTGTATAAAAATCTCTTAAAAATATACTAATTTTCAAAAAAGTGCATTAAAGTTGGTGATAAATATATTATATTTTAAAATATTTTGTCTTTTACTTTGTAGTTAGGAGTACTTGTTAGCACGACCCAATTAAATTAGTGATTCATTCAAAAAAAAAAAAAAAATTAAATTAAATTAGTAGTTCTTACATTTAATCTTTTGTGTTATTTTGATCCAATAATTTTAATTTTTAATTTTATATCAATTTAGTTCAATTGATAATGTTAATTAGAATTTAAAAAAAAAAAAAGTACTGATATGGTTGGCTTGATTAAAGTCACCGATTTGAACAAATTTTCAATTTTATCTTAACACATGTTTATGTGTAGGGGTAGATATTGGCTCGTTGGCCCGCCTAGTCTCCTGGTCCTGTCTTATTTTTCTAGGGCGTGGGAAAGTTATTTTAACCACAAGGCTGGATTGAGGCAACATTTTCAGCCCGAAAATATTAGTGGGCTGGATTTAGAATTTATGCTTTCAACCCAGTCCAACCTAACCCTTTAATTAATTAATTAATTATTTATTTATTTATAATACAATTATATATATATATATATATTTGAGATCTAAACTTTATCTTTTTTGATTTATTAAAACTCAATTTATGGTGATGTGTGATTGAATTTATTTAAGAAATTATTTAATTTATACACAAAATTTTCAATTTACAATGATATAATATATTTATTTAAGAAATATAATATGTGATTGAATTTAATTATGGAACATTTTAATTTTTTTTAACATATAACCCAGCTAGTGGGCTTAAGATTTATAATTATTTTTTGAACGGACTTGGGTAGATATAAAGGTCTAATGTTAGGGCCGGGTTGGACCAGACCGGGTTTGGACAGAAAAAATTCCTTAGTATGTAGTGCCGGCCTAGTCCGAACCTGACCTAACCCAACATTTCTCAACCCTATTTAGTGTGCATTTTTTTATATAAAAAAATGTTAATAATTGTAATCAATTATATTCAATTGAAATAAAATCATAAATTTATGATCAAAATCAAATTAATTAAAATTATAAAATCAAAATGATAAAAGAATAATCATTAGTATAATTTGTCCAAAACAAAAAAAAAAAACAAAAACAGCTGAAATAAAAATTGCAAAAAAAAAAAAAAAAAAAGTGATGGATTTTGAGGGTATTTTCGACAATTCATTCAGGTTAAAGATAGCCTACGAAACTGGCCGACCGCGCGAGGAGAGAAGTGACCTGTGTGTTACAGACTTAAACATCACACGCGCATTCAAGCCCGTGAATATCACTCACGCCATAGTAGCCATTCGTGTTGTGCTCAGGAATGTAAAAAATCGACAAAATCGACAAATTATCGGAAACGAAGTATAATAATATAACAAAATTAAATCAATAATTTTAATTTTAGTTTGCTTGTTTATAAAGTACGATCTATTCTTTTTTTATTTTATTTTATATTTGATAAAAATTTTTATATTTTAAATGTTTGACTATTAGAAAATAAGTCATTAATATACACATTTTATAATAAAAATTAGAGACATGCATTTATAGAATATCTTTTACCTTATTTACTGATTTATTTCTAATGTGGGTTTTACAAATTTCATAAAGCTCTTTAAAATTTAATGTAATTTTTTTTATTACACAAAATTGGAAAAATCACAAAATCAAATTGTAATATGTGGTTTGTTTCAATTTCTTAATCAACAAAATTAAAATATTCTGTTAAATACTAAATTTTCTCTCAACCCCAATTGAATCGAACTATTTACACCCTTAGGGTGTGTTTGATTGGACGGACTGGAAAAGGGGGGATTAGAATCCATCGGACTTGAGTCCTGGGATTGGAATCCCTCGGACTATTTGGTTGGATTGGATATGTATCCTGTGTTTGGTTTTTCATGGGATTAGATGTCCGGACTGTGAATCCCCCGGACTATTTTTAGTGAATCCAACGTTTGGTTGGACGGACTGGATAGAATAAATGAACAAATGACTATTTTACCCTTTTTTAATTGTTTACTAAGTAATAGCAATATTAAACATATCTTTAATATTTTAATTATTTTTAGTTAGATTAAATAAAAAATTATTTTATTTTATTTTTTACACAATTAAATAAATTTATTTTTTAAAAATAAATAAATAAATAAATAAAATATCAATAAAAATATATATTATTTTTTTAATTAAGATTTTAAATAAATTTGTTTTAAAAAAAATAATAATCAAAAAATGAAATTAAATAAAACATCTATTAAATTTAAATAATGAAATTAAATAAAACATAAACAAAATTTTAAAATAAAACATCAATAAAATATCCATAAAAAATTATTTCAAAAAATTAAATAAATAAAACATCAATAAAAAGTTAAATAAAATTATTTTATTTTTAAATTGAGACATTTAAATTTTATTGAATTTTATTAAATATAATACATAATTAAATAGTAGAGGGTCAAAATTGTCATTTCATCATCTAATCCAAACAGTGATTAGTCCCCCACTTTCTGTCCCACACCCCCCCTAGGATAGGATAGTCCCCCATATGGGGGACATGGAGTCCGGCCGGACATGGAGTCCGCCGAACTAAAAAAAAATCAAACGGCGGATAAGGAACACTATTTGGACTCAAGTCCAAATAGTGGATAGTCCCCCCCAATCCCCCCAATCAAACAAGGCCTTAGTGTTATGTCGGATTCTCCTTATTCCTATGAGTTTACATCATACTTCAATATAAACTAACATAAATGAATTAAAAATTCACAAAAAAGTCATAATCAATATTGCTTTAATAAATTTTTTAGTATCATTACAAATACCAAATGACTATTCCACAAACCTATATCTAAAAAGTCTCAAGCCTATACGTAATAAAAAGTGATCTTAAATTCAACTCTTTCACTTTAAGAAAAATGATTATTATACTATGAAATGATGAAAAATCATAGGGGATGACGACTATGAATGATGTGAAAGGGTTATGTTGTGATGGTTAGAGGTGGAGAGGGGTGGAGTCTGATGAGGGAGTTGGATTAGGGATGACAAAGGGTGCGAAAATTTTTAAAATTTGTAAGCTAATATATTCAAGTTTTATTTTTAACAAATGTTAATAAGTGTCCTCATTAAGAAAAATTATTCAATATTTCGGGAGCTCTACTTGTTCATATTCTATGACTAATCATCAAAAATCATACATTTCTTGTTCCTCAATCACCCAACACAAAATCATGAATCCTATATTTTGTGGTGTTTTGGGAAGTTGGTAAAAAATTAACTTTTTAAAATTTTTAGTGACTTTTTGACAAAAAGCTGAGTTGTTTTTGGATAAAAAAGTTGATTTTTTTAGTTAAAAAAAGTTAAAAAGCCAAAAAACTAGCTTTTTTGGTGTGTTCCCAAAAGACCCCTTATGAGGAGTTATTTTAAGAACTAGTTATTTTAATTAATTTTTTAATTTTATATAAAAAGACGTGTAGAATAATAGGAAAAAATTTAAAAAATAGCATTTAATATAATAGAAAATGCCATTAAAACAGGACTGAAAGACTGTATCCTGAGGCACATCAACCCTGTTGCGAGCTGTTTTGGAAGTGTTTCCTAAGTTTATTTTTATGATCTGAACCGTTCATATTATAGAATTCATCGAGTATATTATCTATGGAAAAAATCAAGTTAACTAGATATCCGTAGTCTCGTGATCAAGTCTTAATTGTTTTTAAAAAATTGTCAAAATGATGTTAACCATTTAATTTTTAAAAAATAAATATGCTCTTGTTATGAGGTTACAAATATCCAATCAACTTGATTTTTACATGAATGATCTACTCAATAAATCTTATAATATGTATAGTTCGAATCATTGAAAAAGACTCAGAACAAGCCCTCTTCGAACCTCACAACAGCCCATTCCATTAAAAAAGTCAATAATATTTGAAATGATATACATGTCTTGACTTTCCATCTAACCTAATAAAAAGAAAATAAAAATTAGCTCACATGTATAATTTTGTATAATGTTGACAACCTGAATTTTCATCCAATTTGAGTTTTTCCACCAAAGTTTTTTTGAATTTTCCCACCAAAACTTTAGTTCTATTTATATGCAAAATATAAATATATATCTTATTTGGTTGAGTTTTCAATAATAGCTTTTTGGCCCCCAAAAAAATTGAAAACTGGTTTTGTATAAAAATAAAAAGCACTCATAATTTTCATATATTATTTTTGGGAGAAAATATTTTAGAAAATTTAAAAATATATATTTTTTATTTTTGTCAAACTAAATTTTTATTTAAAAATAAATAAATTTTAAAAACTCAACCGAATAGAGTAATTTTATATATCCTTTGTTTTAAATAAATAAAAAGCAAGAAATTTAAAAAAAAAAAATTGAGTTAGTTAACATCAAGTTGGCTCATAATTTCCACACTGATGGATTGGCTCTCTGTACAAATAAATTAAGCTTAAAATTGTCATTAGAAAAAAATATTATAAGTATTTGTGGTTACTATTAAAAGTCGTGAAGATAAGTAATGAATTGCGAGTTCTTTTTAATACATTTCAATGGATAGAAGTATATTTATTGATTATTACATATACCTAGCTCGAGATTTAGCTAAATTACAGATACTCCTAAAATTTCAAAAATTACAGATACTCCCTAAGGTTTATATTTTCATAACAAATTGTCCCCTGAGATTTATATTTTCATAACAATTTCTCCCGAATTTGTTATGCAAATAGTACCTTCAGGAGGTATCTGTAATTTCTCAAACCTCAGGGGTATCTATAATTTTGCTAAATCTCGAGGGAGTATATGTAATTTGCCCTTTATTTTTTAAAATTAGAACAGCAATTATAATTTAAAAGACCACTTCACTTGGCCAAATTACGCACAAAGTGCTTGTAAAATCAATGCATTTTAAGCTCCTTTTAATATAATGAGTTAAGTTGATGAGATCGATTTCTCTTCATTGAATGTCCATAACATTAAAATAAATTTTTTTTTTTTTTTTCTACTTCTGTTTCCTTCTGTTTTTCCTTCCAAATAAGTTGATGAATATATCAAGGAAAAAAAAAAAAAAAAAAAGCTTACCAAATCTATGATTCTCCACGCCCATTTAATTCCTTGGAATCACACCAATTGGTTATTATTTTGTGATGTTTCCAATGAGTGTAATGTAGCATTCCCATAATTTTTAGTGCACACAAAGCATAACTAAACATAATTGGTTAAGTGTCCCAATCTTGAGGGTCGGGAACCCTTTGTCCTAAAATTTTTTTGCCTCTCAGTCTCACAATAGTTAAATCTTGTAAAAATTTTAAGATATGAAAATCTTAAGACATAATGAAATGGAGTTAAATAATTTGTTTTTGAGATAAAGGATCCTCAACCGCTCTACGACATAATGTTAAAAGAGTTTTAAAAAGTACATTAGAAATGAGTGAAAATGCTAAAAAGAGTTCTGAAATCAGCAAGGTGGTCTATGTTGTTGTATTTTCATTTTTTTATTTTTTAAACAAAAACAAGGAAATGTTCAAATACATCCATTGTTTTCATATTTTCTTTTTCTTTTTTTGCAAAATCAAATTTTTATTGTTTCTAAAAAGTGACTTGTTTTCATAAAAAAAAATTCTGAAAAAAGAGTTTTCTAAACTAGTTCGTCAAACAAATTCGTAGTTTGTACAAAAAAAATAAGAAACGAAAGTAGACTATTCTCTCCCGTGATCCACTCCCATCCTTATATATATAAGATACAATGCATAACTAAAAGGCCAAAACAAATCAATAAAATCAAGATTATGTAGTTTTCAAGATCCAACATGATACATAAAAGCAATCTCAATGAATGAATAGTTCACTATTTTATGAAGTTTAATATATCTATGCACAAAACGATATATATTCGTCATGAAATAAATATCAACTACATTTTCGTGTTTGATTTATGTTTGCTATAATCCGACCAAGAATGTTCAATCTTGATAATAATGCTGTTAATTAATTGAATATCCATTAAGCATAAGATCTAGACTACTATGTCAATATTTAGTAATAATATCAAACATGTTAGTTCATTCTGAAGATGATTTTGGTTTGTTGTTGATGCCCATATTCATTGTATCAAAATAAGATCTAGAAGATATATTAAATCATAGAGAGGGGAAAAAATGATATATATATATATATATATAATGCATGGCAAGAAGAATGACATGGTGGCATGCATATCTCTTTTATTGTTAATTGTTGAGTGAGATTTGACAATCAATATACTCTTGTAGTTTAATCTATTTTAATATGTCAACACGAAATTAATTTGTATCAAAGTGCCACAATTTAGTATATGCTTTTGAGTTCACAATTTGACTTGGATGGTCCCAATTTACATTTTTGATATAATTAGGCATATAAAAATAAAATAAAATAAAAAAAGATGACCTAGTGCACGAGCCGCCTATAAAAGCGAGAGATCTAAAAAGGGTAAGATGTTTTGGTGTAAGTTATTTTCTTTCCTGAAACACGCGTTATTAGAATGTTAATGGCAAACCTTATTCGGCATACATGGCTTATTCATCATTTTAGGCATGTTCATTTAACTTAACCGTTAAAAAACATGGTTGCAAGAATTATGGCAGCAAGAGAGAGAGAGAGAGTCATCTTATTATTTATTTTTATAGTTTCACCTTTCATTTTGGCGGACCTTCAAATAGTATATATATGGCCATTTGGAAGGGGGATATTTTCCTCAAAAGGTGTATAGTTTTTAAAATCAAATCAAATCAAATCAAATAAATAATTGTTATTCCCAAGTTTCTTTATAAATTTTCTCAAAAAATTGCCTTCTAGTGTGCATTGAAAATCATGTCATATGTAAGTTTTGGATACTAAAAGATAAACTTTATAGTGCATTTATAAAGAAAATTTGTGGGAAATATTCTCTAGTGTCTCTACATCTTCTATCTATCTTCTATTATTAAGTGAAGGCACCATTTAGTATCAAGTTTTCTCCTCATGCCACATAGTAGATTTTTCTATTATCTTCTCCTCATGTCACGTGATAGATTTTTCTATTCTAAAATAAAAATTAATACAAAGAAATAGTGTATAAGGTTTGAACCCAAGACCTTAGGTTTCATTAAAAACACACTAATCAATAAGGCAACATACATATTATAATATTAATATTTTTTATTATTTATTTTATTCTTATTTATTTGAATTGTACATCAATCGCGTGTGTCACCCACTAATTTTAACTATCATTAGTGCCATCAAAAGTAAAAACAACTATAATTAGGAAATACTAACACTTACATAAAAACTAGGTATAAAACACACATGAAAGATTATTAATTCACCTCCATAGGGCTTGAGTAGAACATTTTGACCGATTAACGACTCTCAATCTTGTGTTTTATATAGAATTTTACTCAAATAAAAAAGTATATAGTTGTTAGATGACAGAGACTTGAAAGTTGAAAATCTTTTATGTTTTGGTGCAATGCAACTGTATTTACTTATACCCTCACACATTCCATAGCTGCCTTTCTAATAATGTCAATGAAGCAAAATAAACCATTGAATCCAATCAGTCTATTGCTTTGTAAAAGGACATGGTCTTAGAATTGGATTAATAATCTAATAAAAATATACATTTTTTTTTTTTTTTTTTTATCAGCAAAAAAGGAAGTATATAGATAAAAAAACAGAAATACAGAGGAAGCTCCCAGCATGGCTAAATGAAACCAGACAAAATTGGCTTCAAAAAGCTAGCCCAAAATCAGTAAAACAGAGGCACAACAGTTGGTGAGAAACCAACTAGAGGAACCTCAAACCCAAACAAAATCAGTAAAACAAAGTATTAACATTAACCACCAAAAATATACATAATCTCATGTTTAGTTAAGAAAATTGAAATTTGGACTAATAGTCGACTCAAACATGGTATCTCTTACACAGGGGAACTATTTAATCCCAAAAAGAGGGTGGGATGCAAAACGGGTGATTAAGGAGAGATTCAAACTAATTGGCTAAATTAAAAAATTGATATGATTTTGTCAATCCCTTCTTATAATTATGGGTCAATCCAAATGTAAGATAGGATACACAATTGAAAGAGATTGATAATCTCATCTAATTTAGCCCGCCAAACAAACATGATCCAAAGTTATTTTAGGTTCAAAGGATTAAGGCAAATCCTCAAGGAGTTAATTTAATACTTAAGTTAAGTAGTGATTAGCAAAGTGTAGGTCATGAGTTCAAATTTCATGAAACACTTGATTATGATGGGATGACCTCCAAGGTATGTACTCATTAATTATATGGCATGTGTAGGATTGAGAACTGCATGTACTTGTGAACTAGTTTGGACAAAGCTCCAAATATTCTTGGTATTTAAATATAAAAAAAAATAAAAAAAGAAAAAGGTTAAGATTCTAAAATTTCCTCCTCTAGTGAAGACTGTGTGCTATATGTGAAAGGACTTAAATAAATATTGATAAAGCTAGCCTACAAGATGATGGAATGCATGTATCAAGACACATAGGGCTGGATTAGAGGAAAATGTTTACAAAATGGATAACTATTGGTTACTCAACTTCCTTATTGTTAACCAAGCACATGCTAATAGACATGAGGCAATGTGTGTTCCCAAAGTTGTAAAATAACAAGAAATTGTCCTTACCATCAACAAGGTAGATGGCCTACATAACAATGCTTCTACTATTAATTTATTGTATGCATGTAATGGGCTGGTTTGGTATAACTAAGAAGGTGCTTTAGAATTGACTTTTTTAGTGGTTTTTTTATTTTATAAAAAGACGTGTAAAAAAATATAGGGAATGATTTGATAATTTGTAATTTGTTTTTAGTTCTTTTAGCCCCTCTCCAAATGGGACCTTATTGTAAATTAAAAGTTGATAATCATAAGTAAAAATCAAAATCACATTTTTTTTCTCAACTTATTTAAATTATTTTTGCCTCTTAAATTATAAACAAAAATTATATCAAACAATTTAACACAAACTCTCAAAATAAAATAAGTTATAAACAATTAAGATAAGCTATATGGATTCACTTACTCAGCTCACTCTATTCATGCTTATAGCTAGCTAAAGAGAATCAAATGAAACTAATTGACTAATAAGTAGAGGTTGATGAATTTGGGCCAACATAAATTCCTAGTTCTTTCATCTCTTGACATGATTGGAGTCCATATCTAATATTCCTAACTATGTGGGAATGTATTGAACAGGACTTGCATAGCTAAGTATTCCTAGAGATAGATTACTGAGAGTAGAAATTGCTTTACAAAAGCTTCTTGACAAGGCCAAAAGATATAGGTACATGTCCTTGTCTTGTACCAATCACATTCCCACTTTTCTTTAGTGTGAGACTCACTTTACACTTCACACTTCACACTTCACCACACCAATTACACTACACCTATCCAATGCTAATCCTTAAACTATTTCACAAGCATGACAATCTCTGTTTATTTAAAGGGACTGTTTAAGATCAATTTAAAAAGTTCTATATATATTTTAAAATATTTTTAGTGAATTTTTTTCTAGATTTATATTTTCTTTTTTTCCTTTTTCTTTTTCAAGTCTGTCTAGTATAAAAGGATCTGAAAAATAAAAAAAATTTGAACAAATCTAGGAAAAGTTCACCAAAAAAAAAAAAAAGAACTAAATAAAGGCTCTTTTTTTTTTTTTTGGCTTTAGTGATTTTTTTTTAAAAAAAGTCTTTATTTTATTTTTTAGATCTATCTAGTATACCGAACTTAAAAGTGTAAAATTTATTAAAAATTAAAAAAAAAAAAATCATAAAGATATATATATATATATATAAACAACAAA
The DNA here is from genome assembly GCA_030407325.1 of Camellia japonica. Lineage (NCBI taxonomy): Eukaryota > Viridiplantae > Streptophyta > Magnoliopsida > Ericales > Theaceae > Camellia > Camellia japonica. The sequence continues at coordinate 188,553,681 of JAPPVO010000019.1, forward strand.
AAAATCATTAAAAAAGTAATTGTCAAACTCTACCTTATTAAAAGTGGGTACATGAATTCTGCAATGCTATGAATCATTTATTTTTTAAGGCAAATGACAAGATATTATTCGTATTAAATTTTTTTATTGAGCATAATCAATCACAAGAATTCACATAAGCAAGGATCCAAGATGTTAACAAAAAAAATTGATGATACATATAATTTTTCTATATAAAATAATCAATAAGCTAACATAATCATAGTGATAGAAATACTTACTTGTTCCTTGCTTTCTTTTTTCCCCAAAATGTCCTTTCAAAAACTATAAAATTATGTAAACATGATCTCTCCATATCCCTCCATGCTCTTCTTGTGAGTTCCAATCCGGCCCTACACCGATAATATAAATCGTTAATCTCGTAAGTCATACAATAAAAGTCATTCATACAAAATATCAATTTCATCAGACATTTATAAATACATGAACAAATCACATTTTGGTTTATAAAATGAACAGCAAATATGATTATAAACTTAAACCATCAATTTTTATAAAACAAGATGTGATTTGTTTTTATGTTTATAGTTTTCCGATGAAACTGATTTTTTACATAGATAACCTTTACTACGAGGTCGACGAAGTAAATGATTTAGATCATCAGTATGTGCCTAAGTTGGGGCCTACAAGAGGGTATGGAAGAGTATGGAGAGATCAAATTTGAAAAAAAAAATGTTTCTCCCTTGATTAATTGGAGCTCACTTTTAGCTCTTTTTTTCATTACATTTGAATTTAATGAAGAAATTGGTGAAGGATTGGAAATACTCATAAAAGAATTTAAAAGGGATTTTCAAATTTGATTCATGCCACTGACCCAAAAAACCAAAGTGAAGATAATTTTTATTACGAAGTTTACATCACTGTGGTCCATTCAAGTTTGAGGACAGATTGTTATCTGATAATAGACTATATGTATTGTTATCCGCACCTAACAATAGTCTATTGAAATAGAGCAATAATACTCACATATTGAGAGATTAAAGATATAAAAATAAATAAAATGTGTTTAGCTTAAAATGGAATGAGAATATCATATTGCTCTTGAAGTATTTTCAATTTCCATCACGATTATAGTATTTCTTGCTATGCTGAAGAATGTTTTTTTGTATGCATCAAATGAGAAGGTGATATTTGAAGTACAATAATGCTAGGGGTCAGGGAAGGTTTATCAGGAAAGATTTCATGAATGAGTTGGCATTGACGGTGTTTGTTTTTTTGTCTTGATTCAAGTCTTTCTTGGTATGCATTAATTGAGAAGGTGGCATTTGAAGCATGTATTTGATTTTTGTGGGATTCAACTCTTTCTTGTTGTGTAGAAGAATTTTGTGTAATGCATTAAATGAGAATGTGACACTTGAAATATGCATTTGTCATTTATATTGAGTGTTTATATTTATTCAATTATTTTTCATTTTTGGCTTAAAAGGCAATAGGAAGTCATTGATTCCGGCTTGTTAGCTCTATCGTGTCAAATGTTTCCTTTCCCTAAATGTAAGTTAGGAAAAAAACATATTACACTTGTCCCGCGACATTTGTACAAAACTATCATGTCATACATAAATAAGGAATAATATTATATGCATCAATTAGTATATTAACTAATATACTAATTGATGATGTGGCATAATTTAAGAGGTTTTTGTTATTTGTAATGTGATTAATGAGTGGGATCAATAATAATGTCATAACTAGTATTGGTACACTAATTTGTGCATGTAGCATCACCGATAAATAAGAGACTAGCTTTTCTCCAGTCCTTCATCGGACTAGAGATGTGTTGTCCTGCCCAATGGACCGACTTTTGGATCTTATTTTGATAATTCGAACCGTTTACATTTTAGAATTTGTTGATTATATCATCCTTGTAAAAAATTAAGTCAATCAAATAACGACAACCATGTATTCAGATCAATTTTGTATAAACAGTTTATTTTCTTACTGTCCATTTTTTTATATAAAATTGATCCGAATACGAGATTTTCGTTATCTGATTGACTTAATATTTTGCAAGAATGATATACTTGACAAATCCTAAAATGTGAACAAGACCCAAAATGGGCCGGACTGGATGGTTCAATCCGGATTCGCACTGGAGAGAGTCCAGGTCATGTAAATAAAGTGAGCTCGCAATCATTACTAGAGGATAGATATGAGATGGCATAACAAGCAGCAGAGCCAAAAGTCCATAGAGATAACTTATCAAGGGGCAAAGGATTGCATCTTATGTATTTTATTTTTTTTGATATGACAAAAGACCCAACGAAGCCAGAGTCTAGCCATGTAGGAAGACTCACCCTAGCCACTATAACAACCCCACCCCTAACTCTAAGCTAAGAAGAACCCTCCATCCAATTCTCATTTTCCAGATGCCCAATCTTGATTCACTTCCTCTCTAATAGTATTGGACTAAGGCCTCGTTTGGGAATACGTTTTTTTAGTAATTTTTTAACTTTTTGACTAAAATGTGATGTAAAAAAAATTAATGTTTGGGATGACTTTTTAGTTTTTTACGAAAAAATGTGCAAAAAATAGAGAGAAAATGAAATTTTTGACTTTTTCGTATGGATTGTTGGTTTTTTAATTTTTTTAGTGACTTTTTGACTAAAAGTCATTTGCCAAACGAGTCTTAAGTATAGGCAAATCAGAATCTCACTTCAATGAGAGAGTTTGTCATTGACATTTCTAATCACACGAGAAGAGAGGTCAAATGACAAGGCCAATAGCTAGATATGTCGAATCTCTCTCTAAACATGAGCGACCCGAGATTAAAATGGCAACCCAACCGCCCCTCCTCTCTAGCCTCCAACCTAATTGTGCTCTGCATATGATATTGATCACTATGAAACTCCTCCTATATCAATTTATTTAGAATGCAAAGCAATTATTTTATTTGAAGCCTTGATTTTGAAATCCATGAATTTCTTTGCTAATCTAAGCACTATACCCATCCTATTTAGTCGATAACAATAAGACTGATTAAAATGTGTTCAATAAATCCAAAATCAAATCAAAAAGATATGCCAATAATTATACATGATCATTAAATTGTACCATTTATTTTATATATACATATATATATATATATATATATATAATAAACTTACAACTTGTTGACTATATCTCTTAAAAAGATGGCAAATCTCATACATATAAAGAACTTCTAAACAATTCATCAAGAATGTCAAAACCAAAAACCAACAAAGAAATTCACATAATAAATCCAGAATCATCAAAGATATAATAATTTATTTATTTTATATATATATATATATATGCTTTTCACCATTAAAGAGTTCATATAGTTTAGTCAACTCTTAAAGCTTTTCTTATTAATGAACTTAATTAGAGATGTGTTATTAAAAGGCAAAAGGATAGCTGCTATAGAATTTTAAATGGCCTCTACAAAGTAACCCATCCCATGTGGTCCTACCCCCATATAATTGTTATAAGCTAAAATGATTAGATTCTAAACTCCAAATATAATTAAGGACACTTACAAATTTAAATTTATAGTTGATTCAAATGCAATTTCTTTTTCTTTTTTTTTTTCTTTTTGGTTGAAAGGTATTGTTTAAATTAAATAAGCCCATAACAAGAAGTTTCTCTCACAAGTGTTAGTCGATTAAAAGTATAATAAAATAAATGGAACCCTACATTCAGATTATACGCATTTGTTTGCCTCCCAATAGTAGTGCCTAACTTGGACTAACATCAATTTCTCTAGAACAAGAGTGATGAAGTCAAGAATAATGTTATGACGTATTGTAACACTGATAAACCCTTTTACTATTCGACTAGTCGAATATAAAATGTATGAACTTATAATTCATTTCAATGCAAGTGTTTTAACTCCTAAACTACCTGTGCGAATCAATTTGATGACCTAATCAATTAAAAATCAGTAAAAATATTGAAACAAAGGACAAAGAAAAAAGCTAACATTTCATCTCATGGTTAGAAATCAATCAATCAATGAATATCTATCATTTGGTTTAAAGGGTTTTTTTTTTTTTTTTTTTTTTTTCAATGGGCTCCATGAATTGGACTAAGAGCTCTATTAAAGGAACACATATCCATTTATCAGACCAATACCTACTCTCCTACAATTTGTTATTTGAGTCTTAGATGCTTATAATTGTTTTTATTATATTGAAAGTTGGGATCTGAGAAAAGTTTAGACTTGAAGGATAGAAGGTAGGGAATGACCCCATGTTAAATATTCAATAACAACTTTTAATTTGGAAAAAAAAAAAGAAAAAGGAATGGTTTTGGTTTGAATTATTTAGGGTGTGTTTGGTAACGTTTACGTTTTCAGTTTATATTTATAAAAATTTTATAAACTGGTTTTTGTTTATTTTTTGTTTATTTTTAGAAAAACATAAACTACAAATGCGTTTGGTAATTGACAAAATGTTTTAAAAAATTTAAAAATATAAAAAAGAGTGAGAAATGGCAAATGGTGGCAAGTGGCGGCAGAGGACGGTGGTGGAAAGTGGTGATGGTAGGTGGTGGTAGCTGGTGGCGGGTGGGTAGGTGACGTGGCGGGTGGTGGGTGGTAACGAGTGTGGTGGTGGTGGTGGCGGGTGGTGGGTGGTGGTGGTAGGTGGGTGGTGGGTGGCGGATGGTGGGTGGGTGACGGTGGCGGGTGGTAGCGAGTGGGTGGTGGTGGTGGCGGGTGGTGGCGAATGCAGGTGGTGGTGGTGTGGCGGATGGGTGGTGACGGTGGCGGGTGCTAGCAAGTGAGTGAGTGGCGGGTGGCAGGTGGGTAACGGATGGCAGGTGGTGGTGAGTGGTGACGGGTGGTGGTGGTGGTGTGTGGGTGACGGTGGCGGGTGGTAGGTGGTAGCGAGTGGGTGGTGGTGGCAGGTGGTGGTGGTGGCGGGTGGGTGGTGGTGATGGTGGTGGTGGTGGTAGCAGGTGGCTGGTGGTGGTGGTGAGTGGTGGTGGTAGGTGGTGGATGGTGTGCAGGTGGGTGGTGGTGGCATGTGGTGGATGGTGGTGGCGGCGGTGGATGGTAGTGGCGGGTGGTGGGTGGTGGTGGTGGTGGTGGCGGGTGGTGGGTGGCGGCGGGTGGATGGCAGGTAGTGGTGGGGGTGGTGGTGTGGTGGCGAGAGATGGGTGGTGGTGGCGAGTGGGTGGCAGGTGGGTGGTGGCTAATGGGTGGTGGTAGCGAGTGGTGAGTGGTGGTGGCGGGTGGGTGGTGAGTGGTGATGGGGGGTGGGTGGTGGTGGCGGAAGACGGTGGTGGAAAATGGTACCGGGTGGTGGCTAATGTTGGGTGGTAAAAAAAAAAACTGAAAACTCAAAATGGAAACACATTTTTTGTGTTTTCATTTTTTAGCCAAATTTATAAACTGAGACCACTGATTTATAAATCAAAAATTTTACCAAACAAGTTTTTATTTGAGTTTTTAAAATTTTTGTAAATATAAACAGAAAACTAAAAACGTAAGTGTTACCAAACAGCACCTTAATAATCAACTAACCAATTGTGATGAGATTAAGTGCAATCATGTCAGTCAAAATCTTTTAAAATTATAATTTTGTATTCTTCAGCCACCTAGATTCGATTATATTAGATTAGATAACAAAGATGTTTCAAAGTCATCAAATTTGAGAAACCATGTAATTAGGTTTAAAAAAAAAAGTCAAATATGATGAAAAAATGTTTTACCAAAATAGAAAAAAATATTTATATATCGTGTTTAACGTAAAATAAGCTTATTAGGGTAAAAAAATATTTTTTATTTTTAATATGTGAAAAAGGTTCCTAAACTATAGTTTTACAAATAATACCATCACTACCTCCACTGCTACCGCCACTATTACCAAGTACATTATTTTGAAAAATGCAATTAAATATTAAAAAAAATGATATAAAAATATGTTTTACACAAAAACATTAAAAATGTTTGAAACATGGGTCTCAAAGTGATTAATATTAGCTTGATTTAACAAAGGATAAGCTCTGACTAACAGTTGTAATAATGCAAAGCCCACTAAAATAGGCTATTTGACTTTCTATTACGTTGTACAACTGCTTTCAAGTAAGTTTTGAAAATATGTCACCTAACATTTCATTTGTTTCCACAATAAACATTTTTCAAAATATATAATGATATCTATGCATAGGGAAATGTTGTGGCGTGTATTCCTTTGCATTCTATTATAAAAATATATAATTTTATTATAAAAATGTATAATATTAATTATAAAATGCATAACATCGTCATAAATTGACGTAATAAAAAATATCATAAGTGACATCAGCTATAAAATTTTAAATATTTTTGTTACATAATTTGTAAAAAAAGTTATGCATTTTGTGATTGTTGCTATTAAATTTTGTGATAAAATTACACGTTTTTATGATATAATGCATATGATATGCACCCTTAAAGTGGTGCACATCATAGTATTTTCTCTATACATATATCTCCTTTGAGAATTCATTTCTGTCTGCTTTGAAACTTTTAAAAACAATTTTTTATGTTTTTAATCTGATTCATTTTATTTTACTTTTTTTTAAATATTGTAAGGGTAAATTACACTAACTTCACATCAAAATTAGAAAAAATATAAAATTTTACATTTTTTACATAATTACATTAATCTCTCTTAAGATTTTAATTCATATAATACTTATATCTATTTTCATCAATAATTTATTAATTGTATAGATGAAAAAATAATATTATCATATCTTTTATACAAAATTAGACTATTTTTATATTTTAACACTATCCTAATTAATTTCAATCCATTTACCTTACTAAATAAGAAGTCAATATAATTATGTTAAACTTATAAGACTTGCTATATTTTCTTCAAACCTAAAAAAAATCAATGTAATTTACCCATATTTTATTTTATTTTTTTTACTTTTTAAATCAAATTAATCTAGATACAAAAATTGTAAAAAATATTTTTTTAAAAAAATCACCAAATACAAAAAATAAATATACAAGTCCAGTCTATTTTCTCATTTTATGATATTTATTGCTCTTTTTTTTTATATATAGATTTCTTCACACTGCTTCCAGATCTAATTTTTCACTGAAACAAGAAAACATATCTGCAAATTAAAGACAATTCTAGGATAGCAGAGATTTGGGACCAAAATGTAGTAGTTCCTAATACAATTAATGAGAAGGTGAAATCTAAAATTAGGAATTAAACACTTTTGCCGAAGAACGAGAAAAAGTATATGGTATTTTGGGAAGATTATCACTTCCCATGCTAAAAAAGTAAACAAAATGGCATCAACTTCACTAATAGCGCACGAACAGGCTAAGAAAAGGCTCTCTGTCGAAGGTAGAACATCCTGAGATTCACTCGCCAGTCATGTTTGCTTAATGAGACTTCACATACTCCTGAACTATATGGAGACCCTCGGTTTCTTCTCCATAATCCTGCAAACAATCAGAACATGTATATAAACCAGGACAAGGAGGTAATCAAGCATGAATTTCATTAGACAAAATATCAAGAACCATCTGCTGTTAAAAAAATATAAAATAAAATAAAATAAAAAAAGAAAAAGGAAAGCTAAGCCTGTTTGATGGTGTTTTCGTTTTATGTTTTGTTTTCAATTTCTGCAAAACACAGAAATTTGATGCCATCTACTGCAGAAGTAAAAAATTTTGAACTACATATATTTTATTAGACAACAGAGACAGAAAATTTGAAGCTTATACAATTGTTACCAGCGAATTATATTTTGAGCCTCTCGAAAAGACACTTGTCTCATGCCTGAACCTCAAACAAACCTATCTCACCCTCTCACACATTACTGCTTCTATAGGTTAGAATTTTTACATTCCAATCATTTTCCCTCTCCTCATTTGCCCTCTAATCTACACCTTCGTCAGCAACTCCAGCACCAATTCCCTCACAAGCCCACACCATCCCCTGCCAAGACCCCCCTCCATGCCCCCATCTCTGACAACTAGTTTCGCCTACCCACCGGGGCCATCTGACCTCTGACTCTCTGTAACCTGAGCTTAACCCAAACACATGTGGTTGAATTCGGGTTGGGCCCAGGCACATCATGATAAACCTCGAGCTTGACCTGGAAAGACCCCCAACCCGACCAACTCACCCACATTGCAGCCATATTGAAAAGGATAAAACAGTAAATTTCTTGTAAAAACAAGGATAAAACAGTAAACTATGACGCACTTCTATTCATGTGTTCATACCTTCACAACAACACAGGAGCAACCGACTACCTTCCTTGCTTTCCCTTCTGAATCAATCTTACATAACTGTAGGTGGGTTGAAAGAGAGATAGAGTCAAGTAAGTTAAACAAGATTTTATCAATCGTCTACAGAAATTATCACAATAACGAAAAATATGGCACACCACCACCAATTGCAAAGGACATATACCAAAACAAAAGGGTGGCAAAGAGCAACAGGTTATACAATTACATAAAACTTCTATGACTATCCTTTTGCCTTCTTTCCCTGGGGGTGGGGCCACAAATAACAAAAACAAAAAGTAAACTGGGCACTGAGTTTCACGCTAGTCTGCTTAGAAAAATGACAGATTGCCTGAGACACAGGCAGGCAGGAAAGAAAATAAAGACTGATTGGATAAAAACATTCAACAAAAAGAGACCAATCATAAGTGCCCAGTTTCAAAGCACAGGACAAGAGAAAATTGACAGCAATTGTATCTTTTAATGCCAATATTTTAAGCATAAGAGACCAATCATAAGTGCCAAGAAACCAAAAAACGAACCATCACACTAAATTTGAGTGTCAAAACAAAGATTAAGATATTACAACTACATATCAGGAAAACGATGTCAAAATAGGGATCATAAATGAAATGTAACTTACTCCAGCCCACTCGCCAAGAGTTTTTGCACTAGGCACCGATATCAAGCTGACATTATGATCAGCACAAAGTGCTTTGACCAATTTAACATAATCTGGCTGGTTGCAGTCCTCAGCTACCACACAAAGTTGGGCAGCATGCTTTTCAATCACCTTGGCACCTTCATGGAGCCCTCGTGAAAGCCCTCCATGAGCCAGTGATTTCCTCAGCACAAGCTGCAAGGCTGTCATGATGTCCATGGGCTCGCCTAGAGCTGGAGCAGGTGTTGGAGCAGCTATCTCTGCAACAACACCACCATCTTCTCTGTATAACAAGAGCTAAAAATTAGAGACATTAAAAAATAAAAATAAAAAAAAGAGTGGAACCCCAAATAATTGAAGATTCTTATTTAATCCTTAAATGATTCTCACTAGCCTGGTCAGTTCTTAAACTCAAGTCTATTGAACTTTAATTACCCATGTTGGGGAGACTTGCTCAGACAAGTTAATCCAATCCATTTAGTACCCAAAAATTTGCTTGGAAACAATGAATATTAACTCTTCACCATGATAGTTGCCAGTACCATTCTAAGATCCCTTCAAGTAATCATAAAATGTAAATGCCCACAACAAGGCATCCACATGAACACGTGAAACCAATAATACCATTTCCTACATCCCCAACTAAGTTCATAACTTACTAATTTATAATAATACCAGTTCAAAAGCCCAAATGTGACAATTCAACAAAGCAAAAAGTAGATTCCATATAGTCAACCAATATGAACTTGAAAGTAGAAGACATTGTCCATTTGACAAGATCTTATCAATCTAACACAAAACTTATAAATAATCAACCAATATGAACTTGAAAATTCAAATCCCTAGAAGAATAGACTGTTTAGTAACTTGAAAATTCAAACCCCTAGACGAATAGACTGCTTAATAACTTGCTTGAAAAAACTTCTGCTCTTGCTCTCCAAGTTCTCTAGGGGGAGCTGTTAAATCAATTACCTAATTTAGAAATTATGTATGTCTGGTCAGTGGCAGAGATAATCGAGGAAGATGAAGCTTGGAAGATGAGTTAGATAAATTGAGACTCTATACAATCACGATAAGACTAAATAAAAATAAAAATAAAATCTAGCCATAACAATGCAGCATCCCCTTGTATTATAATACAGACCACACAAGACTTCAAAACCATCATAACAGGCTGCAAGAAAATCAAAAATTTGAAACATAATCATTACTTTTCAAAACTCATAACCAAACACATAATTCAAAACTCTTTTCAAAACTCAATTCAAATCAATATTTTAATTTTTTAAATATTTTTAAATATTTTAATATTTTAATTTTGTTAAGATTTTAAAATATTTTAATATTTAAATATGTTACGATTTTTTTAATTTTTTAATTTTTGAATATTTTTAAATATTTTAATTTTTTAAATATTACGATTTTAAAATTTTAAAATTTTAAAATATTTTATAAAAATAAATTCAAACTCTATTTTATAAAAATATTTTTAAATATTTTAATTTTTTGTTATGTATTTGGTTACGATTTGAGTATAGAGTTGTGAAAGTAGTATGGAGTTTCGAATTATGTGTTTGGTTATGAGTTTTAAAAATAATTTCTTAATTGAGTTCTGTTTTATGTATTTGGTTACGATTTGAGTGTAGAGTTGTTTTTTAATTTAAAATATTAAAATTTTAAATTATTTAAATTTTTTGGATATTTATTTTAATTTTTTACTTATTAAATTTTTTAGATTATTTAAATTATTTAAATATTTATGATTTAAATTTTTTAAATATTTATTTTGAAAAAAAATTATTTCCTTTGTAGTATTTTCAATTAAAAAATTGATTAATATTATTTTCTATTAATAATAAATTTTTTTAATTGAATTTTAAAAAGAATTTGGTTATGAGTGTTGATCAGAATTTTCAATAATGTGAAAGTAGTGTGTTTTGTTATGAGTTACAACAATTTGAATTAAGTTTTGAAAACTCTTGCCAAAACTCATAACCAAACAAATTTTCTTACTTTACATATCAAATCAAACTTTCAAAACTTAATTCCACACTCAATTTAACACTCTATTCAAAAATCATAACCAAACAAATTTTCTACACTCAAATCATAATTTCAAAACACACAAAATCAAAATACAACTCATATTCTCAAATCATAGTTAAAAAGTCGTACCAAACGGAGCCATACTTTCTATGGTCTATCTCCCGGGTATATGCTATACTTCAGCAGGAAGGTTCCCACCACCCTGTTTCTTCAGCATCTCTCTAAAACTTTGAAAAGGAACAAACAAAAGTTTGGTTTGGGGTGTACTAAAAAAGTACACTTTTTATCTTTTTTGAATCACATCATCTCTCTACTTTTCTGCACACCTTTTTGTAAAAAATAAAAATAAACTTATTTAGATCATCCCATAAGTACTTGCACTCTTATCTTGTTGCTCTAAGAAATGACTGTGAAAGAGCCCTCAGAAGACCATAGGGTCCATAACCACTCCAACATACCAGAACCAGTATAACAGGCTACCAAACATCTGAATCCTCTCTGCACGTTTTTTTGTTAAGAAGGAATCATAGTTCACTACTTTCTTCTACCACACCAAACTTGTTTCTCCCAAAGTATTGCATGACATTGAGGTGTCATTCCCTTTCCAAAGGTTTATGCAGCACCAAAACAAAAAAATGCCCACTAACTATGAGGAAAAGGGATAGCAGTAGTACTTCAATTATCAACATAGACATAATAAAAGCTGTAAAAGTTATGCCAATTCATTAGAATTTTTATGGATTTCAAGTAGATTTTTCAAATTGTTTTGTAGAAACCTTATTTAAAAAACGCGGCCTAATAGCAAAAACTCAGTATGTACGGAGTTTTTAGCATTCACAATTGGGAGAAACTTTGGTTGCGTTTGGTAAAGTTTTCTAAATATGATTTGAGAATAAAGTTGTATTTTGAGTTTGTGAGTTTTGAAATTATGATTTAAGTGTAGAAAATTTGTTTGGTGAATAAGTTTTGAAAAGAGTTTTAAATTGAGTGGGAAATTTTTGATATGACATGATATTTGATACAAAAACTTACAACTCATAACCAAACACACAACTCAAAATTCTATTAAAGCTCATAAAAAAATTTAAAAAAATTCGGAAAATATTTTTTATTGAATATATAAAAATTAACATGTGTCAATTGCAAAACAAAATAAATAAATAAATAAATATTGCACTGTTGGAACGACCAATTAGCTCAAATTTTCCCACCTTCGACCAAGTTTTCAAAAGTGAGTGTGGAATTAATTTTTGAAAGCCACAACCAAACATCATATGCAAATTAAGAGCTGGAATCACAACTCCAAAGCTCTTCCAAACAGAACCTTTAGTTCTCCAATTTTGACTCCTTCAAAACCTAGAGATCCGCACCAATAGCATGTACGGAGCTTTTAAAAGATACTCCGTAAAGATAATTGAAAAGGTTGAGAAATATTGTAAATTGACTTTTCAAAGTGAACAACAAATATGAAACATCTAAAAAATCAAATGAAAAATAAAGAACATATAAAACATCCTCCTCTATAAGCCTAACTAAAGGAGAAAAAAGCACTCCCTTTGTCGGATAACCACCACAAATAAATCCTAAAATCTTCCTCTAAAAGCTACCTTAACTAAACAAAGTTCTATCCACAACTTAGATCATTAAAAAATGAACACGAACAGCATCTTATGTTTCACATTAGTGATTTATGTTTCATCATTTTTTTTATTGGCACCAGGGTGTCCAGATCAAAACCCGACTAATTCCCAAGGGTGCACAGACCCTCGGCAAGGAGTGTTCCACAAGTGCATCACGGTTAATTCAAGGGTTTTTCCCCAATCCAATGACCCCAAGAAATTGTTAGCACCTAGGAGATTTCGATCCCTAAAACTTACAGGGAGCATACCCCTAATACCCAAGGCCTTGCCACCAGGCCAACCCCTTCGGGTTTATATTTCATCATTTTGCACAACAATTATATTTTAGATGGGTCGATTTGACGAATAAAAAAGGAAATGACAAAGGGATGGTAGCTATCCCTTGTTTGGATGTTTAGGGAGAGGAGGGGAAAAAGTAGTAATGGAAAATGTCCTCAAAGGCCCACTTTCATTGGCCTCCCTAAAATGGGAGAAGTTAATGGAAAGGAAAAGGAGTTACTGATTACATGTCCCCCCTCCCCCTAATTTTTCTGTCATTCCAGATATAGTTTTAGGAATTAGTTTTCTTTGATTTAGTTATTTATTTTATTTGGTTTGGAATAAATTGATTGTGTTTGTGTATATCCTATAATGCAAGGATTGTCCACTTCCATTCAACTGCACATGCTTGTCCCAAAGTTTTGAAACCTAAACCATTGAGCAAACAAAAAAAGGAGACCAGGTTAAGGTCACTAGTTCAACCATGAGGCCAACCGGAATCGTACTATGACGTTATGATTACCTCATAAATAAATTAAAATTTATACATAAATAAAAAATATAGGCATTAAAATTAAAGGGAAAAAAAAAACATAAATAGAAAATATAAAATACCAAAATTACATAAGATGAAAAAAATGTTGCATGGTATTTATTAATAATATTTAATTGAGTCATAATTTAAAAAAAGTCATTGAATTTGATTTTGGAAGAAACTATACTATCAACTCTCCCTCTAAACAAATTGATTGAATGCAAAATCTTTGATTTTGGACGGAAATCAAAATTTTCAACTCCCTCTCTAATCAAATTGATTCAAATAATATGATTGTTCTTAGGTTCTTTTTGAAGAAATCTTCTCCTATAAATATGAAGAGACTTTCACACAACCTTTTACAGCTTCTAATGGGATTCCTTATAAGAGGAGACTACTGAAGAGGCATATCTAGTTAAAATTTTGATAGATATGATATATAGGAAGAAAAAAAACAAAGAAAAAAAATGAAAATGAAAGAATTATGACAGGTCAATTCTCTTGAACCATTACTGGTTTGAACAAACCATCAGTTCAACAGCAATTTTTACCGATTTTAAAAAGTACACCGGTTTTAGGGGAAGGACAATTTAGAGATTTTATCTAGATCGTTCTTAGACCAACTGATGGTTTGACCGATTTAACCGACCATACGGCAAGTTCACTCCAAGCAAACAAGCAACAAGTGAGATGCAGAAAGAGGGAGAGAAGAAAAAGGAGGTAAAGAACAAGTTCTCAGGTTTGTTCTTCAATCAAGAGTCACCAAAAAAGAAAGCAGAGTTAGGCTTATATAGCGAAAGGTCAGTCCAAACCCTAGTCTCCCTTGCTTAAGTGCCAATCCTAAAGAGCCATGTGTCTAATCGCTAAATTAATCATGTGACTAGTATGTGACAATTAAATATAGGTGGACAATCCACACATCATAAGTTATAAGATAAAACCAAAGGTGGCAAACGGGTGAGTTCAAGTTGACCAAAACAACTTGTGCATTGAAAACCCAACCCACTAATTTGATAAATGGGTTTAAGCATAATGGGTTGGACACATAACCAGTTTAGTTTATCATTTTTTTCCCAATACATGGCAGCCATGGCAGTGGTGGTTGTTCCCAGCAAGTGTGAGGAAGAGAAAGGGTGGAAGAGAGTGTAGGAAAATGAAAGTCTAGAGAGAAGAGAGATAAGATGAAGAGAAATGAGAAAGTAAATTCTACATTTTCACTCTTTCAAAAGCTGAGAATGAGTGCTTGGTTACAACCTAAAGCTCATTTGGAAAAGACTCAAGCTCAGGGTAACCGATGGTACTCTGTTGGACTTAGTTATTAGAGATGCCAGTGTGCTAATGTTTAAAAATCAATAATGTGTGCCAGATGATTGCAAGCTCAAAAAGAAGATACTGGAAGAGGCTCACAATTCAACTTACGCAATGCATCTAAGAAGTACAAAGATGTATCCAAATTTAAGGAAAAGGTAATGGCGATCAGGTATGGAGAGAGAGAGAGCAAAATTTGTGTTCACGTCGGGATTTACTCCATCAGTGTCTCCACCATCAGGTACCCCAATGGCAGCTCGTTCACCATTTCTATTCTGGTTTGACTGACTCATTCAAACAAATGGTTGACTCGACCTGTGAAAGGACGTTTATGATTAAGAGTGATGTAGGGGTACGAGAGTTGTTTGAAAATCTGAGTGAAAATTCCCTACACCATGCATTTGCCTCTCGACAAGAGAAGCAACTAACCCCAAGTGGTATAAAGCAAGGTGGCCTATATGAGGTAGGTCATAGTGTAGATATTGCTCAGAAAGTCACAGTATTGTCTAGAAAAATGGACCAACTGTTAGCAGTAGGACACATTTCTTCACAACCAACACAACCGCCATAACAAGAGGCTTGCACAATCTAAGTTTAACGTCGTCAACCAGACGGAAATGAATCAATTGGTCTGATAAACAGGGTCCATCAAGGCAATAGACTCAATTGACTCTCTATCATGAATACCCTCTTTGTATGGATTCAAATGCGGACCATTAACCTTGAAAGATTGACCATCACAGGGGTTTAGAATTTCTAACCGAGGCAATGGAAAGTGATCATTCCTAGTCAAGGAGATGAGTTCTCTATAGTCAATGCAGACGCGCCACCCAGTACCATTTTCACCTCAAGTGTTGTTGGGGTCACAATGGAAGGTACTGCAGGCTCACTATCATCAACTGCACAACATTCATTATCATTGGAAGGGTGTTGGGATGCATGATTCCAAATAATACTTCCATCACTCCCATCTTATAGTTAATGAATGCACTGGCAGTGGCTAACAAAGATCACCTTAAGATGACTGAGATTTGTTTCTTATCAATTATTGTAGGTTCCATGTCAAGGACAAGGAAATCAACAAGAAAGTAAAACTTATCGACATTAACTAGGACATCCTCAAGTATGCCACGAGGGGTTTTGACAGAACGATTAGCTAACTGAAGAGTCATCGATGTAGGTTTCAACTCACCAAACCCAAATTCTTCGTACACCGAATAGGGAAGAAGGTTGACACTAACACCTAAGTCAAGGAGTGCCTTTTCAATCAAGTGTTTACCAATGATACAAGAGATGGTAGGTGCATCTAGATCTTTAAGCTAAGGGGCACTGTTGTTGGTCAAAATAGAACTCACCTATTCAGTGAGTAGGATCTTTTTGGTTACATGGGTCTTGGATTTACGCTTTTGAGTACACAAATCCTTGAGAAATTGGGCATAGGAAGGTACTTGTTTAATCGCCTCTAACAAGGGGAGATTGAATTTTCACTTGTTTGAACACGTCCTTCATTGCTTTTGTAGATGCCTGCTTCTTCCTATTGAAAGGAGAAGGATCATTTAAACACTGGGAATATGGTGCCTTTGGCACATAGGCTGCCGTAAGCTCATATGGAAGACTCAATGGAGGAATGTTTTCTCAGGTCTCATCACTTTGTCCTGGTGGATTTTGAATCTGACTACCCAGCTCACCCACTCTTTCATTAGTCCAATTTATTCAGCTTGGTATATCTCGACCACTCCTAAGATTCCTGACAAATTGAATTTTCTCTATGTTCTTGCCGTTAGATGATTCCAACCCATACTGCCCCTTTGGATTCTTGACTGGCTGACTAAGCAATTGTCCTCCTTCTTCTTACTCAAGGTGTTAACCAGTTGGCCAATTTGGGTCTTAAGTTTCGAAATGGATTGGTAGTGGGAATAGACAAGTTGGTTTGTAGCCTGCAAGAGCTGTTACACTGTTTCTTCAAAAGGTGAATTTTTCTGAGAAGGTTATTGGTATGACTGTTGAGACAAAAGTTGATAGAGAGGTGGATTGGCAGAATTTTGAAGATTCTGCCATGGTGGAGGTGGAACATAGGAATTTCCTTGTGGTTGTGAACGCCAAGAGAAGTTTGGATGGTTTCTCCATCCCGAGTTATAAGTGTTTGAGAATGGATCATTACCCGGTTTAGAAAAACCTTAGACTGCATTGACATGCTCCTGCACTAACTCAGGACACTGAGGTGCCGATGGGCACTCGGTTGTATAGTAGATAGGACTTAAACAGATTGTGCAAGCCTCTTGGTATAGCGGTTGTGCTAGTTGTGAATAAATGTGTCCTACTGCTAACAGTTGGTCCATTTTTCTAGACAATACTACGACTTTTTTAGCAATATTTGCACTATGACCTACCTCATATAGGCCACCTCGCTTTATACCACTTGGAGTTGATTGCTTCTCATGTAAAGAGGCAAACGCATGGGGTAGGAAATTTTCAATCAAATTTTCAAACAACTCTCGTGCCCCTACATTACTCTTAATCATAAGCGTCCCTCAACAAGCTAAGTCAACCATTTGTTTGAATAAGTCGATTAAACCAGAATAGAAAATGTGAATGCGCTATCACTGGGGTACCTGATGGTGGGGACACTAATGGAGTAAATCCCAAAACCTTTCCCAAGTCTCATGGAAATGCTCACTATCAATTTGAGAAAATTGGTAATGGCACGTCTTATCTGATTGGTTTTGCCTATGGAAAAATATTTGTCCAAAAACTTTTGCCTCATTTGGTCCCAGGTTGTGATAGAGTTTGCAGGCAAGGAATGTAGCCAATGTTTGGTCTTATTCTTAAGTGAAAAGGGAAACAGTCTCAACCTAAGGGCCTCATCGGTAAAGTTTTGAAGTTTCACTATAAAACAGCTCTCTAAAAACACACTGAGATGTTTATAGGGATCCTCATTACTAAGCCCCTTGAAAAGATGAAAGCATTTGAATGGCACTAGGCTTAATCTCATATAGATCGCTTCGGTAATTGGCAATTGGATACACGATGACGAGACATCAGTGGTAAGGGTAAAATGTGCCTTCAGTGACCTAGGTTAGTCTACTACTACTTCAACCATTGCTAAAGTCCATTTAGATTTCCGAATATTTCTAAGGGTCCGCTTTAGTTTAGGGTTGTACAGTAATTTTGGAATACGAGAATGACGACCATGCATACAACACACTTCCTTTTTCATTTTATTTTTTTAGTTTTTATTTTTTGATAAAACAACACAAAAAAACAAAGAAAAGAAGTTTGTCTCAAATTCCGGCAACATGCGACGTCTAGGCGGCGAAGGTCAAAAGCCGATCTCATTTATAGGTAGCCTCACCGCTCGACTCTACTGCCAGTCTGCCAATCATCTCGCCTTGAGATTAATTTTGGGGAAGCCCTTGAAGGTCTTGCCTCAGGATTTGCAGGGAGGAGATGTATGCCCATTGGCCGTCGAAAGAAGTACGCTAGGGCACCAGTGATCTGGCCATAGTCGTCCATCGTTCTAAATCCTTGTTTCGCTTCTTCAGCTGACTATTCCTCCACCAAGCGTCCTGATACATCCACTGAAATAGGGAGTTATGCACTCAACCGTTGCACTTCGTTTGTCCTACTCTGTAATCGGTGAGACAAATTGAACACTGCAATGAAGGACTTTACACACGTTTTTAGTGTGTGGGAGTTAGCATCAATGTCAGACTTGGTTGCCAATAGATGCTCCAGTGACATTACTGAAAGCAGGGACTTAGGTACCCTGAGGAGTCAATATCTTGTACCTTCTCTAGAGTTTCATTGAAGTCAGGAAAAAGGGTGAGAAATTGAGTAGAAGCCATGTCAGAGAAAGAAAAAAAATTCGATCTTTAACGGACTAATTTTGGCAAATTTTCACTCTACCGTTTCCCTCGCAGGCCGGCTTATTTTGGCAAATTTTCACTCTACCGTTTCCCTCGCAAGCCGGCTTTAAGAAGAGGAAGAAGAAGATGAAGAGGAAGAAGAGGATGAAGAAGACAAATGGAAGGGTGGTAGAAGAAATCGAGGCCAACCGTATTGTCGAGGCTGCAGTCCTTGAATTTGTGAATTCAGACATAGCGCTCGATGCTTCGACAAAGGAAAGGCTAGGAGAAAAGAGGAGAAGAAGAAGAAGGAAAAAAAGACGACATTTGTGTTTCAACAGAGCGAAACTCAAAAAAAAATAAAAATAAAAATAAAATAATAATAATACAAATTTTGTGTATATTTGTGTTTAATTTCTAATCCTTTTACAAGTAAAGTTTCCTTCAAGTTGGGGTGCATCTTTCTCCTGCATCGCACTTGTGGTATTTTCAAATGATAAATGATATAAGAGCCTATATGGTAAAAGATCTGAACAAATGTTACATCGGGAATAATTAAGTAAAACAAAAGTAACTTTGTTTGAGACGTTACCGTAAGGATGCAATTGACAATTTTCACTAAGGGACTTTATCACCATAAGCCTTGGAATCTGGCTCTAAAGACCATTTCTTTTGAAATTTATGTTTTATGTTTGATTTTTATTTTTTGTTTTGTGTGTTTTTTTTAAAAAAAAACTTCCCCACACACAAAAGGGACATGACTCCATTTGGGTTGTAGTCATACTCGTCGTTCCTCAAAAGTATATTTTTCTGCACACTTTGGGTTGTAGATAGAAAGGACCAAGTTTTGTGTTGTAAGACAGTACCATCAATGATAGTATTGTGAAGAAACTATGCATTAGGGGAAGCTATTTTGGTGCAGGAGGAAGATATGAGAACCCAATATTCACATTTTTTTGAGGTACGAACTAGAAAATTTTGAAGACAAAAATTAATATGGGGGTAAAATTATAACATTCCAAGTACCAAAGAAGGTACCAAACACCACCCAAATGCAACCTAGGATACCTAAGCCCAACCCCCAAATGAGCTTAAGATTGTAACCAAACATCCATTCTCAACTTTTAAAAGAGCAAAAGTGCATAATTTATTTTATCGTTTCTCTTCCTCTCTTATCTATCTCTTCTCTCTAGAATTTCTCTCATTTTCTTACACTTCCTTGCTAGCCAAACACCTTCCATTGCTCCACCCTTGCAGGCACCACCAGATGTCACCACCACCACTAACCACCTCACCCTCATCAGAAAAAGCTCTGACTGACCACCTAACTGGTGGTAGTGGGGTGGTAGAGAAAGTGGCAAATGGATTTAAATGGATACTTGTGTCCAACCCATTTTCTAATTGGGTTGCAACCCATTTATGAATTTGGGCGAGTTTAAAAGGGTTTTAAATTGGTGTAATTGGTTGTGTTCATAGGTATGAGTTGACTTTGTCACCTCTAGTCCAGATAAATTGTTGTAGTTTAGTATATACTTTTCAATTTAAGAAAATTATTTTTAAAAAGGATAACCCTATTTGGTTTGGAGCTTTCAAAAACAATTTTCTGAGTTTAAATTCGTTCTTTTATATTTTTAGTAATTTTTTAAAATATTTTAATCAATTTTTTTGTACTTTTTATGCCCACTTGATCTTGTCTTGACATTAAAAAGTATTTGTACAAAAATCTTTAAAAAATTAATTAAATACAACAAAATACGAAAATGTATTAAATTTTCATATTTGTTTTGTATTTTTTTGTATTTGGTGAATTTTTTAAAGTTTTTTTCTACAAATATTATATTTTTTAAGTGTATCTAGATTAGGTGTATCTAAAAAATAAAAAAAATTGTATAAAATTTTTAAAAAATTCACTAATAAAAAAAAAAAAGTCAATTTTCAGAAAAATATCGTAAACCAAACAAGAATCTAAGACCGTACAAATAGAAAATCCATCTTTTATCACAAAATCATGGACTCTTTAAATTTTAGGAGAAAATTGTTATTTGCTCCATTTGTTCTACTACATTTTCCATTTTCTAAAATTTAGAACAAAATTTAGAAAATAAAAATAAAAGCGTGTCCTAAATGTAAAGATTTCATCACTTTGTAATAAAAAAATATCTTTTCATTTGTATTGTAATTTTAAAAATATTTACCACTAAAATGTAAGTAATGTAATTTTTCCAAAAAAATCATAATTTAACATTAAAGCAAATAAACATGCTAGAGACCCCAAAAAATTACCAAAAATTCTACACAATACTCACATGCATCACGGATGTGGGTCCCACAGCCATGTAAATATTGTGTAGAATTTTTGGTAATTTATTTGGGACCCCTAAACTCTAAAATTTTAAATTTCTTCAACTTAAACCCTACATTTTAAAATTGATAGCAATCTTAATCATCAGCCTGGTCTATTTATTGAACTAACAAAAGAGGGGCAATTTAGTCTTTTTACCCATCACCTTACAAATAAGTTCATCACCTTCTAGATATATTCCATTTCTTACCACTCCCCATTCACTACTTATTCTCTATTTCTCAATTTCCCCTTCCTAATATCCAAACAACGGGAAAGATTAACACCATCCATTCACTTTCTTTCTTTTTTGTTTCTCCCCTCTTTAACACTAGCCTTTCCTTTCCTCACCCTCCTAAACTCCCAATCAAATTTTATTTCCTTACTTTTTTCCTCCTATTAAACAACTATTTAGGTTAATGTGTGGATTTTTTGGGATGGATGTAGAAAAAAATCAATGGAGATGGATTTGTGCTTTTTTTCTAGTAGTTATGCATGCCAATAAGAGGACATCAACATGATTTTATAATCAATCCCTCAACTTTTTAACCATCAGTTGGTATCTAAAATCTATCAAGCAAACTAACCATCCAAGAAGTATAAACTAAAATGAGGTTATTTGGAGAGAAGGAAAAAAAGAGTAAAAAGAATCACCTTTTGGAAACTCAATAGAATACTAAAGCAATTAAACAAGGCTAAAGTACTTTACAAACTACAATTTGGCATTTACTTGTATGCAACAATGCTAACAAGCACCTTAAATTGATAAAAGTATTTCTAACTTAAACAAACAAGAAAAAACCACATACCCTGACATTTTTCTGATGATGTGAAGGTCAAAGGTCTCCTTCCTGCTTTTGCTGCCAAAAGTAAAACAAAAGACTAAATCAGATGATGACTCAAACTGCTCAATAACAGTAGCTGAATAGAACGTCAACAAATGCTCCCTGATTCACCATGCTTTGTTAATATGTAACTTTGAAAGTTAGGAGATATACATAACAAAATATTGGTAAACCAAATCAACTCACACTAATTACCAAACTTAGGAGATAATCCATTAAATAAGAAAGTCACAATGACTATAAACAACTCAATAGTGAAAAAACATTAGACTTAATACTTGTGATAAAGGATCACATTGTTGGTAACTGAATTGCATGGAATGAAATACTTTAAAACAGATTAGAAAAAAGTGGAGTAAAAAAGCCATATTAAATAGAAGAATATGGGAAATGATCAATAATAACAAAAAATGCAGCAGCGCTCCAACAACAGTATGACTGGCCCAGGATTTGTTGCATGAACAAACTCCCAAAGTCAAACAAGCAATCAACTCAAAAAACCCAATCACTGTTTAAGCCACAGCCAAACTGAGAAACAAGTAATATCCTAATGTCTTTGTCTTCAGCTAAGTTTTCTAAGTGCCCACTTGCCAGCACTTTGTGCCTTGTAGATTTTTCCCTTTAGAATCTGGTCTTATAATTGTTTTGTGGTTTGAAATTCAACCACACGTCACACGCAATGTCTCTTTCTCTTCTTTTTTTTAAAGATTTTTTTAGTTTTAGAAACAACAAACTAAATCACATGAGATTATAAGACATAAAATGCCTGGGTATAGAATTATAAAACAAAAAAGCTAGCATCAATAACAAACAATCTATCTAAAAAAAACAAATTATACCCAAAAAACACACAAGGATTATGAAATGTCCAAATGTTCAATCAGTGAAGTGCATGTAAGATATCAGATAGCAATTATTAGCCATTATAGAATTTGATCCCCCAAAAAAAAGACAAGCCCTAGCACATTGTAATGTCCTTGATTCAGTTTCTTGAGCACCCATTTGCTATCAATTTTGTGTTTTACCACTCTTTTTTATCAACATCCCAGTCCTTGTTATTTTCAGTAGAAAATCATATCCTATACTTTTTCAGTCTTCTCAATTTTAAATAAAAAGTTAGTGAACAATCAAAAAAATTAAAACAACAAAGAAAAAGAAATGAGAGCATTCCTGAACTAGATCTTTCTATTCATCTATAGATCTCTTCACATATCATTCTTTTTCTAATAAGTACATATATCACTATAAAAAAAAATTTAAAAAAAAAAAAAAAAAAAAAAACAAGACTGGTTCAAATACATAGAGAACACGGAATTGAGATTTTACAACCCAAAAAAAAAAAAAGAGATGCGATCGAAATCATTAAAACCCTAAAATCAGCAAGTGAACAATACATATATATGTCTGTGTATATATAATCTGCATGAGAGATCAGTTTACCTTGATGATGTGAAGAAGAAAACTGCGCTATAGTCACTGCTTGCGAAGGAGAGAGGAGAGAGAAGATGAGCTAACGTCTTTTATAAGATTCACAGTCTAGCCAATAAAACCCTAAAACGTTCAATTACTAAAGTGCCCTCCACCTTCTTTTTTTTTTTATATTAGGGTCATTTTTTATTTGATTTTCTGAATTTTTTTCTAATTTTTTTTAAATGAAATTTAGTTTGACAAAAATAAATATTAAAAATATATTTTTAAATTTTTAAAAATTATTTTTAAGCACCAAAAAAATAAAATTATATAAAAAAGTATTTTTTATTTTTTATCAAATTGATTTTTAGTTTTTTAGAAGAAATAAATTGAAAACCAAATGAAAATTTTTTTAAAAAATATTGGGGCAAACAAAAAACAAATTTCTAATGAATAATAGTAAATGAAGGAAAATTCTAACATACATGCCCTTAAAAATAGTATACCATAAGCACCCTAATTATACTACTTTCTTTTTTAATTATGACCAATTTTCTTTTTAGTTGTAATATTATTTTAATTATAACTCCTGAGTTCTTTAGTTATACATTATGTTGTATTTAGTTATAATATTTATTTTTAGTTATGACTCAAAAAATATAAAATTATATCATTTTTCTATTTAATTATAAGGTGTATATGGGTGTATACCCAAAGTGTTTCCCTAGTATAAAACAATTTCTCCTTGGATTTGAGGCCATCAATTATGTGTAATTGTTATTTTAAAAGATTACAAGCTATATTTTTTATTTTTAAAATAATAATAATGTTATGATGATCAATTTTAAGTAACATATAATATATCACCAATGCATTTGTAATCACACATGACAACAAATCTTCTCTCTAAGAAACCCTAACCCCTTTTTTCTCTCAATCTCTCTTTATTTCTTAACTCTTTAGGGGGAGAGGGTGGTGCTTTTAACTTTTCTCTTCCCTTCATTTCTTTTTCTGCCATTTTCTCATTTTTTTTTTCTTGTTTATCATCGTGCTAGCTACTACCTTTCCTTCCGTCTTCATCATTGGCTTACCACCGAGAAAACTTTTATATCTAGACTCAAGTCTTATACATGATCAAGATTCTACATTACTAAACACACTTTTTATATGCTAAACGATCATCTCAGATTTAAAATGTTTTTTTTGTGTCACGTAAAAAAGGGAAGTAAGGTATCATATCTACCGATTGTGATGATGAATAAATCCTGAAAGTATTGGTATCATTTGTTTGATGATAATTGTTTTGTTTTGTTCATTTATATATATATATATATATATTATTTTATGTATTGCAATAATACCTCCATGTATAGAGATTTCTTTTTTCATGGAGGTTTTCTCCTCCTTGCATGGAAGTTTATTTTTCTCCTTTAGTAGAGACTTGTATCCTTTTAGCGTGAAAGTTCTCTTTATTCCTTTTGGGATTCATGTTATACTCTAATATACTATAATATACTTTATTAGACGACTTATTATCAAATGTATAATATATTAAGGCCAAGTTTGGCATCTACTAAATAATACAAAAAGTCAAAAAGTCACTATCCTATTTAAGTCACATCATCTTATTTAAATCACATCACCTCTCTAACACATCACATCAAACCCAACCCAAACCCAACCCATATAAGCTAATAAATCAAAAAGTGCACTTTTTTAGAACATCTCAAACCAACCCTAAGTCTTGCGCTTTTCATATTAAAAATGCATTGATATCACCATTTGATCCCTGTCATATAACAATTAAAATAATAACATGCCGATAAATAGTGTCATTTTTATTTATAAAAAAATGCATAAAATTTATTTTTGCATAGTATAATATTATTGATTAGTATGGCAAGTTTTAGCCATTTTGTTGAGCCAACATTTGAAAATTGCTTCGGACCCCCACTGGGGGTCGACCCCCAGTGAGGTGGCAGCCTGTGATTGGGCCAAAAAAATTGTTTTTTTTTTTTTTTTTTTTTTTGAAGTTTCAGCCAGTGGGGGCGCGCCACGTCACTGGGGCGCAACCCCCACTGGGGTCTGCAGCGGGGTTCGCCAACATTTATCTCTTTACATTATTTGTAAGGTTAAACTTCAAATTCTAAATTTCAAGGATAAATAAATTAAATTTATAGATTTTACATATATTACCACCACCACTTATTTATTTAAATTATTATTTTAGAGTTCAAACATACTATTTTAATTTTTAGTTTAACAAAAAATATATTTGATTTCAGAATAAGTGAATATTTCATATTGTCTATTTCACCCATATCATAGAGGCTTTTTTCTCAAGTTGTCAATTGTAGTAATATATTAAGTTTGTATTTGTATTTTTAATTTTGGAAGGAATTTGTGAATAAAAAATAAAATAAAAGCAAAATGAGAAGAAAATAAAAGACTCATAATCTCATTTCAATTCTATTTTTTTTTTTTGGTTCCACAAATTCCACTCCAAACTAATATCCAAACATAACCACAGAGCGACCTCCTGCGTTTGAGGATTCGCGGAAAGGCATTAATTATTAGATTCCTATTACTTGGCAGGAAAAGCAAGCCCTCCTGAATGAAATTAAAGGGGAAGACCGTGCGGTGTTACTTGCATCCTTGAGCATATTCAAGCACCCACCGGGCATCAATTTCCTCCACACGATCTGCAGTCAAAGCACATATTTTTAGATTTCAAAACTAAAATCAGTTACCAAAGGAGAAATGCATGAACTAATGAAAAATATTATTTAGGAGAGAGCAATTAATAGACAGTATAGTTTGTCAACCATTACAAAGATAATCAACTCAGAGGAGGCTCTTCAGCTATACTCCTAGATATAGAAGTTCACAACAGAACCCAGGCCTTGAAATCTCTCTCCCAAACGAACTATCTATTCTTCAATTTATGGCAAGAAATAATATTGTAGTTGAAAGCCTTTGTACTAAAAAAGGAAAAAAAATATAATTCTTACAAACACTAGTTTTGCCTTCTCAAAACAGATAAATGTTTAAGAAGGTATAGGTTGTTGGATAGCTTGATATAAATTGTTGGACCCATTTCCTAAAAGCTTAAGCTTCCAGGACTAGTGGTGATCTTAACATTGTATCATAACGTTGAGTTCAAGTCCCCTCCATTTGCACTTGTTTCTCTTTATGTGTGCCTCACATCTCCACATGCAAGACAAGATTGTACATGAGAGGGTGTTAGATAGCTTGATGTACAAAGTTGGAAACATTTTCTAGTAGTTTAAATTTTAAGGACTATTAGTGGCGATCTTAACAACATGAGGTGATGAATAGGAAAATTGAACCAATATATAAAGAACAAGAAAAGGAAAAACATGAAAACAGTGGAAGCTTAATCTCTGTAAATTCATTAACATTTTAGCCCACTTAAGGGACACGATTTGCAAACCTAATTCTCCGATATCTGCAAATGCTGTCACCATGATCATCATTGCTGGAGCCTCTCTCCTACAAATGGAATTCATTAGCTTAATCCTAAAGAAAAATTATATTCATTAAAAAAAACCTCACAAGAATGATGTGGCAATGACATTATTATAAATAAATGCATCTCAAATGAGGTTTTGTTTTGAAAGGAATGGATCATAATGAGCCACATCATTATGTATGATTTTTTTGTTTGTATAGTATTACTCAATCCTAAAATGTCTTCAATAAATTGCAATAATGCTCCATGTTGCTGTGAGCATCCTCTATGTGCAATACCAACTTTAATTTCACTTCCCATTCCTTCAGACCCCACAAGTATGCCAGGCATGCAGCAACAGGAGGCCAACTAAATATTTTTGTTCTATATAGTCCCACTGCCCAGACCATGCCCAGGTTATTTCCCACATGGCTCCAGATAAGTTTAGTAGCATCAGTAGCACACTGGTAGAAGTGCTGGCATTGCATTAAGGGAAGAGGTAAGCTTAAGGGTTCAATTCTAATTGCTTGTCAATCCCCTCCCCCCCCCCCCCCCCCAAAAAAAAAAAGGAAAAATTTGATTGTTTTAAAGGGAGGTTTCAAATTAATTCCTGGATTAATGTATTGAGAATCAAGGGAGCTTAATATTGCCTTTATAGCAGGAAACATCACAGTTATGATATTTTTGTCAACAATTAGTAATATCTCCAAAATCCACCATTCTCAACATTTCACCCCACAATCGATACCTTTTTATGGAAAAATAAATTATGACAATGGTGACAGCCACAAGGATGGTCAGGGTTATTTCCTATCGTATGATCAAGTGTGGTACAGTTTATAATTGATAGTCAAAGACTCAAAGCCAATACTGCAATATAACAAGGACAATGGCAGCATCACAAATGTGGCACCACTACTGCTAGTAGTATGGAAAATAATGAACAAGAAAATGATGATTATATAAGGTCCTTTCATGATATGCTAAATTTCTGAAAGAGTACAAATTAAGAGGCAAAGTTCCTTCACGAAACAATTTATGAATTAAAATTATGCGGAAGCTTACAGTTAATCTTAACCCAGAAGAATTTATTGCTACATGAAAGTTAAAGCAAACTTCAAAAAAGAAAAAAATAACCAAAGCAGAATTGGCATGCGATGGTATCAAGATAAAGACATCAACCAAGACAATGGGAAAAGGGTGTTTTGCTACTGTTGTGCATACCGAGATCAGTGCAGTAGGAACTTGGTTTTCATTCTTCTTCGGTAATTTTTCCTGCATGCATCAACATAATTGATTAGTCATATTACACTTAAGTTTGCAGCAAACATTCAACCTATAGTACTAAGGATTCAGGCCACGGGGAAAAACAACTTACACATTTGTTCTTGCTCACATTCTCAAACCAGTTGACTGAATATAAAGATTTGTATGAATTGCGAAACTAAGTTCCATCTACTCCAATTTTTTGTCACCCACTTGATTACAACTTGATTTTGTTCTAGGAGGCCCCTTCATGGATGACAACATAATAGTTCCAATAGAGTTTTTTTCATGATCAATCCTTTGAGCTAATAGGCTTAAAGCCCACAGCCACATAACTTCCCCTCATGGATTTTACATATACAGTCCTCACATTAAGGCCACCTACTCCAAAGTCCACAGAGTATGACACATTTATCAGATGCCAGATGTTATGTTTAAGGAAAAATCAGAAAGTTTTTGACTCCGGTATTCAGATGCACTCATAATTTCCATGTGCATGCATGGACTTTGTATTCACTTATGATCTAATCCAACTGCATCCAGGCTGCTTCATCACCCCATATGTCGTCATCAACTCCCTCACATTAGCTGCTTCTTCCCATTGTCCTGCAGTTGCATAAATATTTGAGAGTTGAACATACACTGCCGGATTATTTTGTTCATTGCCAAGAAGAAATCCGGCAACAATTCTTCCTAATCTTAGATTACCATGAGCTGCACAAGCACTGAATAATGCCCACCAGGTGCTAGAATCTACTTCAATGTGTTTTCCATTTATTACACTTTCTGCCTCATCAAAGTATCCAGCTCGACCTAGAAGGTCAACAATGCAAGAAAAGTGATCTACTCCAGGTTCAAAACCATGATTGTTTACCATAGAGTTGAAAATCCGAGTACCATCATCGACTAAACCTGAGTGGCTGCAAGCTGAAAGGACTGATGTGAAGGTGGCCCGATCAGGTTTGACCCCACCTGAATCTAGCATTGCCTCAAAGCAAACCACGGCTCTCCTTCCTTCTCCATGCTGTGCGTAAGCAGATATCAAGGAATTCCAAGAGACCGTATCTTTGTCAATCATTGTGTTGAATACTCTCAAAGACCCTACCAAAACCCCACTTTTTGCATACATTGAGATGAGGGCATTACCTAACAATGCCTCCGAAAAAAGTCCTTGTTTGAGAATGTAACCGTGAACCTGTTTCCCATGTCTCAAAGATGAAATGTCAGCACATATGCTCAAAACAATGCTAAGAGTACAAACATTTGGCCTCAATCCTGACAACAGCAGCAGAGAAAATTGGTCTAGGCCCTGCACTGGAAAACCATTTAATTGAAACCCAGAAATAATTGTATTCCAGGAAATTAAATTTCTTGGAGACATGTCACTGAATATTTCATATGCCTGTTTCACGTCACCGTGCTTAGAGAATGCAGAAATCAATGCATTTGAAACTTCAATTTTAAAGACAAGCCCGTTTTTAATAACTAAGGCTTGAATCATCTCAACAATCTCTAGCAACACCGAGCTGGATAGCAAACTTCCAATAGTGAACTCATCTGGTTCAATCCCTTCCCTCCGCATTTGTAGGTAGGCCAAAGTTGCAGCTCCACCAAAATTCCCTTGAGCATAGCTTGTAATCACAGTATTCCAAGAGACTAGATCCTTTTCTTCCAATCTCTCAAAAACCATGTGAGCTGCATTTAGATCCCCACAACTGGAATACATGGTTACAGCGGCATTACTCACCGATGTACACGTTTCAAAACCCATCTTAATAGCTTGGGCATGTACTTGATGGCCAATTCTCACACGTGAACAAGAACTCATAACACTCACAAAAGTCAGCTCAGTAGGTCTCAAACAAACTTCTTGCATCTCTCTGAACATTATCAAGGCCTCTTCATCTCTTCCCACACTAACTAAACCAGCTATCATCGCATTATACGTAATCTGATCATGCACTTTGCCTTCTGCTTCTTCAAATACTTTGTATGCATCACTAACATTTCCACAAGTAAAATACATCGTGACTTGTACATTGATCACGGAAGCTCTTCCCAAAAAGCCAGTTTTAATCACCAATGACTGTACCTGCCTCCCAAAATCCAGCAACTCCGGAGAGCACAAGCTCAACACACTAGCAAAAGAGTAATTATCATGTCTAACACCCAACATGTGCATTCTCCGAAACAAATCAAAAGCAATCTCAACATGCCCATTTTCCGCACAACCCGTGATTATCGCATTCCACACCGCAACACTCCTTTGAGGATTTTGATCGAATACCCGGCAGGCATATCCAACTTGCCCGAGCTTCGTACACGCAGACAACAATGTGGTCCACGAATAAACATCTGGGTTTTTTATTTCATCGAAAACCCGCTTGACCGAAACCAAATCTTCCGATTTTGCATAGAGGGAAAGCAGGGTATTGGCAACATGAGGGTAGGTTTTGAGCCCCGCCTTGATGGCGTGGGCGTGGAGCTGATCCCCGGTGGTGGTGTCATGGAGGTTGGCGGAGGCGGTGAGGGCGGTGGAGAGGGTGTAGTGATCGGGTCTGAGGTGGTGGGATGAGTGAATTTGGTGGACGAGTGTGAAGGAATCAGAGTAATGGTGTGAGCGAGTGAGGTTTGAGAGAAGGCAGTTGAGTTTGATGAGTAGTTGAGTGGCATTTTCAGTTATGGCAGTTGAGATTAAGCAATTACTACTATCCTTGCAACATTGGAACTTCATCAGTATTATGAGCTTTTGGTAGGTAATATGACCCAAGTGGATTTTGCAAGAAATTCCAACCGAAACGCCTATGGTGGGTTCAGATTTTTCTCACCCGCACCTTGAAACCCCATATAGATGTTTAGGAATTGGGGTTCTTCTCGCTAAAAATTATGTGATTAAATAAATAAGGAAAATTTCTCGTACCTCAAATTTTGTGGCTCAAAAGTGGCTCAATTGGCCAAAACGACGTCGTTTTGGCCATTTTTATATTGTTCTGTACTTAAAACGACGTCGTTTTGGCCATTTGAGCCACTTTTGAGCCACAAAATTTGAGCTACGTAGCATTGTCGAATAAATAAATAGCTTCATAATTAATAATTCAAATTATAAAATAAGAACTCATGTTGGAAAGTATAATTAGATGAATTGGAATATAAAACAAAATAAAATGGCAAACAGAAAGCAAATCAAAACCTGCACTAGATAATTTTCTTAAAACAAATTTGTTGTCTCACCGGTTGGGTGCTGGAGTTTGTTTGACGTCTGTCTCCTAAGATACAACGGTTAGACCAGTTACAACAATGCACCAACTGTGTAATTTCGCCGAACAGAACTACAACAGCACTCTCTTACTAAAAAGAATATAAAATTAGAGGAAAACTTTGGAAGACAAAGAGTAAATTTTCTGGTGTAGAAACTGAAGGAAAAGGGCCTCCTTTTATACACATGGAGAGAGAGAGGAAGAGGTTCCCCTGCAACAAATGCAGGATTTAATTTCTGCAAAGCTGCCACAAAATAAATCTACAAACTAATGGATTTAATCCTTCATAATACAGAGGAGTTATATACTTCATATATGCACATGTGTATATCTGCAGCTACCAATCTGGCTTGGCCCAAAAAAAATTAGGTTAGTGGACCACCAACTCAGCCCAACCGAAACCTAACCCATTCCAACAAGCCTCAAGATCCACAGATCATGGACCCGACCCCCCCTGGGGGAGTGGGCGGCGTACGACAATTTTTGCATAACCAACTTGGACCATAGTTTTGACCCAAGCGCATCCTTGAAACATCCATAACTCCCTTCTTTCGAAAAATTTGGATGCCCCAAAGGGCTCACACCCTTAAGCAAAAAATGAGATTTAAATACCCATCAAATCTCTTCTCTACAATCAATGTGGAATAGAAGGTTATATACCTTTCCCAACAAGGCCAACTTAATAGTTAATTTCTCATTTAAATCTTAATGATTTGTTGTCATTCTTTTTGTGGTGTAAAGATGTAATTACAAAGAATCTAAACTCATTGTGGGGCATATTTTGTGAATGACAGCATGTAGCCAAGGTGACGCCGAAGTGTCAGTCGAGGTGCCACGTGGCCTGGTTCTGACACCGAGGTGATCTCGGCTAGATCGAGGTTATCTGCAGAGATATCGGGATCCGGAATCCGAGATATTTGAATAGAGGACTAGAGTCTTAGATGACATCAAGCTACTTATTTGGATAAAGATAGGACTCTTGGAAGAGTTCATCTTAATCTGAATAGTGTGAATTATAATAGATATTATTCTTGTAAAGGATAGAGTCCCATGAAGTAAAACTTCTAGGGGAAGTTGGACACTGATCAATATAAAGTAAGATACCCTCGTGAGTCTACGGTAGGCTTTGGTTGGTGATGCTTTTTATGTTCTGTTTAGTGAGTTAAGCACTATTTGTTGTCTTTGAGAGATATTGATTACTGACTTGATCGTTGGAGTGCCCCTGGGTGGACGAACTACCGCTGGATTCTTATGTTTCTGTGACAGGTTGTTCGGGCTTAATCTATTCTGCCAGTGCTCTCCAGCTGAGTTCCCATTTGGTTGTGTGGTCGAAAATCAACACACACAATTTGGCGCCGTCTGCGGAAAACGTAAGGAGAATAGATGGCCAACGACGGGCAGAAAGAAAAGGTCAGGGACGACATCCCTAGTGGAAGTGGTAAACATGTCGATCCTAACATAAAGGAGGAGAACCCTAATGAAGGACCATGGGAGCAGAATCCCGGGGATAAGGACATCGGCCAAGAGGGAGACCCACCGAAGAAAGCAGACCGAGACAAGTACTATAACGAAAGCGACCTCCAAGTATAGAAAGATAAATGCCTGAGGAAGGACGGCGAAATGAAGAGAATGACAAATAAGTTGGCAGACCTACAATCGGTTGTCAACTTCATGATGCAGAACAATGTTATGCAACCACCGTTCCCATTAAAGGACACGCCGATTCCAGCGGCCAAGAACGAGGCCCAGAAAGGGGGGCAGAAAACAATCCCAGCAGTTTCTCAATATAACAAGGTGAAAGAACACTCACATCGACCTTCACGAAATGCCAGACGAGCAGAGTCAAGAAAATGAGAGTCTTAGAGGACACCTCGGACCAAGGGAACTTATGTCAAAGAACATCGGCATGTTCAGGGGAAGGAACTTTGTTTTGACATGGTAAATGAAGAGAAGTCCAAGAGGACTCATAACGACACTAGGAGCAGCACACCAAAAAGGTTGAAATCCGTTGACAGCCGAGCTCCTGGTCAGACTAAGGAGGATTTGAGGGACTACCTCTAGAGGAAGCAACAAAATGTCGAAGTCACATCTCCAGTCAAGCCGAGAACACCATTCTCAGTGGAGTTGGATAAGTTTGAGGCCCCAAAAAGGTTTCATATGCTAAGGTTCCAGATATATGATGGTAAGTCCGATCCAAACTTTCACGTCGGCTTATATTTGAATTCAATGGCACTGTATATCGAGAACAAACCGTTGCTCTGCAAGGTGTTCCCCTTATCCTTTGGGGAAATTGTATTAGATTGGTATCACAAGTTGCCGAAAGGAACTATGAAGAGTTAGGAAGGCCTGGCCAAGATGTTTGTGGCCAAGTTTGTTACAAACAAATTATAGCCGTTAAGGGTAGACTCCCTAATGGCTCTGAAAAATGGCAAGGGTGAAAGTCTCAGGGCTTATGCCAAAAGGTATTACGAGGTGTTCAACCGAATATCAGGATGTAACTAGGAGTTAGCAATCGTGTCTTTTAAGAACGACCTGGAGGATGACTGCATGCATCGAAAGTCACTGGCAAAGACTCTGCCAAAGAGTATGGAGGAGCTCATGGCAAGGACCAAGTAATATGCCAGAGTAGAAGAGGATACACCGAGAACAAAGGCACCGAAGCAAAAAAAGAGAAACGGCTCGCCAAAGCGAAGCCGAGGTAATTGGATTTAATAGACAAGAAACAGCATTAAGGGCTGCACAGGCAGTCACCACTATGTTCCGAATCCTAGTTTATAAAGTTTTAGAAAAGATCAGGAACCAGCCGTATTACAGAGCGCCGGAGAAGATCCCTGGCAAATTTATGAAAAGAAACCTAGGAAAGCACTGTGCTTACCACAATGAAGATGGACACCTAACACAGGGTTATAGAGCCCTAAAAGCACATTTGGAAGATCTTGTTAGATAAGGTCACTTAAGGGACCTAGTAGATGAGGCCAAAACGAGAGAAGAATAGGCAGGGCTGCCCTAGGCACCGGCAGCACCACCTCCACTAGTACCGCAACCACAAGCAGATGAACCTTGAGTGATCAATGTGATTCACTCAAGGGTCAATGAGAATGAGGTACGTAGGGAAACTCAGAGGGTGAACCACTTACAGCATGTGTATCAGGTCCAGCAAAAAAGGCCTAGGATAGATGAGTACCAGGGACCAATGGTGTCCTTTACTGAAGCAGACCTAGACATGGTGCAGCATCCACACAACGATGCTCTGGTAGTGCCCCTCAAGATTGAAGAATGTCAAGTAAAGTGCATTCTAATCGACCAAGGAAGCTCTTGTGACATCATATATGTCAGACGTTACAAGGAGCTTGGCCTACACCGAGATGATTGGAACAGTCCAACAGCCCAATGGTCAGGTTTAATGGAATGCCGACCTGGCCCCTGGGAGCAATAAAATTAGAGGTGCAAGTAGGCACCAAAAAGGTAAGTATAGAGTTCACAATAATTGACAGCCCCTCCCCTTACAATGTTATCTTGGGAAAGCCATAGTTGCACGCAATGAAGGATGTTCCCTCAACACGGCACCAGCTGTTGCAGTTCCCAACAAAGCATGGAATTGGGGAGGTCAGAGGGGATCAGGTGTAGACAAAGAATTGCTCTATGGCAGCAATGAAATTCACCTACAATGTGCGAGAGACAGAAACAATAGAAATTGAAGACGAGGACATAGAGGTCCTAGATGATGTCGGCAAAGAGCCGGCCGATAAAAGCTAGGAAGCCTTAAAGAAAATTCTAGTCAACAAGGTGATGAAGAGCGCTTCTTCATTCTCGACACAAGACTAGCTGAGGAGGAGGAAAGGGAGTTAGAGCCATTCTTGCAAGCAAACATAGAGGTGTTTGCCTGGACGCCATACGAGATGCCTAGCATTGATCCCGAGGTCACTTGCCATAGACTAAATGTAGACAAGTTGGTTAAACCTGTCATTCAGCGAGCAAGGAGGCCGACTTTGGTTCATGTGGAGGTAGTAGAGGAGGAAGTGGACAAATTGTTAGATGTCAGAGCCATTCGAGAGGTAAATTACCCAACTTGGTTGTCAAACACAGTTGTTGTGAAAAAGAAGAATGGGAAGTTAAGGGTCTGCGTGGACTTCACCAGCCTAAATAAGACTTGTCCCAAAGACAGTTTCCCACTGCCCAAGATTGATTAATTAATAGATGCCACTTTAGGGCTCAGAAGGATGAGCTTCCTGGATGCTTACAAGGGATACCACCAGATAACAATGTACCCCCCTGATGAGGAGAAGACTACATTTATCACCCCAAAAGGGTTGTATTGCTATAGAGTGATGCCTTTCGGGTTGAAAAATACAGGAGCAACCTACCAGAGGTTGGTGACCAAGACGTTTAGATATCTGATTGGCAAAACAGTGGAAGTATACATTAATGACATGGTTGTGAAGACTAAAGAGCCTGAGAATTACCTGGCCGACTTGAAGACAATTTTTGATATCCTTAAAAATATCGGCTTCGACTCAATGCTTTAAAATGCATATTTGGAGTTGGGTCTGATAAGTTCCTAGGATACTTGGTTACCAGAAGGGACATTGAGGCAAGCCCAGATCAAATCAAGGCTATTCTAGACTTGAAAAGCCCGACATTGGCAAAATAAATACATATATTGACTAGAAAGGCCATAACCCTGAACATATTTATAAGCAGAAGTTCAGATAAATGTAACCATTTTTCAGTTTATTGAAAAAGGCCACAGATTCCTCGTGGACAGAGGAATGCGAAGTTGCCTTGGCCGACTTGAAAAAATACCTAACAACAGCTCCAGTTCTGTCAAATCCAGTACTTGGAGAGGAACTATTTTTATACTTGGTCGTTTCAAAGCACGCAGCGAGTGCAGTGATAATCAGAAAAGAGAAGGAAGAACAAAGGACAGTATACTATGTGAGTAAAACCATAGCAGACGCAGAGACCAGGTACTTACCCCTGGAGAAATTGACACTAGCCTTAGTGAAGGCTTCCAAAAAGTTGAATCATTATTTCTAAGCCCACAAGATTGTAGTGTTGACTAAACATCCCTTGAAGTCCCTGTTATAGCAAGGAGATCTGACAGGCAGGGTAACTAGGTAGACAGTGTTTTTAGGCCAATATGACTTAGAGTTTAGGCCTAGAACGACAATCAAAGGCCAGGTTTTGGCCGACTTTGTGGCCTAGTTCACACCTAGTGTCATCTCACGTCGGGCTCTGGTGAGCCGCGGCTTAGGGTGTCCAGGGAAACAAGAAGAGACCCAGCTGGGAATGAAAAACCCCACAGTAGAGCAGAAGAAAAAAGAAAAATCGAAGCCCTGTGATATCTACATTGCCAACTCCTTCCGCCTGTTTGTTGATGGGAGTTCAAACCGTCAAGGAGCGGGGGCAGGAGTGGTGTTGGTATCACCAGATGGGTGAATGTTGGAACAGTCTATCCGTTTGGGGTTCAAAGCCTCAAAGAATGAAGCAGAATATGAGGCACTAATCACAGGGTTGAAATTAGCAGCAGCAATGGAAGCCAATGAGGTGGTAGTCTTCTGTGACTCCCAACTTATTGTGAACTAGGCAACAGACGAGTGTGCAACCCGAGATGAAAGAATGATAGCCTATGTCAAAGAGGTTGTTAGACTGCTAGCCTTGTTTCAGGATTGTCGGCTACAGTAGGTTAGCCGAGATGACAACAACCATGCTGATGCCTTGGCTAACCTAGCTAGTGCAATGAAATCAGGGGAGGCAAGGACAATAATTGTTGATTATTTGTCAGGCCCAAGTGTGGAACCACTAATCACAGAGTATGAAGCAATGTGTGTGGAGATGGGTCCAAGTTGGATGGATGCATTAGTGATGTTTCTTAGGGACGACAAGTTACCGGATGATTGCAAAGAGGCGCACAAGACCAGACTAAAGTCGGCAAGGTTTAGCCTAATAGTATAAGAACTATAGAAGGTCTTTTACTAGCCCCCTTTTGAGGTGTGTGTATCCCTCCCAGGTTGAGGACTTCTTGTATGAAATACATGAAGAGGTATATGGCAGTCATGCTAGGGGCAGATCACTTGCTCATAGAGCCATTACGCAAGAGTACAGGTGGCCCTACATGCAGAAGGATGCTGAAACCTACGTCAGAAAATGCGAGAAGTGTTAGAAGTTTGCACCTTTGATACATCAACCAGCCGTAGATTTGAACCCAGTAACCAACCATTGGCCATTTACCCAGTAGGGCATGGACCTAGTTAGACAATTGCTCCAAGCAACTGGGCAAAGGAAGTTTCTACTAGTAGCAACTGATTATTTCACAAAGTGGGTAGAAGCTGAACCCCTTGCGAAGATTCGAGATATTGATGTGAAGAACTTCATATGGAAGAACATCATCACCAAGTTTGGGATCCCAAGGGCAATCATAGCAGACAATGGTACACAGTTTGATAGTAAGCTAATCAAAAGCTTCTATGCAAAGTACAAAATCAAGAATTATTACTCTACTCTAAGTTTTCCTCAGAGTAATGGTCAGACAGAAGTATCCAATAAGACTATCTTGGATAAGATCAAAAAGAGGCTGGATGCAGCAAAGGGAAAATAGGTGGAAGAGTTGCCCAATGTACTCTGCGTATATCGGACTACGCCGAGAAGATCAATTGGGAAGTCTCCATTTGCCATGGCTTATGGCACTGAAGTAGTTATCCCACTAGAAGTCGGCATTCTAGGGATCAGAACCCAGGGAGTGGAAAATGGTACTAATGAGGCATTTCTAGCCTCAAGATCTAGACCTATTGGAGGAGAAAAAAGAAAGAGCAGCAATTCGGTTGGGGGCATACCAGCAATAACTTGCTAGGACTTACAACAAGAAGGTTAACCCAAGAGAGTTCAAAGTTGGGGACCTTGTGCTGAGGAAAGTAGTCGGCAATAAGAAGGATCATAGAGAGGGAAAGCTAGGCCCAAATTGGGAGGGGCCTTATAGAATCATCTTGGTCGCCAGTAATGGAGCATATCGGCTTGACGACAGTAATGGCAAAGAGTTGTCAAGACCTTGGAACACTTGCAACCTGAAGTTTTTCTATCATTAGATTTTTTTTGTTTTTCGAAATTTATGTCATTAGCCAAAGTAATAATAAAATTTTAGTTTGATTTTTATGAATTTGAAATTTGTGTGATAGGACTAACTAGTCCTACAGCGATGTTTCTGAATGAAACATGACGAATAACTTAGACTTATTATATGGTAGAGTTGAATTATACTTGCATATAATAGAGTTGAACTAAGTTGGCGATGTTTCCGAATGAAACATGACGAATAACTTAGACTTATTATATGGCTGAGCTTAATTATACTTGCATATAATAGAGTTGAAATAAGTTGACGACGTTTCCAAATGAAACATGATGAATAACTTAGACTTATTATATGACAAAGTTGAATTATACTTGCATATAATAGAGTTGAACTAAGTTGGCGATGTTTCCGAATGAAGTATGATGAATAACTTAGACTCATTATATGGCAGAGTTGAATTATACTTGCACATAATAGAGTTGAACTAAGTTGAATTAACCTGGACTTGCCATATTGGCAGAGTCAAACTCGGAATGGAACTAAGTTTATTAACAGAGAAACCAATATTGAAACACCTCGGGAAGCTTTTGTTTAAATTTGACTTCGACGAAAGACCAGAGTCACACGCTTAATATGAACTTAAGTGGAACTTAGGTTCACATTAGGGGACAGGGAGCTGGAGTGATGAACAAACTTAAGAGTTTGACACTTGTTGAAATTTTCAGAAATGGGCTTAACACTTGTTGAAATTTCGGAGAAATTTACAAGTTAGAGTTAGCCGAGGTAATTATGAATAAAGTATCTAAGATACATGTTATCCGAGGTGACCAACTAGGTTGTCAAAACTTAGAAACGGTAAAGTCTTAATAGAAGATAGCATATGGAGGTAAAAAAAACAATACTAAATAACACTTGTAAAAATATTTTTATTTTTAAAGTACTAGCCGAGGTATGAAAATGGTTAGCTGAGGCAAACAGTCAAGGTTTATCCGAGGTATTATATCCCAGAGTTATTATACAGTTAAAGTATACTTCGAAGAAATGCAAAAATATTCTAAGTTTGGAAGCATGAAAAGCATGAAAGAAAGCAGTAACATACATAGAAGAAAAGAAGGCATACATTCAATACTTAGAAGAAAATATAAGACTTGCATTCAGAAAAGAAACTTGTTCAGATACAAAAAGGCACTTTGGCCTGGCATAAGAGATTACTTGTTCATCTACAAAGACAAAAGGGGCCCATCGGCCAAATATAAAGCTAACATTGTTCGAACAAAAGATTACAACTGTCCAAAAGTAAGAAGGAAAAGTACAAAACGGAGGAAAAAACCAAAGTTCATGCATTTTCCACAGTCTGCCCTGCCTTGGCAATTAGCGTTGTGTCAGCCTCAGAAGACAGCTAGGCAGGCCTTTTAGCCTGGACCTCGACGTCGATCTCACGCAGTGTGTCATCTAGGCTCTTGTTGGCAGTCTCGACCTCAGCCTCAGAAGTGGTCTTTTGAACCTCATCCTCCTTATCTTAAGTCAAGTCAAGGACTTACTCATTCAGAGTTGGGGATTCGGCCCTAGCAGAACTTTTGCCACCAATCTCATCCTCGGCTTCTTCGTCCTTCTCAACCTCATCCTCAGACTGGTTTGGAGCGGGAGGGAACGGTATACTAAGTCGGCTTTCGTCTCTGAGGGACAAGTCGTCGGGAATAGCAAGCTCTTTCAAAGCAACTATCCAACCAAGGTTATAACCCCTGTTGCATGCCTGTTTGATTTGTTTCTTGTATTCATTACGGACATCGGCTGCCCCCTCGGCGTAGGCCTTCTCATCGGCCGCTTTGATTTCGGCCACTTTGTAGCCAGTGTTGTTTGGAGCTCGGTTTGGGCCTGGGCTTCTTTCTCCTTGGCCTCTTATGTCCCGGCTTGAGCAATCTCGACAACATTTTCTGCAGTCTCGGCTCGGTCCTTGGCTTTCTTCAGGGCCGACTCAGTAGTCTTGGCCTGATCCAGAAAACCTCGATACGGCCTCGACTTTGTTTAGTGAGAAAAGGAGTTTGGCTGCCTTCTTTGTTTTTTCGGTTAGTTCTTTCTTGAACTCAATGGTCTTGACTGCAAGGGAGTGACCATACTGGATAGCCTGCAAGAATACAAAGAAAGTTTGTTAAGTATGAAAACCAGAGTTAAAATTAGATCAAAAATTACAAGTGTTAAGACTTACCAAGACACAATGCTGCATCATCATCACGTAATTTTCATACTCCGAAAGCTCGGCCATCCGATTGATGTCAGCTGGGAGTAGAACGGCGGTGGAAATGGCGACACTAACTTCTAGACTATCGAGCGCACTGTCCCTGGCTAGAAAAGGTCAGTCTCCGACCGTGACGGATGGAGTCCAGGGAACGTCGGCACGGAATCCAGAGGGCTCAGAAGAACCGCCAGACCTCGACTTTTTTGGTTGGGGTTGGTCAGATGCCTTGGCCTCAGCAGACTTCTCTACTTCAGCCAGTTTTGAAATTGACATTGTGTCCTCTGACTCCACCTCAGTGGCATTGGGCTTGGCCTTGGCCTTGGCCTTGGCCCTTTTAACTCTCTTTGCCTTGGGTTTTGGCTGCGATTGGGAAGGAGAGATGAAGTGGACTAACACCACCCCCGGGATGTTGGTAATGAGGTCATCCAGAATGATCTTTGTACGGCCCATTTCTTCGACGGTGGGGGCAACAATGACCTTGGTACGAAAATTGATTGCTAGAAGGGCTATGGGAGGATTGGCTGGATCAAAGGCCCATGCTTCAGATTCTTGGCGTCAGCAGCTATGAGTTCTGCCTGCAGGAGTGGAGAGTGAAGAGTGGAGCTCGGCGTCGGTGTTGGCGCTGGGATGGAGGAATCAACTGAGGGGCAGAAGTGAATGGCTGGTCAACTGGGTCAAAGGTGGAGGCCTAATCTGGCCTTGAAGATGAGGCTGTTGGAGGAGTTGATGAGGAATGTGGAGTTTTGCTTTTTTTGGGGACGTCGGACAGAGGACTCCTATACGTCGGAATGAAGTTGAGAAGGATTGGGGCCTTACACACTTCAATGGGCAAACGAAGAAGGCGCACAAGATCCTTGCTTGGCACGTAGTATTGGCAGAAGTCTTTTTCGGGCTGAGGAAGGGCTGCAAAAACACAAAAGAGAACATTAAAAACTGAAAGATAGAGAAAATGACTTTGGGAGAGAACTAGGTCCTTACCCTTTTCATCCCTAAAAACTTCACGACGCAGGGGGAAGAGGTGGAGTTCATCATCTGGCACAAACTCCCAATTGCCTGAGACAATTAGGTAGTCGTTTGCCGCCCCTTTATTAGAATTTGGGATATCCGCAATCAGCTTGTATTGCTTAGATCTCGGCTTGAGGTAGTAGGTGTAACCTTTGGGTGTTTTTAAGCTACACATGGTGTAATAGAATTGGATATCAGAGAGTGTGATTCTGGCATTTTGCCGACGTACCAGTTCGGCAATACCATTGATGATCCTAAAGGAGTTAACAGCCAGCTGCATGGGATTAAGTTTATAATAGTGGAGGACTTCCCTAAAGAGAATATCTAGGGGAAGCCTAACTCCTCCTTCAACAATAGAGACAACTAAGAATGGCATGTAATCCTGGCCAGGCATAATTGAGTCGTCCTTCCCAGCCAACCTCAGATGGACGTCGGTTAGAATGGAAAAATCTTGCCTAAAGTACTCTAGCTTGGCAGGGGTGTCTACTCTCCACTTAAACATTCCCATAATGTCGGCTTAGTGAAGATTGGTGCAAAATTTCAGAACGGAATATTTGGTATAGGTTCAAATACCCCGGTTATACCCTAAACTGGTACTAGAGCTAGGGTTTTTTCAGATCTAAAGGGGTTTTTGGTTCAGTTTTTCCTAAGTATTTGGTTTCTAAGCAAATCCCAAGTCTGTGGTCTATGCAAGTGAACAAAAAATTCAAACGCAGAATCTGGAAACAGAACAAGAAGACCAGACAAGAAATATAATTCAGAAATCAAGATTGAAACAAGAAACAAGAATCTGAAAGACTGACAAAACAAACAGAAACAAA
Organism: Camellia japonica; assembly: GCA_030407325.1. Lineage (NCBI taxonomy): Eukaryota > Viridiplantae > Streptophyta > Magnoliopsida > Ericales > Theaceae > Camellia > Camellia japonica. Next base: position 188,595,938 of record JAPPVO010000019.1, read on the forward strand.
ATGAAGTTCAGGGCCAAGAAGGATTCAAAGGCAAAATTCAAGAATCACAAATGTAGAATCCCAAATCTATAAAACACTGAGTGAGTGTGTGGGGGCAGTGCACGCAAATCACAAATGTGATTGATAGTCAAAAGATACAGTGACAAACTTTAAAACATAAAGCAGATTCAAGGAATCAACTCACTGTACAACAATGAGTGCGAGATTCAACAAACAACAATGCAGTAAAAAGAGCATATGGCTAGTTCATGAAAGAAACATATTCAGAACAGTGGAAGACTGAGATTTGAAAAGACAAAAATTGAGAACTTACCAAATAAAGCCAAGGAAATAAGACTGGAAAGAAATTCGCCTAGTCCAACAATGGTATTGTCTATAGCTCGATGGTAAAAAGTTCACCGAAGAAGACGAATGAAACGGTTGCAGAGCTTTGAAGAAACAGTAATGGCGATTCGATAGTAGAAGTTTAGAGAGAGAAAATTTACGAAATGAGGGAGATTGTTTTTTGCAAAAGTGAAGAGATGGAGAGCGAGAGAGAGAGGAGAGAAGTTTTGTCAAAATTGTGAAAAGACGGCAAACCATAATGATGTGCCTTAGACGACGTGTCTGTCAGGCAGCGTGCACAGAAGTGACGCTTCTTGATAGCGCGTGTCAAGTACGAACTAATGAAAAAAGGACGCGTGGCAGAAATGGTTTAGAAAACCGTGCATGACAGCTCATGAGCAGATAAAACTCTTAGAGTTCTTGATTTAATGAAGCAAAAACCTTGGCTAGAAGAACGATTTCAATTAAGATACTTAAAGAACTTGGTTCTTGGTTCTTGATCCCTGATAAAAATAGACAGTTAAGTACTGGGTACTTGAAGCCGACGAGTCATGATCTCGGTCGAAGGAAAGAATGAATTTCAGCCGACATGGTAAATGAACTAGCGATGTAGGTTCTATCACCTCAGGTTGTCGAGGTAATAGAACCTAGGGGACAATTGTGGGGGCATATTTTGTGAATGACAGCACATGGCCAAAGTGATGCCGAGGTGCCACGCGGCTTGGTTCTGACACCAAGGTGATCTCGGCTAAGCCGAGGTTATCTGCGAAGATATCAGGATCCGAAATCTGAAATATTTGGATAGAGGACTAGAGCCCTAGATGACATCAAGCTACCTATTTGGATAAAGATGGGACTCTGGGGGGAGTTCATCTTAATCTGAACAGTGTGAGTTATGATAGATATTATCCTTGTAAAGGATAGAGTCCCATGAAGTAAGATTTCTAGATGAAGTTGGACACTAATCATTATAAAAGTAAGGCACCCTCGTGGGTCTAAGGTAGGTTTTGATTGGTGATGCTTTTTATGTTCTGTCTAGTGAGTCAAGTACTATTTGTTGTCTTTGAGAGATATTGATTACTAACTTGATCGTCGGAGTGCCCCCAGGTGGACGAATCGCCGCTGGATTCTTATCTTTCTGTGACAGGTTGTTCGGGCTTAATCTATTCTGCCGGTGCTCTCCAGCTAAGTTTCCCGTTTGGTTATGTGGTCGGAAATCAACACCCATACCCATTTTAACCCACTTCAATAGAGGATTAAACCCCATTTTAATTTCGTATTAAAGTCACCAAAAAATCTTTATTTTCCAACAATTCTGCTGTGAAGCTGTTGAGAATCTCTTTCAATGGATCGAATCGTTGATATTATAAGAGTTGTTGAGAAAATTATATATATATATGTAATATTAAATAAATTGGACGTTTATAACTCTATAATAAGTTCATTTTTTTATTAAAAAAAACAAATAATTAACATAATTTTAATAATTTTTTAAAAATAATTAGGACTTGCTCATTGGGTTACTGGTGTTCAACTAATTTGATTTTTTATACGGATGATATACTTGACAAACCTTACAACATGAACTGTTCAGACGATCAACATAAGCCCGAGAAAAACCTTTAAAAATCCTCATAGTAGCAACCTTAAATCCAAATGTTTAAGCCTAATTATTATAACCATAGGTGAATTACACTTTACCTCTTTTATGTTTGATTATTTTTTTATATTAATTTTTGAAATTATTATTTTTCACTCTTGCCTTTTATGTTCTAAGTTTTTCGCAATTTATTCTTAAAACTAATTTTTGTTTAAAATTATACATAAAATGTTATATTATCTGTCACATAATATAAAAAATATATATCATATTAGGGTTTGGGTATGTGTTAGAGATGTTAGCTGTATATAATAAAATATTTGTATGATATGTGGCTGTCAATATGTCATTTTTTGTGTAATTTTCGACATAAGTTATCTTTTTCAGTTAATTTAATTTGTATTGATTGTATTAATTAATTTAATTTGTATCGGTAATGTTTAATCTTGAGTTGGATTTCAAAACTAATAAAATAAAATAAACTTGAGTTGGATTTAATTTGTATTGACATGCATCACATAACTTTTTTTGTGTTATATCACTACAAGAAATTTCACTTTTGGCGACTAAAATTTTATTCGCCAAAGCCTTATTTTAGTTGCCAATTACTTTTGACGACTAACATATTTGGTCGCTAGTTTGGTCGCCAATAGTTCGTTGGGGAAGACAATCAGTGACTAGAATTTTTTTGGTAGCCAAAAGTGACCTATCAGCGACTAAAACCTTAGTCGACATATATTTTTTTAAAATAATTAAATATATATATATTTTACTTTTTGCGAGTAAATTATTTAGTAGCCAATTGAGCATGTATGTTTGGCGACTAACTATTTGGTAGCCAAAAGTTTCACTTTTTGAAAATTGGCGACTAAAATTTAGTAGCCAAAAGTTTTTCTTTACAATTGGCAACTAAAAGTTTAGTAGCCAAAAGGTTCACTTTTTTACAATTGGCGACTAAAATTTTAGTAGCCAAAAGCCAACCTATGATATTTGTTTAGTCACCAAAAGGTCTCATTTAGTTTTAATAATTTGTTCTATAATATTTTTTGCGCCACTTGTAACCTGTGCATATACAAAATTATTCATCCATTCATTCATTCATTCAATTCTCAACCATTCAATAAAAATATTTCTCCACAACTTGTAGCATTCAATTTCCAACCATATAAAAAACTTAACTATTAACTGTACATATCAAAGAAAAAAAGAATCCATAAACATAGTATAATCCAACATATACATATACTATCCAAACCAACAATTAAAATTCAAATTAACAAAACATATCAGGGTCTCCATCTCCTTATCACGTGCCTTTGATGCAGCTTTGGATATGGTAGAAGAGGGTCTCCATCTCATTCATCTTCTTCGACTTGCGAGACTTCTCAGTCGAGCCTCGACCAGGTTACACAACGTAATTTATTTCCTTTACAATTAGCTACAGAGAACAAATAAGATAATGAATATATATATGTCAGCTGTGAACATAATTGATATAGCAGACTGGCTCATGTAACATCAACAAAAAGGAGATATACAATCGAAATGAGTGAACACAATTGCTAGAACAGAAACAACAAGGTTTCTTGAAAATCATTAATAATAAGACCCACCGTCCACCCAAAAAAAATAAAAATAAATTAACATTTTGGAAAAACCTACCCACCATACCAACTTCTAATAGATACTCATTATTCTTCTTTATATGTTAAATAAAACTGCAATTGGTCATCCTCTAAGAATATGTACACTTCTAAGTAGTTACTTTGTTTGTAGATATGTATCGGCCAGTTTGACACTTCAAGTGTGCCTCTTGCTCCAACTCATAGTTTCTACCTCAAACAAAAGTGAAATATATTGACAAAGGTCTATAAAAATAATATAAAAAACACTACTGTATTTTGATTATCAAAGCCATGCTCACTGTTGCAAAAAATTTCAACAAGAACACTTCTCTATAATTTTTATTTTATTTTAATGTTTGGGTATTGAACTAACAAACCAATCCTCAAAACCTCTCTATGACATTTTTACATGCACTTGGTGAGCATAAATCAAAAAGATCAGTTTGCTCACCAACACAGGAAAACAAACCAACCCTTTTTCACAAACATTGGCACATGAGGCATGAATGAATGACAGATCTCTCTTGCAACCCACTGAAAGTTGCACACACACACACACACACACACACACACACATATATATATATTCTTGATTTCATTAATTAATCCAGCCGAAAGGGGGTCGTAGGGAGGGAAATTTTGCAGAGGGGTTTGGGAAGAGGGTTTCACCTGGTGGTAAGGGAGTTGCAGAGAGGGGGAAAGGAAGGGGAATAAGAGATAGATTGAGAAGGATATATCTATTACTTTAAAATAATTCACCACATCAATTTTTTTTTAAATTATTTCGGTAAAACTTTATTTTTAAACTATTAAAATACAACAAAGGTTAAAATTAAATTATTTAGGCCCTTCATTGTTTAAACAAAAATTTGGGTCTTCTGTGCATACGAAGTAACATACTAATTGACCAAATCACCCTTTCCATTGCAATTTGTACAACAAACTACAACATTTTTGAGACTCTAACAACAATAATATCAATAACCTCTTTTATTTCCAGCAAAGCAATTATCTATTAATTTTTGTTCAAGTAAACATGAAGAATCGAAAAGGACATCATAAGAAAATAAGAAGCCTTTATGGGTAAAAATAACCAAAATTACTTACTACTATCTCAGGCCGTTGATCGAGTCCTAGCCACCGTCTTCCATAGATTGATCTAGTCCACTATGGCATCAGCAACATGAGCAAAAACAGAATCCAACGGCCTTAATCGCTCATTCATTACTGTAGCCATTGAGCTTCCGTGGGTGATGGATCTCAGGCGACGGTGACCAACAAGGAGGTGAAATAGAGAAACGGGGACAAAGAGAGACAGAGAGAGAGACCGAGGTCGACAGACCCAAAGACAGAGAGAGAGAAAGACAGACCGAGAGTGAGTGAGAGAGAGACCGACTGAGAGTAAGAGAGAACCTAGGAGGATGTGACGGTGGTCGTCGTGATTTGTGCAGGCGGCGATGGCGATGACAAGTGGCGGGCGACGGTGGTCTGCACTGAGGTGAAGTTGGGTGAGGTTTGGTGCTGACAGAATCTGCGTGTGAAAGAGAGCACCAAATGTGTAAAAATAAATAGGTGCCAATATTTATTCATTTCCCTCTATTTCATTCAACCTTAAGCAACAAAACTACTAATTTGTCGGCAAATAATGGCAAATGTTATTAATGGCAACCAAACCATTTGTCGCCAAAAGTGAATATTGGTCGACTAAGTTCCTGGTAGCCAAAGACTAACAGTAAATATGTCTGTTTTGGGTTGGAAACAAAATACATATAAAATTAATAACAATTCGCGACTAAATATTTTAGTCACTAATTACTTTTTCATCCCTCCAAAATTTGAAATCTCCCTCCAAATATTTCAGTTTTTTGGCAACTAAAATATTCTTTTGTCGCTGAAAATATACTTTTGGTGACCAAACTTTTGGTCGCCAAAGATAAAAAATAATATATTTCTTTTCATTCGGCTACTAAACAATTTTAGTAGCTAAAGCTAACTATACGACTACTAAATTATTCTTTTGTTGCTGAAAATATACTTTTAGCGACCAAACTTTTGGTCGCCAAATATAAATTTATTTATTTATTTTTTTTCATTCGGCTACTAAACAATTTTAGTAGCCAAAACTAGCTATACGGCTACTAAATTTTTTTTAGTCGCCAATTGTGATATTTTTAGCATCTAAATTTTTTTTTTAGTCGCCAATAATCAATATTCCCCGACTAAAAAAAATTAGTAGCTAAATTTTGACTTTTGCCGACTAATATTATTTTTGGTCGCCAATTCCACAACTTTTGGCGACTAAATTTTTTTTAGTCGCCAAAAGTGCATTTTGTTGTAGTGTATTTAAATGTTAAAGTCCTGTTTATTTTAATTAATTGATTCACTTATTTTAAGGTCTTGTTTATTTTATTTAATTGATTCACTTATTTTTATTGTAGTGGAACCAATGTTCCAACCTGAACCAACCTGAGCTACATTAGGTTAAGATGGGTTTGTTCTAGTGTATGATTTGTTTGATTATGAGTCAAAAAATTCAAAATTGATCATGCAACTCCCCAAAATTTTTTAGTCCTTTATGTAATCAATTTTAGTAAATAATTTCCAAACATTATCAATTAAATCCATTTTCATGAGGTAGTACATTATGGAAAATAACAGTCTTTCTTTAAAGTAAATCTCTTTCTCATTGAACTAATTCAAAAAAATTATATCTTATGTTCACAATACAAATTATAATTCAAACAGTTAGAGGAAACAAGGTAAAGATGCCCTAATGGCGAACAAATTTTGAGGGTAATCCCTTGATTACACAAAAAGGTGGACGTCTATCCCAAACCACAAAATAGCCCCAGAGTTTCAACAAATAACAACCAACAAGCCTTCATGCTCCATTCAAAATATCTCCACCGCCTTGTCACTTGAGCAGAGTCATACCATCAAGTCTTGAAAATTTTGTTAGATTTGGGGTGAGCTAATGCCCAATAGGAATACCATTAACAAAGTATATAAATGATTAAAATGCATATGATCATGTTATACACATACCATGATAAAATCCGTATTTTTCTCTTTTAAAATTAATGATGTTCGATATACAATTTCCATTCAAAAACTCATCATCAATAACGGGGCAGTAAATACGCAATGACGTCCCAAGCAAGAGTAGCAAAATCATACATATGTATATAGATTTGTCTACTGAAAATATCTGCACATTTGTTGACTCTAAAAATGGTGGGGTGATAGGCACCCAAAAACCTTTTTTCCTTTCACATTTACTGACTCTAAAAACGGCGGGGCCAGTGAACACCCAATTTTTTTTTTCCACATTCGTCCAGCGATAAGCTCAAGATAGGGTAATTAGGCACTTTGACTCCCTGCGTGGGTACCAATACAATACTCAACGCATTTTCAAAAAACAACTCAACTACCTGAACTCATATGATATTTACCCCTTTTCAACATTTTCAAATATGCAAGAGATTAAACCAATCGTGAGATAAAATTATGGAATGCATGGGTTTGTAAACATTTCAATTAGCCTAAGATTCATTTATTGACATAAATAAAAATTTAACATTGTCCATGACTAAAGAAATCTCAAATTCCATACCATTTGCATAGCCAAACTCCTTCATGACAATGATGAAAACTAAACTACTCCAAATCAATAACCACACACACACACACACACACACACACACACACACACACATATATATATATATATATATATTCACTAATTATCAATTGAATTTCACATTTCATAGCCCAATTAGACAAGATTCATTCTTTAGAGTGAAATCAAAACTAATGTTTTGCAAAAATTAGGGCTTTTCCGTCATTTGCATATTTAGAACAAATATTCATCATCAAGAGCCTTTATCATCAATAGTTAATCAAAATCCTTCAAAACTTTCGGTAAAACTCTTTTTTAATGCATAAAAACCTATTTAATACAACACAATCATCTCACACATACATATAACTAAGAAAATATCACATGTACATCTCAAATCGTAGACATACTAAGTTAAGAGTACCCCTACCTCGAAAATAAGCGCTAACAAGGCGAAGACCCAAGGAGAACTTCGAGAAAATGTAATCCAATCGGTAAAAAGTCGATCTTCACTTCTAATGCAAGATTTATGATGGATTCTTAGTGAAAAGTTGTGAAATCAAGAGTTTATGGCTAGGGTTTCTCGGACAAGAAGAGAGGGAGCGAAGGGAATAGAAAAAGTGAGAAAAAGTGGAGCAAAAAGTGATTTTTAATTGGTTAAACCCGAACAGACCACTCGAGCACTCACTCTTGCGCTCGAGCAAACTAAGATTTGTTAAAGAGTCACAACCTCACAAGCTCAGTTCTAAGGTACTCCATGCACATCAACCTTATTTTCATATGTAACTATTTAAGTAAATGTTTTCACTTACTTAGGTTTACAATGTAAGTTAGAAAATACCCTCCATTTGGATTCAAAGAAAAATATAAAAAAATAAAAATCCAATTAAATCAAAAAGTGGTTTTCCTAGTTTTAGTATAAAAATAATTTTCAATTGAAATTTCTAAATTTGACATTGAAGTATATTGGTTAATATCTCGTAGAAAAATCTTATAAAATCAAATTAGACTATTTAATATATGAGGAACAATTACTACAAAAAATTATTTTTTAAATTGTAAGTTTTGAAAAATTCAATTTTCACACTTACAAAATTTTCAGGCTAAGTCCAATTTTGACAAAATATTTTTAATACAACCATCTTTATATGAAAAGAAATAAGAGTCGGGTCTGGACCCGAGCCAATATAGATCATGATTAAGTTGAATCTAAATTTAGTGTCAAACTGAACCAAATTGAGAAGAAAAAAAAAAACAAAAATGAATTAAATTTTTTTTTTTTCCATACATTGCATGACTCAAATGGTGGACAAGAAAATGTGGAAACCCATATTTTGATTAAAAGTGGATCATATCACATATTACATAGATATTCATAATTAGTTATCTTGTTTTGAGATAAATATTAAATAATTAATAAAACTAAATTGAGAAATATTATCACTTTTTTCCACCTTTTGAATTATTAAATTATAATATATTATTTTTCATTAATTATGAAATAATTAGAGTACTAAAGACTTAGGTCCATATTTTAAACTTATAAGGATATAGATCGAAGGCTCTTTTTGTTTAGGTTTATATGGACACATGCCTTTTGTTTTGGGTCCATAAGGACAGTCATATATCGTTGAAATCGACGTGACTATCTATAGAAATTGTGGTTTTATGAACTCTCTCTCTCTCTCCACAAACCCATATTCTGGATCTCTCTCTATTCGCAACACTAGTTCTCTCATTCTTACCAAAACTTTCATTCAAACCCAATATCTCTCATTTTCTTTCCAAAACCCACCAAGCTTCTCTCCTCACCAGCTAGGGCTATTTATAGACTCTATGGACCTACCCAAATTGCTCGACTTGGTCCAATTTGAGTAGCTGTGAATGGTTTCGAATTATTAAATGGTTAGTTGTGATTTTCTTTATTGTGATTTCACAAGTTCAAGGTCGAAAGCGGGTACATCAGATTCGCACCCGATTAATTTGACCCGACCAAATAAAATATTACATATATGTGTAAATCTTCCAACTGTTAAGATTAATTACTTTTAATGCCTTATCTCTGTGTGGAATAGACAGCTTGTATTCTGATTTTCAAAACCTTCTCAGATTCTCTTTTTCATTCCAACTTCCAATAGTAGACCTAGAATACTACGTCTCTATCAAGATCTTTTTAGCTGTTATCTCTTTTAAACCTTTAAAAATAAACCTAAACCCTATGGGCCCGTTTATTTTCAGAGATAGAATGGAGGGAACTGGTAGTGAGGGGACTGTTAGTGAGGGCACTACTAGTGAGGAGATTAAGAAAAATTGTGTTTGTTTGATAACCAATAGAGTAGTAATAGTTCATGTTTGTTTTGAGAGATAGGGATGGGATTAACCATGTGAAATTCCACAAATACCCTTTTTGCATATTATTAAATTTGGACTTATACCAAGTAAGAATAAATAAGTTTTTACTCAATATTATTCTTCTTCTTTTTTTTATTTTTTTTAATATTAAAGAATCTAATTATCAAAAAAATTATTTATTCAATGTTTTTTTAAATTTTTTTTAAAAATATTAATGAGTCCAATAGCAAAGCAGATTTGCCACCCAAATAGTAGATTTGCACCCCATTTGATACCTCATTTGATAGAAATTATAATAAATTTCACAGGGCATCATTTTGCACCCCATCATTTTGATACCTCATTATAATAGATTTGCACCCCATTTTGCTGTTCTTGTATTATTTTACAGGGCATCATTTTAAATTATAAAATTTTGTTATTGTATTATATATGTGTAAAAAAAATTTAGTGAGATTTGTTAATTTATTAACAAAAAAATTCTTATCAATTATGGGTCGAACTAACAAAAATGAAATACACCTTTAACAAAAATTCTTATAAATGTACTTCTACTGAGATTATGCATTTTTGTAGTACTGTTTGCACCTATTTTTCTCATAAATGAGTTTCACCTAGCTTATAGGAGGTAGCAAAATTCAAGTCCAAAGCTTCATGATTTCCTTTTTCAAACCACCAGGCTGCTATACCATCCAAATTTCTTGGGCTTATCCATGAAGAACCCCACAATTGGATAAAAGCACTCACTCCAAGCCCTGCTGCATAACTGCTGCATAACAACAATAATAATACATGAATTGCAGATTTCCTTTTTCATGGACTGCATAACAATTCATGAATTGCAGATTTCCAGATTTCCTTTTTCAATAATAATACATGAACTGCAAAACAACAATAATAATATATGAACTGCATAACAACAATAACAACAATAACTCATGATTTCCTTTTTCTCATACATTCCAAGCCCTACTACATAACAACAATAATACATGAACTGCAGATTTTCTACTACCAAGTTACAAAAACTAGCCTAACACAAGAGCAGCATTTACTCAACAAAAAGACCATCATAAAGTATTGCAGCAGCAGAAACTACCTAACCTATAATATTTATGCATCACATAATATATTAAAAGTCATGTGGGAAACAAAAAGACCATCATACAGTAGATGCCACATTCAAATATGACCTTCCAATAGCAAAGAAACCCACTCCATCTTGTCATTCTCATCTAAACTGAAAAACAAGTCAACTTTGTCTTCATCTTTCACTATCATAGATGCTGCCATCAATCTTTAGGTATTACTCATTGGCAACTTCAGAAGTTCTACTTTAACCAACCTCCTCTGTTGGGATAGGTCATGTGAATATTTTATCCTATGAGCAATCTCCACCATCGTAGTATTAGTATTCTCAATGAATGGCCCAAGATTTTTTGCCATCTCTGATAGTTCAATGGGAATCCCCTCAGCAGGTCGAGCCCGTTTTTTCCCAGTTTTAGTAGACATTGAGTAGTCCGTGTCACCTATGTTCGTACTAAACTATTCAACAGGAGACTGTTCTCATTCTTTTGTAGTTGCATTTGCATCCTTTTTTTCCATGGCTGCAACTGCACAGCAAGATCCTTAGCCAGTTCACCAGTCGCCCTATCCTTCCCAAATAGAATAAGCCAATCTTCATAGAACAGGAATGGCCTGTTTCGCATCCCTTTTGCATCTGACACCCTCTACACAAGTGATTATCTAATTATTAAAAGAACAAATTGATTTATAAGTATAGAGATATACAAATAACAACATAAAATGAGATTTACCCTGATATTGAGTAGTCCGTGTAGACATTGAGTAGACATTGAGTAGTCCGTGTCACCCATGTTCATACTAAACTATTCAACAAGAGACTGTTCTCCTTCTTCTGTAGTTGCATTTGCATCCTCTTTTTCCTTGGCTGCAACTGCATCAGCAAGATCCTTAGCCAGTTCACCAGTCACCCTATCCTTCCCAAATAGAATAAGCCAATCTTCATAGAATAGGAATGGCCTGTCTCGCATCCCTTTTGCATCTGGCATCCTCTACACAAGTGATTATCTAATTATTAAAAAGAACAAATTGATTTATAAGTATAGAGACATACAAATAACAACATAAAATGAGATTTACCCTGATATAGTTATGTCATACGTTGTCACTATCAACAAGCACCATCTTTTGTTCATCATCCCAACCAAAACCACTTATGTTTAACATATCTTGCAGAGTATTATATTGTTTCCTCCACAATTTAATCTTTGAGTCGACGTGAGGACTAGCTCGAAGATCAGTTCCAGGAAATGCACTTAAGATCTTCTTCTCATATTAATTGTAGAAGCCTGCCCTAAACTGATTATTATCAAGCTTCCATCTAGGATTATTTGCTGTTACATCCTTCATGGTTGTAATGAGGAAGACTTCCTCATGGTGATTCCAAAACCTTCGAGGTTTCTCCTTCTTACGAGAACTAGTGGTACCTGTGTCATCCATACCTATATATATGTATATCATAAGTTTAAATCATAACACACATGTCAATCATAAATAACAAATCAACTTACACAACATTTGTTACAAATACCACACAAAAACTAAACAAATATGGTTCGAATTACATGGCATAATAAACTCTCACTATTACATAAAAATCATCATACAATACTAATTTATTGACCTCTGCTTGCTTGCCATTCATTAAACATTTGGGTTGCCAAGGCAGATCTCCATTCACTCTATTGATCAGATGCTTCAACAACATCAATCATTTCATTTCCTAATTCAGTAGCTGAAGGAGGAGGATTTATTTCCTCGTTCTCATCATCATCAAGATCCATAGGCATTTCACGTTGTATGAGATTGTGGAGAAGGTAACATGCAGTGATAATACGAAATTGAGTCTTGATTGGAAAGTAAGAATAAGTCCTCAATATTGCCCACCTCATTTTAAGTAGTCCAAAACACCTCTCAATGACGTTACGAGCAGAAGAGTGCCTCATGTTAAAAAACTCTTGTGGAGTTGTTAGGGCACCCCCTTCTCTCCATGTGGAAAGATGGTAATGTTGTCCTCTATATGGTGCAAAACCCTCCCTATTTGTGTAACCCGCATCTACGAGATAGTAGTGGCCTATAATTATGTAAGATGGTTTCACTATGTATATAACAAAATAATTGTTTAATATAGATATAGTGTACTTATATATATAACAATATTTAATTATCCTACCAGTAGGGACTTTTAACCCATTGGGTCTACTGACAACATCTCTAAGTACCCTAGAGTCAGAAGCAGATCCTTCCCATCCAGGCAAGACATATATGAATTGCATGTCTTGGGAGCACACACCCAATACATTTGTGGCAATTTCTCCCTTTCTTGTTCTATACCTTGGTTTGTCTATTGCAGGGGCAAGAACCTTAACATAGGTTCTATCTAAAGCACCAAGACAATTCTAAAAATAAAAAATATTATAAAATTAATATAGGTAATACAAAAATATAATATGCTAATTAAGCGAAATTGTAAATATATTGTACCTGAAAACAACTCCACCTATCATCTGTACAATTAGCAGTTATTGGTTCAGGCTTCTTAAGGAGGAGGCCATGGAGGCGCAACACAGCCTTGAGAACATTATTGAAGTGCTTACTAACTGTTTGACCACTCCGCATGAAATTAAATTTAATTTTGCGGTTCTTAGTGTGATGTGCAAGCACATTCAAAAACATTGCTACTTGCTCCTCTAAAACGACATACTTTGAATCAGATAATCCAACACTTCACACCAACCCACATAAAAGCATGAAAGTACGCCTATTCATCTGAAGTTGGTCATGACAATTTATGTCACTATTGTTGACCAATCTATTCAAATGGTCAATTTGTTTTCCATAAGGGTGAGGTGATCTAGGTAGTTGCAACCTAATTTCTTTCTTCTTGAATACAGCATGTAAAATCACTATATACATAGCATATGCATAATTAATGGATGAAACAACATGTTAGAGGACTACAAATTCCTCTATCAACTCCTTTCTCCATTTCTTAGTGGCATAATTATTATCCATCTACAAAAAATGAATAAACAATAAGCGGCTAAAATTAGCACAAAAAGTAAAACAAATAATAGATAATAGTATTAATTACCAAGTGGAGCATTGTTCAAATTTTTTCATACCACATGTTAACAATGTGAAAGTAGTATTAATTTCCTATAGAAAAGATCATAAAAAATAAAAGAATATAAAGAAAAAACAAATAATTTGGTGCCACACAAAATTAGCACTACATTGATGCACAAAGACATCAAAGAAAATGAAAGATATTTATTTTCAATGGAAACCCAACCTAAAATATGCATAATTCCCTTTAGTTCAACTCGGGTGAATGTTTTTGTGTAGGGTGTATCCTTTAACAAAATTATGAGGATGAATTGTTTACAATCACATTGGTGTAATAGGTGAAAGTGCTCTTCTTCATGTCATTCAACCTTGAAGAAATATGCATAATTTCCTTTAGTTCAATTGTGAGGATGAATTCTTCAGGTCACTCTGCCCTGGTGCAATATGCATAATTTGCTTTAGTTCAACTCATGTGAACCTTTTGTGCTGGGAGTATACATAAATCAAGGATAAATTGTTCACAGCTATATTGGTGTGTGAAATTTTTTGTGAATAAGATAAATAGATATCACAACAATAATCCACTGAATTTTGCTCCAATGACCAAACCCAATATTCATAAAGCCTAAATATAAATAAAAATTACACAAACATGAAGAAAAACACTAATCTTGACATAGAAAACCACTCCCAATATGAAATTCAACTTTTGCAAATTCACAAATTGAATGACAAATAAGAGAACATGCAGTGATTCAATGGGAAATTCAACGAATCTTCAAGGGTTCGGATCAAATTGAATGGTGATTATGAACTGCAGATTTTCTAATTAGGGCAGGCATCTACCTTCAACTAATAAGAACATTACAATTGAAACAGGAGGCCCCCAGTTTGAAACTGAATTCAATTTCCCAAAACCCAATTGCACAAAAAAAATGCAACTCCAGACTGAAACAAATATCTTTAAAATCTACAAAATTATAATAACAAATCATATCAGATTCTGGGCAAAACATAGACCTTCCTGAAAAATTAATGGGATTTGAAACCCAAACTCTGATTTAGAAAGAATAATAGCATGAGGGAATATTAAACTAATGATAACCAAATAATTCTATTCAAAATTCTTAATTTGCCCAACCAACAGAACCAACCCAACTGATACATATATAGAAATCAAACCAATATATATATATATTAAACTAATGATAACCAAATAATTCTATTCAAAATTCTTAATTTGCCCAACCAACAGAACCAAACCCAACTGATATATATATATAGAAATCAAACCAATATATATATATATAGAATCCGTATATATATGTATATATAGAAACCAAACCCAATTCCCATTGAGATCAAACCAATATATATATAGAAATCCATATAAATATATATATACATAGATGAAGCTGCCAAGTCTTTCATAAAACCCAATATGAATTCAAAACAATTACAATCAAACTACATCTATATACATTTTTAAATATAAAAATTCATATTTTTCAAATTCCTACAATTAAGAAATTCACTCTAATCTCTCATTTCAATTAATTTATTTGAAAATCAAAAGCGAAGAAAACAACAAAACAATAATGAAAACGAATATTTCGATTCCAAAAATAGTAAAACGATTTGTGTATATATGTGTGTGTATATATATATATAAATAATACGGAATATTGAGATGTGGATATAAAAAGCAAAAAAAATTGCTAGCAGATGCTCCACAGAATCTGAAGATCGAAAATCTGAAGATGAGAGAGAGCTAGGGCACACTGTGAAGGAGAGAGAGCTTCTTTTTGCCTCTCCTTCTTGCTGTTGTTGCTTCCAAGGATGAGTAGGGCAGACTTCAGATCGAAAATCTGAAGAAGATGAGAGTTTCTCTTTGCCTCTCCTTCCTCTTGGTGCTGCTTCTTCAAGGATGAGCTAGGGCAACAATGGGTAAATAAGTAATCTCTCTCCTACCAACAGACTAAATTTTCAATACCAACGCTTGGGGCAAACTATGAATCCTGTTAGCAAGGCCCATCTTTAAGCCTCCGGCTTAGCAATCCATTGTCCAACCCTGCAAACAAACAGAACATTAAGTGGGCCCCACCTCTATCTTAATCCCCTCCCTTCTTCTACACCCCAAAACAAACGGGGCCTAAGTCTTAATCTCTCTCATTTCTATCTTCTCTCTCTCTAACACTATGTTTGGGAATCTAGGAGAGAAAATAAAAGAAATGATTACTTAAGTAATAAGAGAAAAGAAATGAAATGATTGTGATTTCTCTCATTTTTGTTTGGATAAGGAAGAAATAAAAGAAAAGAAATGATTGTGATTTCTCTCATTTTGGTTTGGTTATGTTTCATTAAGAGAAAAGAAAAGAAATTATTTTATGTTATATTACCAAAATAACCTTTTTATATTTTCAATCATTTTATTTCTTTTATTTTTATAGGGACAAAATTGGTATTATGAAAATAGTGGTTTCTTTTCTCTCCCAATTTCTCCACTTTTGGGAAGATTGAAAATGGGGCTTATAAGAGAAATGAGTTTCTTTATATTTCTCTCCATTTCTTCCCATTTCTCTTTACTTAGGTTATCCAAACAAATAAAAGAAATACATATCACTCTATTTCTTTTTTTTTCTCTCCAAATCACTCAATCCAAACATAGGCTAACTTCCCAGAATAACAAATGCTCTCTCATCAGTGTCTAGTTTCTTTCTTTAAGTTTACACACAGATTCTCTTTCATCTCTCAATCCATTTCCATCTTTGCGTCTCTCTCTCCCTTCCCCTCTTCTCATTGATATTTCATTTTCCTTTCATCATTGGTGGGGAACGATGTTGGTCAATGGCGGCATTGATAAATGATATGACTCTGAATACGGTGATAATGAGTGATGGCGGTGGGCAGAGTGAACAATGATGGCGATGTCACGGCGAGTTTTTCCCCTCTCCTATTTTTTTTCTTCCTATTCTTCATATCTTTCTCTCGCAGATCAATTTGTATGAGTTTTAAGATATATTATTTTGAACTTTGAATCCATGTTTTCATCCATATGTTTCTCTAAACAAATATGTTTGTATGAAAGAGTCTTAAGATTCATTATTTTTGGCCATTGAATATCATTTTCTCCATTTTTTTCCTTTCACCCTAATAAATTTTTGAAATTGACCTAACCAACTGCCAAATCAAATATGTTTGGTAGGTCGATTTCGAACGACAAGTCGGTCAAAAACGGTTGAGTGATTTCTTTATCCGAAAGTATTGGTTCGGCTGACAAATTAAGGGTAAATCTAATCTAAATCGACTTGTGAACACCCTTACCACCATCAACCCCAAATCTCTCAGATCTATCAAACGCATCTCAGTTGTTCATTCCCCTAAGCCCTGCAAGAACCCTATCGTCTTCGATAAGCCTTTGAAGCCAACCACTTCGGCGGCAACGACAACTTTAGCGGTGTTGAGTGCGTTTTCGAAGAGGTTATAGCTTCTGGTTCTCAATACCACCAGCATCAATTCAAGTTCTTCGTTAGGTATAGCGGTGATGACAGAGATTTGTGTGTATGTATATATACCATTCACAGCCACTATTAAACCACAAATTCTTTTCTCTCTGTCTTTTCTGTCTCTCTCTCTCTAGAAATGACCGTGGTACATATTTTTATCTTCTGCATCCTTCTCATTCTTCTCCGCGTTTCAGTTCATGGAGATTGCACATATGATTTCGAAATTGAAGATCGAAACAAAATAGAGGGATTCAAATACAAGCTCATCACGATCACCTCAATCCTCACCACGAGTGCGATTGGAGTCTCTCTCTCGATCCTCAGCGCATCCTTCGTCGAAAACGACATGTTCTTCGTTATCAGAGCCTACACCGCGGGCGTAATAATTTGAACATATATCCTTCTCTCTCCTCTATCTTTCTATGTATATAAGAATAAAAAATGTTGCAGACCACTAATTAGTGGTTGCATTAGGGATGTGACAGTGGGTTCCATCCACTGCCACATGTGTTTTGTGTCTTAGTTTTTTTTTTTTCTTTTGGGGGAGCTTGTCACATCATTAGTGATGGTGTTAATGGTAAAAATTTAGTGGGATGTATAAGAATTTGAATAAATAAAATAAAAAAATGAATAGATAGGTTAAAATAAAGGGGATGCACCAATAAATCCCAAATTTGTATCTTGTAACCCATTTGGTCCTATGAATTTTCTTATGAACCATTAGGTCCTATCCCAATGTTAATGACCATTGAACATCATCCACATCAACTACAACTTCAACAACATCAAAAGGATTTTGAGTTTTTGATGATCTCTATCAGATTCATCAGATTCAAACATCAAAACATCAGATTCAAAACATCAGATTCATTAATCTATATATATATATATGTTGATTTCACATTGAGAACATCGGATCGGAGAGAAAAATGGTGAACATCAACGTCTGAGCGTACGGAATCCAAAAGACGTTCTTCCATGTCTTCTTCCCCCATTGTTCTGCAACAACAAAAAAATGGAGCTTTTTGGCTACTGCAACAACCACAAGAGGGGAAATTGGCATCAGGAACAGCAATATCTTCAATCAAGCCGTAATCGAAGAGCCAATTGGTGTTCTCCAGAGAAACCATTGCCGATTGATCGCCGGAAAAAGTAGAGATTTCTCCGACGCATGAGGAGGGAGAAGAATTAACAGGGGGTTTCGCCGCTGGTTTTAGGCTTTCTGTGGGTGGGCGGGTGTGTGGGTAAGTAGATTTCTTTTTTCAATCAACGTGGGTAAGTAGATCCACGAGCGAGAAAGGATTGGTTATTGTTGGCTGCGATGCTTTTCTGCAGAGAGAGTAACGATGATGATGATTTGCAGATTTCAGGGACTCTGGAAATTTGTTTTGATGTTGAAGACGAAGAAAAATGAAATGTTTAATGTTTAATGTTTGATAATGTTTAATGTTTAATGTTTAATGTTTGATGATGATGAATAATGTTTAATGTTGAAGAATAATGTTTTATGTCTGATGTTTGATGTTGTGATAAATAATGTTTAATGTTTAATGATGTTTAATGTTTAATGTTGATGATGATGTTTAATGTTTAATGTTTGATGATATTTAATGTTTAATGTTGATGATGATGTTTAATGTTTAACGTTTAATGTTTGATGATAATGAATAATGTTTAATGTTGAAGAATTATGTTTTATGTCTGATATTTAATGTTTAATGTTTAATGTTGATGACGAATAATGTTTAATGTTTAATGTTTGATGATGTTTAATGTTGATGATGATGTTTAATGTTTGATGATGTTGATGATGTTGTTGATGTTGATGATGTTGGTAGTGGAATTTTAATGTTAATGATGTTACTGATGTAGATAGTGGGACTAAATGGTGCATAAGAAAATTTGTAGGACTAAATAGTTTAACTTTCTACCACATAGGATTTACTGGTAATTTTTTCAAACAATTACTTCCCAAATGAGGCCTTAGTAATGAAAATGTTAGTTTTTTTTATACATTTTTTTTTTTCCTTTTGCGGTTTTCAGTCAAACAACTAATGCTAAATTGTTTCATTATATTCGGACATCAACTGCTGAAATTTTTTTTTATATGTTTTTTTGGGAACAAATTTGTCGAACTAATCACTTTTATTTAGAAGTTAAGTTTCGAATTAAAAGTATAATTTCAAAACATCAGTGCCGAAATCCCCTAAATCGAAAAACATTAATAAAAAAGAAGAAAAAAGAAGAGGGTTTTATGGCAATGGAGTGTACAGAGATCTGGTAATGGTAAATGCAATAACAAAATTGAAAGATGCCTCATCTTCAACAATATTTTGGAGTTTTCAATAATATTTTTAATGGAGGTTCAATAAGGTCTTCAATAGAGGACTTTGTCTTCACTGCACACTGTGGTCTTGAATAGTTTTCATGTGGGTCTACAAATTTGGAAGCAGGGTCACTTAATAAGTGTATAGAAAGGAGGATTGAGTGAATGATATAATTGTAATTTTTAGTGTGTGAATTGAGAAAATTAATAAATATGTTTATTGAGAGAAGATGTTTACTATGTAATTAGAATAATACTATTTGTACAAATTAATATGCTAACTAGTATATTAATAAATGATGTGGTATAATTTTAGAAATTTTGGGTATTGTAATTTGTATAATAGGTAGGGTCAGTAATAATGACATAACACTAGTTGGTATACTATTGTATACATTAATTGGTGATGTAGAAATACAATTTCTCTTAGTTACGACATTCGAGTCAATGTTTATGACCTACTGTGTCATTAGTTATGACATATTGTGATATTGGTTATGATAAAATTTTAGTTATGCTATTCAGTTATAACTCAATTTCTTTTAAAAAAATTATGACTCCCATAATATTAAATTATATCATTTATAATAATCAATCTCACAAATATAAATGACATAATTTGCATATTTTACCCACCATAGTATTTCCCTTATATTTTACCTTTGTATTTTTTTTTTATCTAATCCAATAGTATAATGGTGGCCCTGTTTGGGAAAGAATATTTTGGTTTGATAAAATATTACTAAATCACGAAATAAATTAAAATATTTTATCAAATTTATAAAAAAAAATTTCACAAATATTACATCTAATTAATAATAAAAAAATCCAACTTTTTTCTTAAATATAATTAAAATAGTCAAAAATTAAAATAACCTACTAAATGACCAACTTTACAAACAATCCCGGTATATAAAATAGAAAAAGACAATATAGATTATTTTTAAAAAATAATTAAAAGTTAATTTTTTAATTTTATTTAAAAAATATAAAAAAATATAAAAAAATATAAAAAATAATCAGTGCGTTTGGTTTGAGTTTTCTGGATTAAGTTTTTTGAATATTGACTTTTTTGGTTTTCGTATTTTTTTTGTTTTTAGTGAATATTTTTTAAATTTTAAACATTTTTTTTACTTTTTTAGATGCACCTTACTTAGATGTATCTAAAAAGTAAAAAATTTGTGAAAAAATATTTTAAAAAATTAATAAATACATAAAAATATAAAAAATGTACTGAATTCTTGTATTTTTTTTTGTATTTTTGGTATTTAATGAATTTTTAAAAGATTTTTTTTACAATTTTTTGTTTTTTAAATGTATTTATGTTAAGTGTGTCTAAAAGGTAAAAAATTATTTAAAATATTAAAAAAATTCAGTAAAAATAAAAAAATACGAAAAATAACAAAATAAAATTTTGTGAAAAGTATTTTTTGAAAAGTAAAAACAAACCAGGTGAATACGACTCAAAATATGTTAAGAAGCTGAGAAGTCGCTATCAACCCATATACAAAATGGGAAGCCCAATACAAGAGAGACGCATTATATACGTACGTATCAGAGATATATAGAGAGAGTTTTGTCGATCTCATCCAATTCGTATACAAAACCTCAGACGGTCGTCGAACTCAACCTAAGAAACCCAAGAAATCAATCACAATGAACGCCGAAACCCAACAATTTCAGATCTTCATTGAATCCCCAGAGCTCCAAATCCCAACTCGTGTCCTAACCCTAGACCCCAATCTCACTCTACGCAACCTCAAAATCTCTCTCTTCCCCAAATCCCAAAAAGCCCTAGACTCTCTCTTCTTCTCTTTCAATGGCCAACCCCTCTCCGATTCAATCACCCTCCAAAATTCCCCAATTACCCCCCTCTCCACCCTCATCCTCCGCCTCCGCCTCCGTGGCGGCGGTGGCGATGGCGGCGCCACCGGCGCCGAGTCCCGGGACTGTTATCTCAACATGTACGCTGTGAAAAAGCCCGATAAAGTCGATCCGAACGAGCAAAGATTGTCGAAATGGTTGAATTGCGCTCTCTCGAACGAGCCTTTGAAGCATCCAGTGGTTGTTGATTTGCTTGGGAATTTGTTCAATAAGGTGACTCTTGTGGAGGCTTTGTTGGGGAAGAAATTGCCGAAAGCTTTTTCGCATATTAAGGGTTTGAAGGACATGATCGCAATTCAGCTTTCGCCGATTCCTGGGTTGGAATTGGATGGTGGTGATGGTGTGATTGATGGGACAAGGTTTCAATGTCCAATTTCGGGTTTGGAGTTTCATGGAAAGTACAAGTTTTTCACTTTGAGGACTTGTGGGCATGTGTTGAGTGCCAAGGCTTTGAAGGAGGTTAAGTCCTCGGCTTGTCTTGTTTGCCATAAAGAGTTTTCGGAGAGCGATAAGATTGTGATTAATGGGTCTGAGGAAGAAGTGGCTGTTTTGAGAGAGAGGATGGAGGAGGAAAAGGCGAAATTGAGGGAGAAGAAATCAAAGAAGGTGAAAATGGGGAAGTGGGTGTCAATGGGGAGGTGGGTTTTTGTTTGGATTCGTCACGATTGAGTGGCACAAAGCATGGCATTGATGTGAAGGATTTGCCAAAGGACAAGGCCTTGGCAAAAGTGGAAGGAAATGGGAAGGTTGCTAATGGTGGGGTGGCTGTGAAGGGTGCAAGTAATGGCTCGACAAAACGGTTCAAGGCTGGTGATATGGCACCGGCAAATGCTACTAAGGAAGTGTATGCATCGATTTTTACCTCGTCCAGGAAGTCTGATTTTAAAGAGACATATAGTTGCAGATCTCTCCCTCTTGGTAGAAACTGACTGAAGATATTGTGAGTTGATCTGTTAATGTTTGGCCTAGCCCTATTATGTAATTGGCAGTTAGCATTAACAAAGAAAAACATATGTTGTGTTTGTTATATTTTCAGTTGTTATTGTTTGCTAAAAAAAAATGATGATGCTTTAGCTGTGTAAAATATTGATTCTGATTGTTAACAAAACATTGCTTTATCAGGTTTGGTGCTTATGTCAATGTATTTTTTTGCTTGGTTTAGGATTCATATGTCTTCTTTCTTTTTTCCTTGTTCATAAAAGAACTAAGACTTAGTTCAACTTCACAAAGCTTTCTTTTTTACTTAAGGTTATATTAGTTGCTAAATTCCGAGGGTTAAAGTTTTACTCTTGATAAACGACACTGATTAATTGAAAAGAGAAAAATGAAAAAAAAAAAGCTTGTAAAATATTTTCAATCAATCTCAAGAAACTATTGAGAATAATTTATAAGCAAGTATCAACACCTACTTATGTCGTTATGCATCATCCTCAATAGATATATATTGTGCTTGACCACCGTCCAACTATTCAAGTATGTTAGGCTTTTGCTGAAATGGCTAATGGATGCTTGTACACGGTGGGATTTCCCTTGGTTATTGATGTAATTGTGCAATTCTGATTTTCTCCTTGCTTCCAAATTGACAGACTTGTAAAGTTGTGTGGCAGTTCTTTTATCTCTTTTCTGTTTCTCCTGTCCTGTGTGGAATATCTTTATCTCTTTTTAGTTTCCTCTACTGTTTACTTTTTAGATTAGCCTGACTCTCCACATCTCTTCGAACTTGAGATGCGGCCTGTTTACAATTTGTCAAGAATATGACCACATACAGGGGTTCCCTTTTAATGTGCTGGATTGGTAAGACCAGTGCACTGATAATATTATTTACTGAGTGGGTGCAGAAGCTAGAGTATCACAATCGAAACCAAAAAAAAAAAAAAAAAATCCCATAGATTTGATCTATGAATTTTGGATGACTGGCGTTATATTTCAGTGATGCAGGTTTGGGCTTTCTTACCCATGCCTATACTACTCTCTAAACTCCTATAAGTTGCATCTAAGGGGCGAGTGCTTGTAGGTGAATAAAAAAAAGAAGTTTGATTTTGGGGTGGGGTGTTTACTTGCTGCTCAGCAAAGGTCTGTTATGTAGACCATCACTTGGACATTTATGAACTCTCTCTCTCTCTCTCTCTCCCTCTCTCTGGGGGGTGTTGTTAGAGGCAAATAAATATGCACGAGTCATTATTATGGATTTCCCTGTTAATGATTTGGTAACAGCTGGAAACAGTTTTAGGTATGAAATTCACGTTAAATGACGGGAATAAAAAACACGAGTGATTTTTGACATCTTAATTTCATGAAATGGCTAATGATTGAATGGAAATACATGAATTGATCTACTGTTTAAAACTTTTTGATTGGAATTGAGTAGATATGTAAATAATACAGCTACCTTTATTGCTTGAACTTGGTCGGGGAATATTTGTTATGGATTCATGGACAACTTAAAACTTTTCATGCGAAGGTAAAAAGTGTCTGGTGAGAACAAAATTGTGGTTTACATGCTTTATGGTAAGTGGCAATGCATATGAATGGTCAAAACTAACTTTATTTATGACACTTGTCCTTTTTGGTTTAGGTTAGACTGCTTAAAACTTCTTAATATGGATTCAGGAGATGCATGCTAAGGACTTTCGCTATCAGCTGAAATGTATTTATAAGTGTCTAGAAATCTGTTAGTGATGTGGCCACATTGTATGTATAGGTTCTCTCCCTTTCTCTTTATCATGTTCTATAGTTTTATCATTCAATTTTCGTATATATTAATTTGAAGAATTCCAAAGTTCAAGAAAAGGTACTTTTATCTGTGATTGTCGGTCATACTAAATATTTTATGCAAGCTTCCCTTTTTAAAGGAGAAAAGCATGAGCGCATCCATAGCTAAGTGCTTAGCAAGGTGATTAGTTGTCTCTTTCTTCTCGTGATAAGACTCCATCTATTCTCTTCTATCTTGGTAAAAATTGAGTGTCAATTTATTTGGGTAGCAAGACTTCAAACTAATATGCTTTCCTGTCATTAGAGTAGGACATGCATCTCCAACTTTCAACTTTTGTATGGCGAAGCTCCTATATTTTCATGGATGCGACTCTGTTTAATTTTCTTGTAGTGGAATTATAACTAAAACAAATCCTTAAGCATTGAAACGCGTACACAAACAAACATTTTATTGGCTAAAAGGCCCTTCCCCTTGCATCCCTTCCAGCTCAATAAGTCAGGCCGCTTGATTATTCACTCCCATCCAATAGTTGTCATACACAGTTGGTCATTCTATCTTGGTGAAAAACCAGTTATTCCAACTTGAATTCCAAGGAGAAGCTGGTTGAGTTTCACCAAGTCAGCATGCTGCCAGTTGAATATCCCTTCCCCATCTTTGTTGACAAATGTCTTGGCCATTCTATCATGGTGTGCTTTTCTCCATCTCCATTCTCCACTCATCAAAATGCCTGCCAATCCTAATAACTTTCAAAGAGCACTGAAGGCATATTTGAAAGCTCATAATAAGGCTAAGGAATGGTTTGCTTTTTTTTGGCTGGCTAGAAGGATTTTGTTGACAAACATGGTGAGGTGAAGGATGAGGAGGGACACTCTGATAGTACTTCAACACCGCTCAATGGTTATATGGGTATCGAAAGAATGCAATGACACAATCAACAGGTGTGCCCTTTTGTGTCTGGTATTGATCTACTGAGAAAATTACACTCCCAAGTTGTTACCATTACATGCTCGGGACATATGGAATCATGTTGTTAGCTTCTCATATCCTGTCAACCATTGTCTCTATTTATCTATTCCATTGGGCTTGTGAAGAACAGAAAAGGTATTCTATAATTTTTGTATGTTACTTTGCTGGTGAATTCTCTTGCTTTTGCTTTTGTCAATTGGGAGTTTTGGCATGGGAGGTACAAAGCTGTTTTGATCCTTGGTAGTTTATGCATGGACTTCTTCATGTTTTTTCTTGTCACTCAAGTTGGTTAGGGAATTCTCTCTCGGCTTCATGATGATTTTAAGGTTATGTATCCGAGGGAGAGGCTTTTCGTTCCTGGTTGCCATTTGTTGCCTTTGAATTGCTATTTATGGCGGTTGAATTTGTGAAGTCCAGGAGGAAATTGCTTCTTTACAGCTGAATGTGCCTATCTCCCATGTCTTTCTGCGTGAAGACTTGAAAGACCATGGGAGGGGGGATAGGGTCTGTATCAAGCGTCTTAGTTAGCATATTAAACCCATGTTTTGCTCTATTTTTTTCGTTCTCTGTTGGATCTCTGTCATGTTACATAGTTGGCAAATGTGAAGTTTTTTGGTTCGTAGTCACCTAGATAGATAGATTGGTACAGATAATATGATTTTTTTTTTTTTATAATGATTTTGTATGTTTTACGTTAAAAGAATAGAGTTTGAGGCTATTGTTCCAAAAATTTTAAAATTAGAGTTATGGCCGGAGTGTTTTTTTTTTCATTTCCCTTAACAAATCTCTCTTTAAATTTAAGATTTAAATAGTCTTAATGACTAATTCAATCAGGACAAGTATAAACTTAAACATATGCAGTTTTATGCAAGAATGAAGTCATAATTTTGTTTAGAGGGCCAAGGTAAAAGTAATAATTTTTTGAAAAATAATAGTAATTATTCACATAAGTGATATGGAATAATTTGTAAGAAAAATAATAAATATGTATCAATCATTTCTTAATATATAATTTTTTAGCTATATAACTAAGCTTTAAGTGTATAATTTATCAGAATGTCATTTTTATGATATTTTATTGGTAAATATAATTTATATAAAAAAAAAATTACCTGTAAAATTTTTATAATTGATAAAAACAAGTAAATGACATTTACTTATCAATCAATAAAATTGATGCTATTACATAACAAGTGAAATAGTTTGTGCCATATTGTAGGAATATTCATCAAAAAAATTTTTGTAACAACTTGGGAGGACTAAAGTACATTATAAAAATACTCATAAATTAGAAGGATAATAGGATAAATTTGAATACTTAGGGCCACCTCCCCCAAGGCTCATCCATGATCCCATATTCTCTGTTTCTTAGTTTACGAGTTAATTTTTATTTGAGAGTGAATTTAGTTAGTATGAAAGAGATAGAAAGTGTGAGAAATAGTTATTTATTTTTTATTTTTTGGTACAATTTGTACGGGAAAGAAATACACATTCTCGTATAATCCTGTTGACCAAGTCTGCGCTCCTCCGTACGACGTCGTTCAACTACCTGAAAATACACACGTGAACTAGCCGGCGGGTGTGTGCCGGAAACCTCTCCGATGCCTAAGTCAGTAACCTTGACAAATAGACAAAAGCTCTGTGTATTCAGAAAACAAAGTTGTGTTACCTCTCCAAAGGTGATGTCTGTGAGCTTATATAGGTTTCGTGTGGCACAATCCTGGTAGGACTCTTATTCCTCCATGCGCAGAGTCCTCATTGGATTCATACTCCCGGAAGACAATACTTATCCTCCAACACCCCCCTCACTGCTTAAACCAAGTGAGATGGTTCTTCTTATGGCCGGACTACTTCAGGACCGAAGTAACTATTAATTCGGCCCTCACTTTATTCTCCCTTACCTCGGCCTTCCCATACTAAGACCGAGCTATCCATAAGGGAGTTAAAGCCGAGCTATCTTTAGAATCACAGATTACTTCGGTTCTCACATGCTATAACCGAAGTAACTATCGAAGACCGAAACCTTCGTGTTACTTCACTCAACCAGAGTAACCTTCATGGCCTTTCTACTCGGCCCTTTTCATTTCGGCCCTAAGGCCCAATACCCAGCTCGGCCTACTTCGGTTATAAATTACCCTCTCACAATTCATATCAACATGATCGTGGTAATTTCAATTTCAATTTCTTAGCTAAAAAAAAAAAAAAAAAGAGAAAAAGAAAAAAAATGAAGAAGTTAGTTTTATCTCACTTATTTATTTATTTATTTATTTTAACTTTCACTTTTTCTTTATCATTTTTACTTTTCATCCTATTTTTCACTGTAATCAAATGGATTCATGTTTTAGAGTATGAGTTAAAACAATAGTTCTAACTATAATGAAATGTAAGGAAATGAGCCTCTTCCAAAACATGAAGGTCAATATCAACAAAAATAAGAGAGTTATGTGAGTGACATTGTGATTTCAACATGTGTGCTCCATTAGAATTTCTCACAAACCACGATAGGTGTGCTCCATTAGAATTTCTCACAAACCACGATAGGTGATTGATTCATTTTCAGTTGCACATATAATATACTGATTTGTTTATTTTTATTCTATTATTCTTGTCAAGGAATTGATCTCAATAATCTGTAATTATAATAATTTTCGTAAAATGACAAACTGTAAAGAGAAAAGATACCTGATAGCTTGTAAAAAGCAAAGATATCTGACGGCCTGCAAAAGCCTACAAAAGAACAAGCAAAATTCTCATCAAACATCCCATGTGATATGATGTTCTAAGTAGAATGAAATCTAAGGAAATGAGCCTCTACCAAAACATGAAGGCTTATTATCAACAAGAAAGAAGAGAGTTATTTGAGTGACATTTAAGAGTTCCTCACATACCACAATAGGTGATTGATTCATTTACAACTACACATATATACTAATATGTTCATTTTCATTCTATTAATTTTTTTCCCATTGTGTGAGGCTGAATTGGGGGATAATCATCAAGACATCTATATCTAATTTCTACATGTTGTAGAGCATTTTTTAGTTCAAACTCCAAAAGCCAAACATGAAATGAAACAAAACGAAACGAAGAGAAAGATGTGAGAGAAGCATTACTACACTAGCCAGTATTCATCCTTGCCTTGCAACTCGCAAGAGGTGGTTTTGTGTTGTTCCATAATCTGAAAAAGAAAAAAAGAAAAGAAAAAGAAAGATACAAAGACAAAGACATTGCAATTAAACCATGCAAATTAACACAAAAACACAATATAAAGCAAGCTAAACAAGTAATGAATTAAGGGACTGGATTGCCAATGCCATGCATATTCATGTTTTTCTTTTAATCAAACACGTGGTGGGCATCCCAAAAAGAAAAACAGAAGTAATGAATATGGAGTTACTGGCTTTTGTATACAGATAAGGAAGGAGAAGAACCAGGAAAAGGAGAAAATGAAGAAGAGCCAAAACCAGAGAGAGAGAGGGAAAAAAAAAAAAAAAAAAAAAAAGAGGAAAATGCTTTCATTGAGAGTCGAACTCAAGACCTCCCGCTTACTAAACGGGTGCTCTAACCAACTGAGCTATGAAAGCTTTTTTGTTGAAAAATCATGACTTTCATTGTTTGATTAGTTCTGAAAATACATAGCCTTGTGATCCAAAGGCAAACAAATGACATCCTGCAGTTTGGACTGGAATGCAAAATCAATAGAAAACTAGGGTAAATTACACACACATCCTTTGATGTTTGCAAAAAAATATAATTACCATCACATTTTTTTTATATAATTACACTAGTATCTCTTGAAATTTTAATTGACATAATAATTAAGCCTAATTTGTTAGTTGTATAAATCTTGTTGTCATCTTTTTTACACTAATATATATATATAGTTATCTTTGTTTATTTTAGTGTTTATCCATCATCTACATTAGTTTCAATTATTTTATTTTTATATAAAAAAAAGATCAATATAATTATATCAAAAATATAAAACTAATTATACTTTTCTTAAGCCTCATGAGAGGTGAGTGTAATTTATCCAAAATTTCAATAACACGTGTAGTAGGCAAGCTAATGGAATTAGTGAGATTTTATTATAAATATAAGTAAAATGTGAATAAAATATACTTACGTTTCATATAATTTCACACACTTTTTTCTTTTTATTTTTTAAATCCCTTAACAAATTTGTCAACCAAACACAGCATAAATCAAAAAATTTATTTCCTAATTATTCCTAATTTATTTCCTAATTATTGCTTTCTGATTCCCTTTTCGGTCTCTCTTGTTGTCTGTCAACACCCTCCTACCACACAACGTCCACTCCTTCCATTATTACACAACATTCACCCAAACTCACATCCAAAATTCCCTACACCAAACTCAATGTGAGCATTACAGACCCAAACCCTCTCTCTCTCTCTCTCTCTCTCTCTCTCTCTCTCTCTCTCTAAAACCCTAGTTCTCATTCTTGAAGAAGCCACACTGTTCACTTCCATCTCACCACTCTCCTTTTACCCCGCATTTTTCAAGAAAAATCCTAGAATTTTTCCCAATTCGCTTCACAATCCACTGCCCAGAAGTTCTACAATCTTGGACAGCAGTCAGAAAGTTGGCAGCTCAAGGTTTGATCCCGAAATTCTCATACTCTGTCTTCAATTGTTTCAATTTTTAGGGTTTTAGTGAGTTTGTACGTAATGGGAATTCAATGTAACTTTGTATTATTCTTTTTTTCTTCTTTTTTTCCCTTTCAGGTTTAATGTTTTGGATTTGCTTGTTTGGTCTTGAATTGGGTTTTGTGGGTTTTTGTGGTTTTTATGATTCAATTTTGTTGAAGAAATGGCGGTTTTGTCAAAACCTGAGTCTGTTCAGATTAGGGAAGTTTGGAATGATAATGTTGAAGATGAGTTTGCTTTGATTCGTGATATTGTAGATGATTACCCTTATATAGCTATGGATACGGAGTTTCCAGGCACTGTTCTTGGCCCGATACCCAATTCCAAGAACTCTGTTGACTATTATCTTTGTGGCCTGAAGGCCAATGTTGATACTTTGAAGTTGATTCAGTTGGGTCTGACATTTTCGGACGACGAAGGGAATCTTCCCACTTGTGGGACTGATAAGTACTGTGTTTGGCAATTCAATTTTTGCGAATTCAATCTCGACGAGGATATCTTTGCTGATGATTCAATTGAGCTTTTACGCCAGAGTGGCATTGATTTTAAGAAGAACAATGAGAAGGGTATCGATGCTCGTTGGTTCAGTGAGCTCTTGATGTCTTCGGGGATTGTGCTGAATGATAATGTGCATTGGGTTACCTTTCACAGTGATTATGATTTTGGGTACTTGCTCAAGCTACTTACTGGCCAAAATCTTCCCGATACACAAAAGGAGTTCCTCAATTTGATCAGAATGTATTGCCCAACCCTCTACGATGTCAAGCATTTGACGAGGTTTTGCAACAATCTTCACGGTGGATTGAACAAGGTCGCTGAACAGTTGAAAGTTGAGAGAATCGGTATCAGTCATCAAGCTGGTTCGGATAGTTTGCTTACTTGTTGTACATTCATGAAGTTGAAAGAAAAATACTTTAATGGCTCACTTGAGAAATATGCTGGTGTGTTGTATGGTCTTGGAGTTGAGAATGGACATAGTATGCACTGAAGGAAAAAGTATTAAGTCATAGAAAATTTAAATAAGAATATATTTTTGGAGTACATTTGCGTGTATGATTCCTTCTGTTAGTGCTCTGACAATTTTCTTCTCATGTTTATTTTTCCTTTACTAGAATTGCTTATATTTACAATTGAGTCATGTGACAAACCCGGAAATATATACCCAAAAGTTACCCAGAATTTACAATATGTGGTTGAGATTTATTATATAGATGGACCCACTATACGCTCATTTAATCTCCAACGTTGATATGCTTTCTGGGTACCCATTTTCTGGGTTCCCAGACTTATCCTTTCCAATTTCAGTTAATGAACTGGAATGGAAGTGCAACCAGCCTATCTAAAGTGTGAGCCATGGTCAGGTTTTAGTCTAACTCATGCTCTTCTTCTTAAACCCTTTGCCATATAAGCTTTCACCCGAGTTTCTCCCCTTGGCTATTATTGTATGGCTCCATTTTGTAGAAATAAAATATCTTAAATTTTTGTTATTTACGTCACGAGAAACTGAAATGTTTCACTTGAGCAACCCAAAGACAAATTTTTTTTGCTGTCACGTTGAAATTTCTTTTAACAGTATAAAAGCAACACAAATAATTAGGGTAACAATTTTCGTTTTCAAAATTTTTATTTTTTATTTTCTATTTTCCCACCCAAACAACCACTAGGAGGGTGAATTGAAAGAACTTAGCGTCATGATTAGTCATTATCATTTAAAACAATGGTTGGTTAGTAAGGATTAAGTAAGTTGATGGAAGAATTTATATACACTTTTTTTGCAACTGTATATTTTTGCTATTGTATGTGGTTTCTTTTTTGGGTGCCTACAATATCAACCGATTTGATGTTTTGGAAGCGGATGCAGTTCAACTGTAATGACCATAGCTGAAATCTGATCATATTTTGAAAATTGATCATCTCCATATCCACGTGACAAGGCCACTGAACTTTTTGCTGTTTTGGAAATGTGGACATCATGTGTTTGGTAATATGTCAATGTCAAAAGATGGGCTTTGGGTTTTTTGAGGTTCTTGTAAGGGAGATACATGATAGTTGACACCTTCTATTTCCCACTTTTGGGTTCCTTTCGGAAAACCTGTGTAGCCAATAGCACAAGATGGATGCAGGTTTGTTTATATCCTTTAGTAAACAAGCTTGATAAAAGTGCTGTATGAAGAGATGGCTTCTATCTTTGATTTTGAGTGCGTCTCAAGGTATGCTGTGTCTGCTTAATACTTGATGTTATTTTTACTGTTTCCTGAGTAGCCCTTATGAAATTTTAGTTTGTTCTATCTCAGTCAGCAGGTGCTTGATGTTTTTTTTATTTTATTGTTTATAATTATGATGTAGATTCTTAACTTTTTTCTTGATGATGAATCTTGCAAGAAAATTTTCAGGAATCATAGGGCATCTAATGACAGAATACCTAGAATTTTCTCTACTGAGGTGCTTATTCTAAAAAGGTGTTTAGTCAGTTTTACACTGTTTTTTATATAATGTTTTTTTTAAAAAAAAATTTTAAATGTGCTTGTGAGACTTGTACTGCCAGATTGGCTCTTTTTTTGTTTTCTTCTCCTTCATTTTGTGCAGGAGTTTCTTCTCACTAGCTCTAGGAGCCTAGGACATTTCTTTGGCATAGCGGTTGGGTCGTCCAGAAGTGGACTTCTATGTCTCAAAAGTGGTTCTTCGTGTTTGGCATTATTGGTAGGTTGGGAATCAACTAAAAGTAGTAAGTTCTACCTGTTCCAAGTGTTTCTGCATAGTGCTCTGAACCGCTTGTCAACATAACATTTTAAGTGTTCAAATGCAATTGCCCTAGTCTGATCAAAAAAAAAAAATTGCAATTGCCCTAGTGCAAGTTATACCTTTTCTAAAGTTAATTGGACGATTTTTCAATTCTTTACGCTGGGTGTAACTCTGAATATTGCTGGTTACCACTAGGGCATTACATTGATCTCATGTAGTAAAAAAATTTGTGATTTAATTCGCCAATTACTGAGCAAGAGTGAGAGTGCCAACTTTTAGAATGCATGACATTGAGAGGTGGTGTTTGGGAAGAATTGTAGTTGGTTTTTTCTCATTTTTTTCACTAAAAGATAAAATTTTGCAAAACCAAAAAAAACGCATCCAAACAAAATAGGGGTACTTACCAATTAGTTCTATTAACTAGACTTATTTACCTACAGGTCCTAACTAATAAATTTAACACTATAAAAATAAGAGAGTGATAAATTTATCACTAAAAATTTATTCATAAAAACAAAGAGACTGATAAATTTATCA
This sequence comes from Camellia japonica, assembly GCA_030407325.1. Classification (NCBI taxonomy): domain Eukaryota; kingdom Viridiplantae; phylum Streptophyta; class Magnoliopsida; order Ericales; family Theaceae; genus Camellia; species Camellia japonica. Next base: position 188,628,954 of record JAPPVO010000019.1, read on the forward strand.
CTATAAATTTATTCATAAAAATAAAAGAATGATAAATTTATCTTTATCACTTAATAAATTTATCAATAGGACTTAATGGGTAATAAGTCTCCAAAGTAGGACCTATTGGTAGTTTACCCAACAAAATATCACATCCAACTCCATAATCATTTCACTTTTTCTCTCACAAACATTACATCCAACCACAAAAAAACTCAACTATCTTTCCAAACACAAAAAAAATTTTCTTCAATAACATCCTACATCTAAAAAAACCTACATAAAAACCCACTTCCCAAACACCATCAAAGTCTCCGAGTGTCTTTGTCAATTATATTTTCATCATATCTGTATTATTATGTTTTTTACTATTTAGGATAATATTAATTGTATTTCATAATATTGGTTGACCCATCCTAGGCTCAAAACAAAATACATGCACAACCTCAGCAAACTCCTCCATTGCCTACCACCACTCTATTCCCTCTACATTTACCAAAACAATTGATGGTGTTTACCAAAATTTTCTTTAACTCCCTTCCACTTCTGGTTGTGTTCTCCTACTCCTAACAAGATTTTTCCATCCAATTTTGGACTCTTTTTTTTCTTCAGTTACTTATATCAGCTTCAAAGTATCATTCTCAAATCCTTCTTCACATGGAATCCCAAGAAATTTGTTGAGTCTTTTCACCCTCTCCATAACTCACCTTTGACACCTCAGCCCCATCCCCCAAATCTAAAGGCATACTGACTCGTTGAATACTACTCATTCTAATTTCCCAAGTAGCACAGACACGGATATGGACACTAGATACAATGATTCTAAAAACCTTTAGGACATGGTCACAATTGGGATACGGCAAATTTTTATTTTATATTTTATTTAATGTGTAAATACATGAATATAAATTTAGGATACATATATCTAAGAGGCATCAATGTATATGGGGGTGTATTTCTATTGTTACTTGTGGATGTATATATATGTCTGCTTTTATTTTTACTGTTTCGTAAGTTGCACCTACGAACTTTAGTTTGTTCTATCTCAGTAGGTGCTCAATTTTTTGGGCAAATGACAGTAAGCCCCCCTTGAACTATGACCCATGTCCGAGTTGCCTCCCTAAAGTTTAAAACACAACACTTATCCCCCTCAATGTATGTAACTTGCAGGAAGACTGGACGCCGTTTACGGTGAAGTTAAGTTTACATTTTTTTTCCTTGTACGGTATGAATGATGTGATGGACAATATATCTACTAAAGATACAAAAATGCCATGAAAACGGCGGGTGCTTTCCCTCCAATTCTCTGGTATAAGAAGCAATGGTTTACCCTAATTTATTTTCATCAGAGACGATTAACCTTATTCTCTCTTGATTCCATGCAAGCAGATCTTGGCATTGCTTCTACATCTTCATTTTCTCAAAATTGCTGAAGCAAGTATTGATTACTAAAGCCTAAATTGTTGGAACTTTGTGTCTATGCTGATGTAAATTTGTGTTTTAAAATATTTTCAGTAAATAGAAGTGTTTTGCAAGCTTTTGATGGAAAAAGTGGTGGATTTACATATCCATGTGTGTGGGTCTGTGGCAGAAAGTGAAAAGTAGAGACTTGTGCAGAGTTTTAAAAGGCTTTCTTGAGACTCGCCTTGATGCTCGCCTCGCCTCGAGACTAAGGTAAAACGCATCAAGGCTTTGATTCTTAGGCATTACTCCCCAAAGGCTTGCGCATCACAGTTTGAGACATGCGCCTTAAGTACGCTTTGTACGCTTTTGCGCATAAGCATGTGAGGAGTAGGCATATGCAGAGGTTGCCTTGGGCTTTTGTTAAACTTAGTCTATTAGATTGTTTAAACATAAAAAAAATAAATAAAAAGAAATCTTTTTTGCAACTATATTCTACAAGGAAAATTAAGTAAATGATCAATCCAAAAAAAATAAAACACAGTTAATGGTCAAGTGAGAAGCTCAATCACTAAAGTCAAGAAAATCAATCACTTTCAGTGAAGGAAAACTTCCTTTTATGTAGTAGAATGTTCAAAACCTTAAGGAGAAAAGTATTTACACCTTTCTAATTAATTGTTTTTATTTTTTTTACTATTTTAAAATATTTAATTTATTCACTAAATATTAAAATTTGAAATTTGAAATGCTTACGCCTCAACGCCTTGAGGCTTACGCAAAACGCCTCGAGGTACGCATTCGCCTTTAAAAACTTTGGACTTGTGGATGGTTTGGTCAGTCAGTGTGGTCCCAAATGCATAAACCATGCTTTCAATGTAATACATGGTGAAAAACCATGTGTTTTTTGTATACAGACAAAATTGGTGAGTTCTTTAATGTTTGTTTTATTTACTATTTGTTATTATTGTTGAGTTGTTTAGAATTTGGTTTACCTTACCTTTGGTTATTGTTATGTGGTTACTGTATGAGACATGCCTTATTTGATTATTGTTTAGCGTTAATGATTTCTAAGTTTATATATTATGTACTTAGGATGGATGAGGCTCTCTGGGTGTTTGAGGTTCATCATCGGGGGGGGGGGTACCAAATGCTGATATCATTACAAATGTTGACTCTGATAAAATGTCCTACTTTGAGATGTTGGACATAATGAAAGAGTTGGGTTGTCCAGAAACATGTATATTGTTTCATAGGCTACCGGACTATGATCTAGATGGAGGGTTGAGTTGAGGGAGCTGAAAGCAGATGGTGATATTCTTGATATGTTTGCAATGCGTAAGGGGAGGAGTACCATATCTATTTATGTGGAAAATCTTGACCATGAGCTGAATCCAAATGATGACAATGATTATGATTACTTTGCTGAAGGTGATAAGTTGTTTGATAGTTTAGGTAACATTGTCAGTGATGAAATTTGTAATGAAGTTAGGTCAGTCGAGGTTGGGTATGGAAGTGGGGAGGGTACATCACATTCAGAGTTAAATGTGCCTGAGATTGATGAAATTAACCCTGATAATCTTAATAGCTCTATTCATTCTTCTGATGATGAGGACAGAGTAGAATTTCCTGAGTTCAATGAGAATACAGACATGGATAAACCAGATTATCAATAGGGGACGATGTTCTCCTCTGCTACCGTTTTCTGAGCTGCTCTTAGGGAGCATGCAATCTTGAATGGACTAACTTCAAGTTCTTAAAGAATGAAAGCTACTGAGTCAATGTAATACGCAAAAATATTTGTGGTTAGAGAATTCATGCTTCTCAATTTCAGGGTTCTAATTTCCAAATTAAAAGTATTAGAAACCATCCATTTATGTCCAAGACAGTATAACATCAAGCATGCTAATTCTACATCTATATCCATAAAGTATCAGGAAGATGATCGAAACAGGAAGTTACGTGCAATGAGAAAGGATGTGAAGAGAGATTGGATGGTGAATGTGTCGCAGAGCAAGTGTATAGGGCCAAGAAAAGGGCAATAGAAGCTATCGAAGGTAACCATAGACAACAATAGTGGAGATTGTATAATTACCATGAGAATGATTAGGAGACAACCATGAGAGTACAGCTCTATTGAAGGCAGAAAGGACATGGGCTACCACAAGCCCTATTTTCTAATTACTTGCATTAGTTTCCCTGTATTTGTATAACTGCATTGATATGAGCTTGATCTTGAGCAATATTCTTATGACTATACATATAAAAATGTTGGTGAGAAAGCAGAGGAAATAGCAATATAGAATGTTGCCAGTCAATACTTAAATGTTAGGGTTTATGTTGTGAGAGAGAATAGTAATGCTATAAAGACTAAATTTAAATACTAAATAATGTGATATCTTGTGTATTGGAACAAGTCATTGATGACGCATGCGATCCCCTTGGTTAATTTTGCTACCTTCTCACGAATCGATGTGGAAGTTGACACCTCTTTTCCTTTTGATAATGGATGAAGATGCAAACAAGTTAATATGGAAGCATGGCTTTCTTTAGGTGGATGAAGATGCAAACTGGGTTTTGAGCTGTAAATTTATTTATGTTTTGTTTGTACCTTTGGCTGCCCTACAACTCTAGGTTTCCTTTGTTCTCTTCTTTAGTTTTGTATGTTTTGTTATGGTTTTGTAAGATCTTATATGCTATGATGAAACTCTTGTAATATCTCTTATATCAATGCAGGTCTCTTATTTGTCCAAAAGAAAAAGAAAAAAAAACTTTTGGCATTCAAATTTGATCATCATACTATATATTTTATCATCAGGATCAAACAGGGCTTTGCTTCTACCCAAAACGGCCTTTGCCAAAATATGAGCCTGCCTTACTAAGGCTCCGTTTGGGAACTTGGCGGTTTTAGTTGCTTTTTGATTTTTTTATGAGGTGAAAAAAGTTTGTGTTTGAGAATAGTTTTTTAGTTGAATAGATCTTTGGGAAGAAAAAAAAGTGAGTGATTATGTTAAAATTTTCAATTTTTGGCTTTTTTTGCGGCTACTTTCCAAAAAAAATCGATGAATTTACAAATGAACAAACCAACTACAATATCGAACACTGAAAAATTTATGTCTTAACACAATTTCACAGAGGTTGGTGAACTTACAAAACATTAGATCTGTTGACAAACACATGCAAACACACACAGAGATTGAGAGAGATGAGGCGGCAAATAACGGTGGTAGTGGTCTTGAATTTGAATTTCATGTGGTCGATGTGGTGGTTGTGCATATAACCGTGGTAGTATTCTTTTGAGAGAAATATAGAGAGAAAAAGAGTGGAGAAAATGGTGGTGGTCGTAATCTAAGGTTGGCCTAGGAAGAGAGAATATGTTAGAAAGAATAAATTGGTTTTATGGTTTTAGGGTTTAAGAATATTTTTGATCATTTTAAATCTCAGGCGCAAATAAACGTTTACTATTTTAGAACTCTAACAATAACATGTAAAAGGGATGTGTCTCTAGTTTTTCCTAAAATGTATTTTAAAAAAGAACTTGGGTGAGTTTTCATAATTTTTTTTCCCTCGAAAGATTTAAAAAACTAATTTAGTAAAAAAATAAAAAAACTCATTAACTTTTTGTCATTTTTTAGAGCAAAAATGATTTTTGATAATTCAAAAATATATTTTTTGGTGTTTATTTTTGACAATCCAGTTTCTCATTTTTCAAAAAGTTTAAAAAAAATTAATTTGGAAAACTCAACCAAAGAGTGCCGATTTTTAAAAATCATTTATGAAGCCCCAAAAAATATATAATTAACTATAACAATTTTGTGTTTTTGTTTTTATTAAACAAAATTTTCATTTTTTTTAGAAACATTTTTCATAAATATATTCTTTTAAAACTAAATTCTTGTCATTCTTGGATTTGGTTGAGGTTTCAAAATTTGTTTTCAAATTTTTGTTCCGAAAATAAAAATTACTTTCCCCCAAAGAATATTAGAAGAATATTTTTTAAATTCCAAATATTAATTTTGCCCCACCAAAAAGATAAAATTATATGAAAAATAATGAGTTTTCTTATTTTTTATATTCTTTAATTTTTTATTTTTTTTTGGTTTACCAAACTTGTATTTATTTTATTTGACAAAAATACAATTTGTGAAAATTTAACCAAACATGGTGCAATGTTGGAAAATAATTGCAGAAGCACAAATTTTTTTTCTTTTTTTTACAATTTTGCCCCTTAATCTTAACCTTTCCTTTTCTTTCTCATTCTCATTCTCTCTCCTTATTTCCCGTCTCTACCAATCACTCCATTGACAGCACCACTACTACCTTTAACAAATCATTCCACTAATACTCCAACCCTCCTCCTATTGGAACAATCTTCTGTGTATATAAAATGACTTGAAATAAATTCAAACAAAACAAATAAATAACATCTCAAATTTATTTATCGAACCGAAATAAAATTAAGACCAAGTCGAGTGTGTGATACTCTGTCCTTAAGACAGATTCGCCCCGCTACGGTGCTTACGGTTGAATGGCGTTTATCTCCCAGGATACAATGATCTTCACAAATTTATAGAAGCACTTCAAATAAATTTGTTCAGCAAACCAAACATGTGATCTATATTCTCTTTAATTTATTCTAAAACTAAATATGAAGAATAAATGCACTTAGAGAAAAATTGGACAGCAATGAGACAACTTGACTGTTTTTTTCCGATGTGTTAAATACTGGATATATGGCAGTATATATAGGCAACCAAACACTGCCCCGAACAGGTCCAAATAAATAGTGAAAAGGTGCATAAAGCCTATAAACAGGTGCACCCTCAACTATTCAAATAAATCTGACGGTTGTACCAAAATTCAAAAAAGTGTCCGTTGGTCAAACGCAAGAACAGTTTGGAACTTTATTAATAACTATTAGAATATATATATATATATATATATATATATATAACTAATGGAAAACAATTATTAAACTATTTTGAATAGTTTAATCATTTTTTAAGAAATCATAATTTGAATTTAGAATTAAATTAAATTCCCACAATTACAAATTTTAGGAAACCACTTAGGAATCCAAAATTTGAATTTAGAATTAAATTAAATTCCCACAATAATTTTTATTGAAAAAATTCAAATGAATTTTATCTAAAAAATTAATGTTAGATCCGAAAACGACGTTAACTTCCCATTCACCCATAAATGGTTTTGACGCTCCGTCTTCACCGTGTGACTTGCCACGCGGCAAGAAACACTTCACCTCTTCAAACCCACCCCAAAAGACGTTTGGGGCCCACTCAAATTGAGCTAAAAAATATGCCTATATTAAACCATTTTTCCAACAATCCCCCACATGAATGGAATTTGACGGAGAGAAAATGCAACAACATGATTTAATTACAGAGAGTACAGAAATTTGAAATATTCTACAAAGGATAGGTAGCTTTTGGCTTTGAACCTTCCTTTGTGAGACACTATCGGATTTACTAGCTAATCAGTGAACATGATGTCTTGAACTGTTCAGCCGTTTGTGTAAACCAAGACAATAGAACTCACACAGTATATCCCAGACACAGTTTAGTTCTCACTATTGTGTTCATTTTGGCCCTGAACAACCTGGTTTTTCATGAGTGCTCTAAAGACTTGTAGCCCTTCACAAATATTATAGAACCGGCCCAGTTCACACTCACATAGGTGATTCTTATGAAGAGTATCCTGCCATACTCCACTAGGTTTAGCTAGATATAAGAATCATTAAAATTTTTACTTAACCTCAAACGCTGCAGACATCACTTATTTCATCAAAGAAATGGGTAGAAGTTAGACTCCTCAATGATCCTTCTGAGTTATTCACAACTCAGTTGTCCCTTTGAACCTAGATCTTGGGATCTCCAGTCAACTAGGTTGGGTTGCCGTTGTGGTAACTCTTATTTAATAGGCTTAAGTCCCATTCCCCTCGATGAATTCTCAACTAACTCTCTTGCTAACCCTTTGGTTAGTGGATCCGCTATGTTGTCTTTAGACTTAACATATTCTACGGAAATAATTCCATTAGATAGTAGTTGTCTCACAGTGTTATGTCTACGACGAATGTGTCGTGACTTACCGTTATACATGTGACTCTGTGCTCTACCTATAGCTGATTGACTATCGCAATGTATGCATATAGCAGGCACCGGTTTTGGCCATATTGGAATATCTTCAAGGAAGTGGCGAAGCCATTTTGCCTCTTCCCCTGCTTTGTCTAAAGCTATGAATTCAGATTCCATAGTAGACCTAGCAATACAAGTCTGTTTGGAAGATTTCCAAGATACAGCCGCCCTACCAAGAGTAAAGACATACCCACTGGTAGACTTCGAGTCTCTAGTATCCGATATCCAATTTGCATCACAGTATCCTTCAAATACTGCTAGATATCTCGTATAATGAAGCCCAATGTTACGAGTAAATCGGAGATATCTTAGAACCCTTATAATTGCTTTCCAGTGTTCTACTCCCAGATTATTTGTATATCTACTTAATTTACTTACTGCATAAGCTATATCTGGGCGAGTGCAGTTCATCAAGTACATTAAGCTTCCAATAATTTGGGCATACTCTAATTGAGAAATACTTTCCGGTACATTCTTAGAAAGATACAAATTAACATCTACAGGTGTTCTAGTAAGATGATCATCATCTTTGCTGAATTTGTCAAGTATTTTCTCAATGTAATGAGATTGTGATAAAGCATATCCTTCTGATGTTTTGGTAATTTTCATACCAAGAATTACATCAGCAATGCCCATGTCCTTCATGTCAAAATGTTTATTCAACATTTTATTGGCAGTTTTAATCATGTCATTATTACTACCAATGATGAGCATATCATCTACATAAAGACATACAATGACATAACCTTTATCTGTGTTTTTAATATAAACACATTTGTCACACTCATTAATTTTAAATCCATTTGACATCATTGCCTTGTCAAATTTCTCATGCCATTGCTTTGGCGCTTGTTTTAAACCATATAATGATTTAACCAATTTACACACTTTCTTTTCTTTCCCTGTAACAGAAAACCCTTCTGGTTGTTCCATGTAAATTTCTTCATTTAACTCACTATTTAAGAAAGCAGTTTTAACATCCATTTGATGAATTTCTAGATTGTATAGAGATGCAATGGCAATTAGCATTCTAATGGATGTTATTCTAGTAACCGGTGAGTATGTGTCAAAATAGTCTAGACCTTCTTTTTGTCTAAATCCTTTGACCACAAGTCTTGCCTTGTATTTGTCAATTGATCCATCCGCTTTCATTTTTCTTTTGAAAATCCACTTGTACCCAAGAGGTTTACAACCTGGTGGCAAATCCACTAATTCCCAAGTGTGATTTTGCAAGATAGATTCATCTTCACTGTTGACAGCTTCTTTCCATAAAGGAGCTTCAGGACTGGACATAGCCTCTTTAAAAGTTAAAGGCTCATTTTCTAACAAATATGTTAGAAAATCTAGACCAAATGATTTTGAGGTTCTAGCACGTTTACTACGCCTAGGTTCCTCTTCCTCATTTTGATCTAACTCTTGCTCTTGATCATGTCCATGATCATTACTAGTAACAGATCTTTTCTTATTACTAGTCTCTTGTCCAGTCTTATTTGGAAATACATGTTCAAAGAAAGATGCATTCCGAGATTCAATAATAGTATTTACATGCATTTCGGAATGTTCTGATTTATGAATCGAAAACCGATATGCACTACTATTCTTGGCATAACCAATGAAAATGCAATCAATGGTCTTAGGACCTATCTTAGTCTTCTTAGGACTAGGAATGGCCACTTTAGCCAAACACCCCCACACTTTTAAGTATTTGTAGGATGGTACTCTTCCATGCCACAATTCATAAGGTGTTTGATTTATTTTCTTTCGGGGTACTTTATTTAAAATATAATTAGCAGAAAGTATTGCTTCCCCCCACAAGTTCCGAGGTAATCCAGAACTGATCAACATGACATTCATCATTTCTTTTAAAGTCCTATTTTTCCTTTCAGAAATTCCATTTTGCTGAGGTAAGTAAGGAGCGGTGGTTTGATGAATTATTCCATGTTCTTTACAAAATTCACCAAAAGGTGATTCATATTCACCACCTCTATCACTTCTAAGTTTCTTGATTTTCTTACCAAGTTGATTTTCAACTTCATTCTTATATTGAATGAAAGTTTCCAAAGCTTTATCCTTGGTTCGAATTAAATAAATATAACTATATCTAGTATTGTCATCTATAAAAGTGATTACATACTTTTTCCCACCTCTGGTTTGAATTGATTTAAAATCACAAATGTCACTATGAATTAATTCAAGTGGTTCCGTACTTCTTTCAATTGAATGAAAAGGAGTTTTAGATCATTTTGCCTCAACACAAATTTCATATTTATGATTTGAATCAATGTCAAATTTAGGTAAACATTCCATATTAATTAATCTACGCAAAGATCCATAATTAACATGTCCTAGTCTATCATGCCATAAATTTGAAGACTCAAGCAAGTAAGAAGAAGATGTAGTATTATTAATAACTGAGGTTACAACGGTCATTACATTTAATTTGAAAAGGCCATCAACATGTAACCTTTTCCTACATACATCCCATTCTTAGTAAGTACAAATTTATCACTCTCAAATACTAGCCTAAACCCATTCTTACTCAACAAAGATCCGGAAACAAGATTCTTGCGAATGTTCAGTACATGCAGCACATTGTTGAGAGTGAGTTCCTTTCCTGATGTCATCTTGAGTACAATCTTTCCTTGTCCTTCAACTTTGGAAGTTGAGGAGTTGCCTATAAACAGTTGTTCACCATTGTCCACTGTAGAATAAGATGTGAACATCTTTTTGTCGGCACAAATATGGCGAGTAGCACCAGTGTCCACCCACCATTCTTTAGGATTTCCGACAAAATTTGCCTCGGAAACAACTGCAGAAAGATTGATGTCTTCGACACCATTGGAAATATTGTCCACTTCGGTCATGTGGGCTTGAGCAGGCTTCTTGCTTGTTCTTCTTTTGCTTTTGCCTTTGCTACGGCAATCTTTGGCCCGATGTCCCTCTTTGTCACAGATGTAACATTTGCCATTAAACTCGTACTTTTTATTTTCCCCCCCTTTGGAGCCTTGTGATGAACTTTCTCCAGAAGACTTACGTTTCTTGGTTTTTGAAGCATGTTCCACCACATTTGCCTTAGACTCCATAGGAAGCTTACCAACCCGCTTTTCAGAATTGCGGTTGTCCTCCTCAATCCTCAAACGCACAATTAACTCGTCCATAGAAATTTCTTTGCACTTGTGTTTGAAGTAGTTCTTGAATTCCTTCCAGCCTTTTGGTAATTTTTCAATTAAGGCTGCAACTTGAAAGGATTCATCGAGAGACATACCTTCTGCGTGAATATCATGCAGAATGAGTTGGAAATCTTGAGCTTGGCTGATCACAGTTTTTGAATCAACCATTATAAAATCCAGGAATCTGCCAACCACAAATTTCTTTGAGCCGGCATCTTCCGTTTCGTATTTTTTCTCCAACGATTCCCAAAGTTCCTTTGCTGTCTTGATTGGACTGTAGACGTTGTATAATGTGTTAAGTCCGTTCAAAACGTAATTCTGGCAAAGGAAATCGGCATGTTTCCAAGCATCAACCGCGGCAACCACTTGCCGATCGGTTTCATCTTCTTTCAGGATAGGAGCATCTTCACGGAGGAAACGAGTCAGGTTCAGAGTTGTAAGATAGAACAACATTTTCTGTTGCCATTTTTTAAAGTCAGTTCCTAAGAACTTCTCTGACTTTTCTCCATGATTTATTGGCACTGTCACCACAGGAGAGGGGGTTGGCGTCATTGCAGCCACCACAGTAGTACTTGTTTGGGCATTTGTTTCAGTAGCCATCAATTCTAATTTATAAAACAAAATTATAATTAGAATTTACACTATACAGAAAATAAAACCAAATGCACATAATTAAATTCTGTAAAAATAAAAGAAACAAGAATGTAACTTTTATTTTTCAATTAATTTGAAAATAAAATAAAATTTTATTTAAACAAATTAATTCCACACATAAAATAAAAGAAATAAAAACTATAACTTTTATTTTTCAATTAATTTGGAAATAAAATAAAATTTTATTTAACCAAAATAATTCCACACAGAAAATTAAATTCTGTAAAATAAAAGAAATAAGAATATAACTTTTATTTTTCAATTAATTTGGAAATAAAATAAAATTTTATTTAACCAAATTAATTCCACACAAGAAATTAAATTCTGTAAAATAAAAGAAATAAGAAAATAACTTTTATTTTTCAATTAATTTGGAAATAAAATAAAATTTTATTTAACCAAATTAATTCCACACAGAAAATTAATTTCAGTAGCACTTCAAAAATTAAAATACTAAAATAGAATTTTAAGAAATGAAAACTCAGAAAATAATTTATAGAACCCAAAATTAATTTCTGAAAAAAAAAAATCCACAAAAATATATTCTGAATTGTTAATGACACCAGTATTGTACTACTAGTTGTTGTCAAAGAAAAGAGACAGTATATTACTACTATCTGTCAAATAGCATATAATCACTATTTGTTTTTCCAACCAGAATATTATTTTGTAAATCCACAGAAAATAATTTTCTTTCGAAATTATTTACGAAGAATGAAAAAGGGAAACAAACGAAAAATTCTGTAAACAGAATAATTCGAATCTATCTTAAGATTGTTGGAACAATCTTCTATGTATATAAAATAACTTGAAATAAATTCAAACAAAACAAATAAATAACATACCAGATTTATTTATTGAACCGAAATAAAATTAAGACCAAGTCGAGTGTGTGACACTCTGTCCTTAAGACAGATTCGCCCCGCTACGGTGCTTACGGTTGAATGGCGTCTATCTCCTAGGATACAATGATCTTCACAAATTTATAGAAGCACTTCAAATAAATTTGTTCGGCGAACCAAACCTGTGATCTATACTCTCTTTAATTTATTCTAAAACTAAATATGAAGAATAAATGCACTTAGAGAAAAATTGGACAACAATGAGACAACTTGACTGTTTTTTTCCGATGTGTTAAATATTGGATATATGGCAGTATATATAGGCAACCAAACACTGCCCCGAACAGGTCCAAATAAATAGTGAAAAAGGTGCATAAAGCCTATGAACAGGTGCACCCTCAACTATTCAAATAAATCTGACGGTTGTACCAAAATTCAAAAAAGTGTCCGTTGGTCAAACGCAAGAACAGTTTGGAACTTTATTAATAACTATTAGAAATATATATATATATATATATATAACAAATGGAAAACAATTATTAAACTATTTTGAATAGTTTAATCATTTTTTAAGAAATCACAATTTGAATTTAGAATTAAATTAAATTCCCACAATTACAAATTTTAGGAAACCACTTAGGAATCCAAAATTTGAATTTAGAATTAAATTAAATTCCCACAATAATTTTTATTGAAAAAATTCAAATGAATTTTATCTAAAAAATTAATGTTAGATCCGAAAACGACGTTAACTTCCCATTCACTCATAAATGGTTTTGACGTTCTGTCTTCACCGTGTGACTTGCCACGCGGCAAGGAACACTTCACCTCTTCGGACCCACCCCAAAAGACGTTTGGGGCCCACTCAAATTGAGCTAAAAAATATGCCTATATTAAACCATTTTTCCAACACCTCCAACCTCCCTCACTATCCATCACCCTTATTCTTACTCTCTACCGTCACCACTTCCTATCATTTCTTGCTACTCATTGCCATTCTTTCACTATGTTGCTACCCCAACCTCTCACTACACTTTTCTCGCCACTTATCGCTCTTTCTATCCCTCCTTCACTACCCCCGTTACCCCCAGCCCTTTAATTTTTCTTATCACACTCTACATTGCAACCTCCACCCTCAAAACTCTATCCACTCCAACCACCCCAAACCCCTCTCATGATCTCATATGTTTGAATTATGTCCAGTACAAATGAAACTCATGGTAGATACAAGTTACTATGATTCCATTCCCTATGCCTCTCTAATCATGACTCTAATTTTTTTCCTCTCGTGTCACTAGCTTTACCCACTCCTTACCTTTGTAGCCCATTATAACCCCCCAACTCTAGTGCTACCAATCCAATCCCCTCCTAACTTTCGAAGAAAGAGAAATAGAAGTGGGTAATGGCTATCATTTAGGATGGAAAAATGGAGAAAATTGGTACATTTGTTTTCCATTAACATGTGATTTATTTTGATAGAAAATATTTTTTACATAATCTTTTTTAAGAAAATGTTTTTTCATAAAAAATATTTTCTTATATTTGATTGCATTATTGAAACTAATACACTAGTAGTTGCATTAGTAGTGGTAGTAGTGACAGCAGCAGGATAGAAGAGGAGGTAGAGGTGTTGGGGTGGTTGTAGCTGTGGCGATAGTAGATGCAGAGGTGGTGGTGGTGGGGTGGCGGTGGCGATGGCGGTGATGGTGGTGGCGTTGTGGTGGAGGTAATGGTGGTGGTGGTGTCAATGTGGTAAGATTGGTAAAAATTTAATTTGGAAAATATTTTTTGTTTTTTAAAATGTTTCTATTGACTATGAAAAATGTTTTCCATTAAATTTTTTTTTTTGTCGTACCAAACACCAAAAAATATAAAAGATGTTTTCTTAAAAATGTTTTTCGCCGAAACATATGGAGCCAAATGTGTGTTGTCCTATCTATAACAAAAAGTGTTTGGTTTTATTTTGTAATCATGATTCGAGTCAAAAAATATCAAAACTCATAACCAAACACATAATTCAAAACTCTATAAAAAAAAAAAATCAATTTTTTTTGATTATTTTTGTCACGACCCAAACCCGCCCCTGTAGGTTTAGCACCGTAACCGGCCAGTAATCCGTGGATTACCAAAGGCCTCTGAAGAGATTAGCAAATAATAAGGGGCTGCGGAAGCAATAATACAAAATAGACAAGGTCCAATGAGCTGTGATAACGTACATGGGCCGAAACATTTCAAAACTTATTTATATACATACATAAACATGCCAGTCCAGATACATAATATTTACAAAATGTACTACCCAATACCTGACTTATAGAGTATACACAAAGACTAGCATGAAAACAAAAACAAACAGCCATGGCATTAGGCTTCGATCGGAACCTCCTCGAGAGGCACAACGGTTGGTTGACAAAAACAGAACAGAAAGCCGTCAACTCTGGCCTTGGTCATGTGCCGTCTCACCTACATACATAATATGAACTGTGAGCGAAAGCCCAATGAATAATAATAGAGTAAAGGGTTTCAATGAATGAGTTCGTACTGATTCAGAAATCACAATTCAGAGTTGTATCAAATTCATCATTTGTCCAGATCATATATATAGACAGAAATCATAAGTCATGATTAAGTTTACGTGATACATCCATCAGCATTAACAGAACAGAACAGAACAAAACGCATACGCATGAGGTTACGAGTAACCAGTTTCATAAAGGAACCTCCGGATCCGGGTAACAGAACAGAAGCTGAGCCCCCGTGACAGGGCCTCCGGTACGGGTAACAGAGTGCAGATAGAAATAAGTTCCATAAAGGAATCTTCGATACCGGGTAATAGCCAACATATATCACATGATGCTAAGGATGTCACGAATACATGTTAGAAATTGAACAATCATTCATTGTACAAAACATATCATTTCGAAAAATAGATCTCGTTTTATCACAGAAAATAGATACAGTTGAACATAACTTTACTAAATTATTACTCACTGTTGGCCTTGAAACAGACAGACGGAGCAGATTGATCACACGACACGCGGCATGTGACCTACATAACACATAACGGACACACACTTGAAACACACATTCTAATCACACAAAACTTACGTCGCTGGTTCTTAATGTGTTTCTAACCTTAAATCCTCACTATAGAGTCTTAAACATAGCCTAGGAATGCCTAGGATGGAATGATGATGCAAAGATGCCTTGGAAAAGCATTTTTCAAAATTTGCTGAAAACAGGGGTCTTGCTCGAGCAAGCTTGTCAAAACAGAGGGGTCGCTCGAGCGTAGACTCCTTTGCTCAAGCGGTCTGTAAAAATGCAAAAGTACTGGTTTTTGAATTTTTACGCTCGATGCTCACTCGAGCGTGAGACACACCCTTCGCTCGAGCGTAGGTCTCGTCGCTTGAGCGTGCATCTGCGTGCACCAAAAACCTGAGAGCTTGCAATTTACGCTCGAGCCACCATTCCTTCGCTCGAGCGGAGCTCTGAACAAATGATGGTCGCTCGAGCGTGGAATCCTTCGCTCGAGCAAGGAAGCCAAATTATGGAATTTCCAGATTTGCCTCCCAAGCTCAAACCAAGCATTCAACACCTCAAAACTCAACCTCTTGGGCCCATTTTCTGGAAAACACTAGTAAACTCATAGTATAAGATGTTTCAAAGATCAATTTGTAGAATCAAGGCCCAAAGGTGAGTCAATTGAACACAATTCAAACAAATTTCCAAGAAATATTAAAGAACAAAACATGCAAGTTTTTATTTGAATTCAATGCTCCAAAAATGTAACCAAATGCAAGATCAAACTCAAAATCATGATGAACTCATGGACTATAACTAGACTATGGTCTTGCATGCAAGAATTTCCATGAAAACACTTCAAAATGTTATGATATGAACATGCATGCATGGATTATTACCCAATTCAACATTTTAACCCAATTCTAGACTTTAAACTCTAATCTTCCATGAACCATGCAAGAATTAATCTTAAATGCACAATTGAAAGGGAAATCTCCTACCTTAAATCTTGAATTCCAAGTCTAGGAGCTCAAATTTGCAAAGCCTCCTAAAATCTCCTAAGGTTCCAAGCCAAAACTCTTGTTGAACTCAAATTCCTACCTCACCCTCTCTCTCCTACGTTTTTGGTCTCACAAATGGCTGAGGAAATAAATGTAAAGAATGTGCTAATTGAGTCCCTAACAAGTATATGGAAATGGCCACTCAATGGCAAGTTGGTAATTAAAGCAACTCATATAATTCAACATTATTTAATCGAGTTTAATCGTACCAAATCAAATTTTAATTAAACCTATCATAAAATCACATAAAATCTAACTAACATAAATTATTAATCAATTTCGGAATCGGGCGCCGATAAGGCTTTCAATTCGCAGTTCAAAGTCGCAACACGAACAGATCATTTTATGGCAAACAGATAAAAACACAAAGATAATGCAATACTTATGCAAATTACTTTCAGATTCCTTCTAAATTACTGTTAAGCATAATTAATCATGAATTAGCATTAATCGGAGGTCGGGTTATTACAATTTTGTTCTTTAAAATTATTATTTTTTACTTTTTGAAAAAATACTTTTTTCACAAAATATATATTTTTATTTTTTCAGAAAAATATTTCGTTATTTTTTTTAAGTATTGGCCAAATAATTTGTTATGATTTTGGATATATATGGGCGATCCAATTTTTTTAAAAAATTAAAAAAATTAAATATTTCAAAAATAAAATAAAATAAAATATTTAAAATAAAAAATAAGAAAATATTTTAAAAAAAAATTATATGTTTAAAATAAAATAATTTTTTCTTCAAATTTTTTAAAATTAAAAAAAAATATAGCACATAAATGTAGTAAATATAGTGTAAATTAAAAAAATATATATTTATAATAAAAAATATTTATCCTAAAAAAATAAAATTAAGTAGTTTTTTAAAAATATTTTAAAAAATAAACCCAAAACAATTTCAAAATATAATTCAAAACTTTTTTCAAAATTCATAACCAAATAAATTTCCTATTTTCAAAACTCATTTCAAAAATTTATCTTTCAAAATGTAACTCTACACTCAAATGATGATTTTAAAATTAAACCAAACGAATGTGTTAAAATGTAATTTTCATATTTTTCATATTTTTATATTTTTTTATATTTCCAAAATAGAAAGGGAGGGTAACATTTTTTTCCATCACATCTCATTTCAATGATCTCATATAATAAAATTTAAAAGCAATACTCCACTCTGTGGCAAGAGTGAAATTTGTCAATCTCCCATCAAATTTATGGTAGAATCTAAATTATAAATTGTGATCTTCAAAATTTAAATCAAATATATATGGAAAAATATTTGAAATTCTTAATAAAATAAAAAATATCAGTTGGCGTAGGGGTACCACGTGACTATACTCCTGAGTAATTATAAATCTCCATATCCCCTTATGTTCTTCAATCATCTAATACAAAATCGTAGACCCACTTCTTTTACCAATCAAAAAACACTTGAGGCACCACGTAGCTGTGTCTTAGGACCAACTAATAGCTTCTCATAATAAAACTCCAAATTTCGAGTACTTATTAGATACTTTTGAAACATGACTACATGATGCTCCATAAATGTTATAATTGGTTAAAAAGGTGAAATTTATATTTTTGTGTGGGATGATATGAAAGGACATAGACTTGTTTTGGAAAAAAAATAAAAAATAATATGACTTAAAAAAGAGCAAATAAAAAAAAATAATGTAATTTTCATCTGAGTTTCCAAAATAATGAAAAGTATAAACAAGTGATACCCAATAATTTTTTCACAATTGCACCCACAATTGCTCAATTATGAGGATCTCAAATATGGGTATAGAGAATTACTCATATGATGATACCCAAATGCTGATCCTCTCTCTCTCTCTCTAATTCCATTTACATTGTAGTGCCCCATTTTTGTGCCTAGACAAACATCAAAACCCATCATTCTGTCTAAACAGCTCTCCATTTCTCTCTCTCTCTCTCTCTCTCTCTCTCATGGAGGACGACGATGACGAGTTCGGAGATCTGTACACTGACGTCCTCCGACCCTTCCAATCCTCGGCTCTCTCTCAGAACCGCCCGATCGATCTCAACATTCAGAGCGATGATGAAGATATTCTCTTTGGAGCTCCGAATTCTAACCCTAATTTCAATCTCACAAGCTCGCATCAGAACCAAACCCTAGTTTTCAAGTCCGATAAGGCTGCCCCCGAACTGGGTCTCGCCTCAAGTTCCGATTCTCATCGGAATTTGAATTTGAATTTGGATTTGGATGGTAAGCAGCAAAGTCAAGAAGTGGAGAAAGAAGATGGTTTATCTGAGGGGGTGAGTAATTTGGGGTCGGATTTGCCGAAGCCAAGTGTGCCTAGGGTTTTGGAGAGTGGTGGCGATGTGAAATTTCCAAATTTGATGGATGAGTCCGGGATTGATGTTGTTGTTGTTGAGGAGAGAGATGATAAAGATGATCTTTTGGTTGCAAAAGATGAGGGTTCTATGGATAAAAACGATAATTTTGAGAAATTTGATGTACAAGAGGTTAATACTGGGATTGGCGATTTGGGTTCAGAGCCAGTGATACCTGGTCTATCAATTCCCGGGGTTTCGGATGCTGTGGATAATCGAGGTAGCTCGAATTTTGTGATGCGGGATGAAGCGAGTGGGGACGGGGATGATTGGGACAGTGATAGTGAGGATGATTTGCAGATTGTATTGAATGATAACAACCACGGACCAATGGCGATGGGAAAGGCTGGACTGATTGGAAGTGACGATGAGGACGAAGATGGCGAGCCTTTAGTTATTGTTGCTGATAGTGAACCGGGTCATCAGCCAATGGAAGAGCAAGAGTGGGGTGAAGATGCAGCACAGGCAGCAGACGGTGAGAGAAAAGAATTAGGTGATGCAGCCAAAGTGAATGGAGGAATGGTTGTTCCGCCAAAGATTGGGTACAGCAATCATCCATATCAGCCATATCATTCTCAGTTTAAGGTCAGTGATGTTGTACGTGTGGCGTTTTGTGTTTTCCCCTTGTTTGATGATAATTTGAAATGTAATTATTGTACACTTAAAAATGATACTAGGTTCATTAATCCTGTGGAAACTTAGTGCTCATAATGTTGATCAATGTCCTTGTATATTCTTTTCAATATGATGTTTGGAAAGATTTGAATAAAAAGAGTGACCAAAGATGGTCGGATTTATTATTGTATTGATGCTTTTATTTATCTAAAACACTATTGCCACAAAATTTGCGGATTCCGAAATCAATACTGTAATTAAGCTACTTGTTTTTTTGAGTATCCTTTTCCAAATTCCAAATGAAACTATATTATTAGTGCCAGGGCAATCACTTGATGATGATGCCTACTCCATGCATAACAATGTTTAGAATCACCTGTAAATGTGGATGTGTTCATTTACTGAAAAGCTCATCCAGCTTTAAACATGGGAGTCCCTTTTTATTATCAGCTGTACCATCTTAGATGCAAAAGCAGGTGGCAGTGGCATACTTGACCAACAATAGTTCATGTTCGCCAGCTAATTAATTTCAATTACATCAGGTTTCACTCACTGGACAGTTCTAGATTGGTTGAACAGTTTCATGCAATTTCGGTAATGGAGTTACCATGTATGTGCACAACCTTTTGTACTTGGAATTAAAATTCAGATCTTATCTTTACTGTCTTCCCTCTACTGCTCATTCTCTGGCAGTACTACTTGAAAAGGCAAAGGAAGATCAGAAGGCATGGTAACGTGAATTTCTTTGAGCCATAGCTGACCTTGGTAGTTGGTCGCTGGCATTCGGCAGTGGTTGACATAATTCATTTGGTTATTGCTTCTTAGTAGGTAGCATTTTGGTTGCATGAGTTTGTAAGTCTGTTTAGCAAAGCCACCAGTCTTGCAATTTTGGTGCCCACAAACCATGTGAATAATGCAATAGATACATGGATTCTTTTTGATGACAGTGTTAAGAACAAGAAGTTACTCTTTGCTTGGTCAGAGCCAGATTCTGTGATTGGAAAATGCACATCACACAGTTGGCTAAATTTATTCTAGTTTTTGCAATAAATTGTATTGATAAAGTTTTAGCAAATCAACGCTGTATAAACTTCCAAATCTGATTTTTAGCTAAGTCAATAGATTTTGCCTTTTTTTGCTCTCTCTCTCTCTCTCTCTCTCTCTCTCTTTTTTAGATGTTGATATTTCATCGTGATTTCATTTTCATGTCACCTAGGCAAGCCTTTTGGAAATTTCCTTTGTCATCTTGTAAGCTCTAGTAAAACTTCTGATTTACATGATAGCAAAACGAGTGTAAAATTTATCATGGTTTGCACTCCTAGTTTGCCCATTTATTCTTGCTCTTTGGTCACAAATGCTTTTCTTTTCATGGAATTCTTGTGTAAATATCTTCATTTCCTTAGTTTCTTTTAAGTAGATTTTGAATGTTCAGATGTAACTTGAAATAACTTAATGATCTCTATTCTAATCATGGTGTCTTGAAATTAGAATGTTCATGCATGAGGATGCTTACAAATTGATTTTGTTTGATACTCGTAGCCGCTAAATTTGTCCATAAGATGTTTAAACCATTGTTATTGCAGGACTTTGTCAATTAATTTATTTGTCCTCTTTGTTAAGTGTTAGCTTTGTCGTCAAATCTTTTTCCTTTTTTATGAACCATGCAGTATGTGAGACCTGGTGCAGCTCTAATGCCTGGAGCAGCTCCCATTGGCCCTGGAGGAGCCCTAGGTCAAGTTCGTCCGCCAGTCAATGTGGGCACTGTTGCTGGTCGCGGTAGAGGTGATTGGAGGCCTACAGGAATAAAAAATGCTGCTCTAGTGCAAAAAAGTTTTCTTCCAGGGTTTGGAACGCCTGTTTGGGGGAACAATACACTGGGGCGTGGTTTTGGCAGTGGGCTGGATTTCACACTTCCATCGCACAAGTAATCTTCATATAGTTGTATTTGCTATGTATATTTTTACTGCTTAATTTGTTTTGATGATGGCATGTGTTATTATTAGTTGAGCATATTAACTTAAACAAATCTACTATGGTTATAATATTGCTTCTTCTTTTTGGATTAATTACACAAATGATCCTTAAAGTATGTGTTTTGTTACACTTTAGTCCTCAGTCTTTTAATTGTTTCACTTTGGTCTCCAAAGTATGCGATTTGTTACACCTTAGTCCCTAGAATCAGCACCGTTCAAAATTAGTTACTTGAAGAAGGGGTATTTTCATAATTTTACATAAAGCACAACAAAATTAATAGGTTAGGGACAAAAAAAATTAGTTTCAGTCGAGTTGCGGTCAGTTTCGGTCAAGTTGCATGGGTCACAGAAAATCACAAACACAAAAAAAAAAAAAAAAAAAAAAGCAGAAAAAGGGTTGCAGTAGGGGAAGAAGATACCCCCCCCCCCCCCCCCCCCCCCCGGCGCCAAAAAAAAAAGGGGGATTGAGAACCATAAAATAACAATAAAAGGAAAAGGGAAAAGAAAAGTCTCGCCATGAATCAAAAGTTGTTTTGTGACTTCAACAGGTGTTCATCTGTTTTGCGAGTGTTTACTGATTGAATAGCGTTCAACAACAACTCACTAGGAATAACCCAGTCTAGGTTTTGGCCCTTCATCATCGAGTCACCGAATGGACGCTGAAAATCAAATAATTGAAGTGGATAGGGGTTTTGAGGGGAGAGGGGTGATGAATATTTTAGATTTGAGAGGAGCAGAGGCGTGAGGCGGTGAAGGAGGGAGTTTCGAAACTGTGAGGGAAGGGGATACGAAAGAGAGAGAAGAAATGATTGAGAGAGATGAGAGTGACTGAGAGTTGAATGCATGTGAGAGAGACGGAGAATTGAATGAGGGAGAGAGAGAGAGAGAGAGATAGAGTTGCATGCGTGAAAGAAAGAGAGAGTTGAATGCATGTGAAATAGAGAATCGGAAGAAATGAGACGTCATTGTCAGGGCATGATGGCTTAAAGACAATGTGTAATTTGGACGGTCAAAAAAACGACACATGTAAAATTATTATCGATCGGATCGGTTTTGTTAGTTGAGATGGGTATTAAACTGTTGCCCATCCGAAGAATTGTATTTTTTTACTCATGATACCTGTTGCCAACCTAACTTAGTATGAAACCGTCTGCTTCTTTATTTTTCGTGTCAGTTTCGTTGGTTTTGATTGGGTGATTTGGGTTTTTGTACAACCCTAGTGCTATGTAACCAATAGAATGAAACTCATAGGCATCAGTTTTTACTTGCTCCTACTAAAGTGAGGTTTGAAAGTATATGTTGCAGAAAAACAAAATAAAGAGACTTCTTATGGACCTGGAGGGATAGAAGATTTGGGCTTTGAATAATTGTAAAGGAGGCTCCTTTAAGAAAATTATTTTGAGATCATGCTTGCTTGGCTGCAACTGTCTACAACAGATGGGCAGACAGGAATCAATGAATTTTTCAAAGAAAGGGGGTAGATACTGCTACTATATAGCTTGCAGAATCGACAATGATTTAAGAAATAAGCCGTGTTCCTATAGAAATGTTAAAAATTTCTATAACTGGTTGCTGTGCTTTGAATGGGGTGTTTCACCCAAGATCCTTGGTGGTTCAGGTGTAGATGAAAGAGGTTACAACTAGGAGAAATCCAAGCTTGTTGTATTGTTTGGTTTTTTCAATAAAAACTTACCAAAAAACCAAAAAAAAAATATTATTAGTTTCTTGGAGCATTTCTATTTCTACTTTGTGCCGTGAAACCAATTGAAGGAACACAATTATTGCTTAATTTGCTATATTTAATTCATGCATCCCATATTTGCAATCAACTGGGCCCATTATGCCATTATTTTCGTAAACCTCTTGAAGCCCCTAATGATTACCTCAATTGCAAGTTTGCCTTTATTAGACTCACAATTGATATTGAATATAAAATGAAAGGAATTAACATAATAAAAATGCATAATCATCTAAGAAAAATAGAATAAGTATACACTTTTAAGTAGTTATGACTGCGCGTTATTGGTCCGTGTGTCTAATCATGAAGCAAACATGTGTCACATAGAGATGACGTGGCTTGTCAAGTAGTGGAGATGGACGCTTGTACCTACACTTTCTAGGCCTCATTTAATCTTCTATTGGTGCCACTTTTAACTTCCTACAAATGCTTTCTTTCTTTATTTTGTCATTGTTTATAACTAAACTCACTCAGTATTCTTATTTCAGTGACACTCCTTGAACATTTAAACTCACTCAGTATTCTTATTTCAGTGACACCCTTTGAACATTTAAACTCACTCAGTATTCTTATTTCAGTGACACTCATTAAACATTTAATTTTGCTGCCCAACATTTTGTATCTTACAACATTGCTGGCCTTGAGCTGTCTTATAGAACTTTCTTTTCTACGAGTAGGGGATATGATATTAAAAAAGTAAAAAAGAAAATCTGTAAATGGCCTTCACAACCAGGACATATCTTTACAAGTTTCTTACAACATTGCTGGCGTTGTAGCTGTCTTATAGAACTTTCGATATAAAAAATAAACTCAATCAGGAATTCTGCTTCTTTAAAGTCCCTTCCACCCTCTCACCAAAAAACAGAAAAGGGAAAAATAAACTTCCCCTCTTCCCTTCATGTTTTTTTACCTTACAGTCTGGACTTAGCTTTTGCTGAATTCCAACAGTTATTCATGATGAGGTTGTTTGGCATTCTGCACATTTGTGATGCCTCGGCATTGTAGCACGGCAAAAGCTGCAGAAACAAGCACTGTTTTTGTTGCAGGAAATAATGCTTTACATAACTAGATGCTGTAACCTGCTTCTTGTTTTATTATATATATATATATATTTTCATGTTGGAAATACATTTAAATGTGAAAACATTTCTTCTGTTGACCTTCTCTACTATTCACAGGACTATATTTGATGTTGACGTTGATAGTTTTGAGGAAAAACCATGGAGGCTCCCTGGTGTTGATATATCAGATTTTTTTAACTTTGGTTTAAATGAGGAGAATTGGAAAGATTATTGCAAACAGCTGGTAAGTATTACCCTTTATTGTGTTCTTTTCTATTTGATGGAATCTGGGAGGATGCTGAATTTAAATTCTGCAGGAACAACTTCGCCTGGAGGCAACCATGCAAAGCAAAATTCGGGTCTATGAAAGTGGGAGAACAGAACAGGTAATAAAGTGCTTTCTCATAGTGATGTATCCATGACTATTAGTATCTTTCATTGCCTAAGTCACCTTTTGTGGCTAAAGAAACAAGCAAAGGAGGTTTTGTGTTTTATTGCTCTCATTTCAGGAGTATGATCCAGATCTGCCTCCAGAACTAGCAGCAGCAGCAGGTATTAATGATATTTCATCTGAAAATGGAAATCTCGGGAAGATGGATGCTGGACAAAGTGATATAGCTAAAGGATCTGCACGTGTGCGACCACCATTGGTATGTGTTGGTGTTGATCTTGTAGTATTTTTTGTTTTTGTATTTTCCTTGTCCTGAAGAAACCTTGGTCATTATTTAGATTTTAATGTATCTAGTAAAAATGGAACTCTTTAAATGCATAGAGTTAGTTTCTTGTGCCAGTTTTTGGGCTCACTTGTTTGTGTGGTTTTCTACCAGCCAACTGGAAGAGCAATACAGGTGGAAACTGGTTATGGTGAGCGTCTCCCGTCCATTGATACTCGGCCACCACGTATACGTGATTCTGATGCAATAATTGAGGTGAGTGGTCAATTCTGTCTATGAGCACATTGATATCAATCTTATTATTCTGATGCATATCTCTACACCATATGTGCATTACAATTGCACTCATATTGTTTGGGAAACAGATTGTCTTGCAGGACTCAGCAGATGATGATTCCATTCAGGGAAATGATGTCATAGAGCAGCCGGAAAATGATTCCTTCATGGAGGATTTCAGAGGAGGCCATGAAATTAAAAGGGATGTTGCAGAGGAAGATGCTGTACATTTTGATGGTTCCCCACATGCCTATAATGGTAGGAAGAGGGAACTGATTGAAAGAAGAGCACCCTTTCCTGTTCAGGATAACCTTACTGAAGGAGATGGAAGTTTGCCTTTGCCCCCAGAAGCACCAGTTCAGCATCCCGATTCTGGGGGGCAGACCTCTGCATATTCTGACAGAGATGTTGGCACCCTCTATGAGGAGAGGTATGATATATTGTTGGATTAAATTGAATTTGTTTTCTTGAGCTTAACATTCTTAAATCAATTTAACTCTCGCTGGCTTGATAATTCTTTGTACTACCCTCATCGAAGTTAATTGGTCAAAGGCACTCAATTGATTGTTGTTCATATTTTTTTTTTGTCCCCCCTTTTGTAGACAAACATTTTCATTAATTTAGGATTTATGTCATCTGTATGTGCCAGAGAGAGAAGAAAATGGGAAAGCAAGCAAATGACAAACTATATGCTTGTAAAAAGCTCACTTTTTATAAACAGTTGAATGCGTGTTGATGAATTGAAATAGAACGATGACTAAATCATGTCCTTGTTATGTTAACAGTCATTCTAGCCTTAATGAAAACAATGTGGTCGTTAAATGCTCACTTTGTTCAAGAAAAACCAAGTAAAGAATTAAATGCCTTCTGAGGAATTGTAAGAGAATCATGAACTGAATCGTTTTCGTTGAGAATTGTTATGTTAGCAATTATTCTTGGAATTTGTGCTATTAAGTTTTATTTCTATTGTACAGTGTTTTAAAAGGCTCTAGGCGTACTCAGGCGATAAGGTCTCCTATAGCCTAAGTGCGAGGCGAAGCGCGCGCCTCACCAAAGCGAAGCTCAAGTAGTAGAAGAAAAGTAAAATTATAAAATAGGCAAATTTTTCAACATAACAAATAGATATATAATTTAAAAAATCATAACCATTTTCGATAATCTCTAAACGTAACATTCAATTTTTTAAAAATTAGAAATATAATATCCAACAAAAAATATAAAGCATAACATTCAATCTTTTATCACTTTCTGCTCTCTTTTAACCACATTTGGTCATTTTATATTGAAGAGTTTTGAATCCTTGTGGGTATGCCCACAAAAAAAGCACTTAATCAACAATTAGAGTAGAAAAATAGGTAAAGCTCATGAAGCCCACGCCTCATGCCTCGAAAAAAAAGCCCTCACCTCAGCGCTTAAGTTGCGCCTTGCATATTGCGCCTTGCCTCGACCTGTTCGAAGTGCAATGCTGTGCCTCATTGTGCCTCGCGCTTAGGTGCGCCTTTTAAAATATTGCTATTGTATATATATGTACTGCTCGTTTGTCTCCTCATTGCCTTTCAAGTCGTATGTAGTGCTGATTTGGTGGCCTAGAACTCGGTTGTTTTCATTTCTCAAATTAGGTGGTGTTTGGTAACCTAATTCAACACTTAAAACTGAATGTAATAATTGATAATCAATTAAGCTTTTTTGATAACCACGGTTGATATCATTTAAAAAATTAAGTGCCTCTTAAAATGTAGGCCAAAAATTTGAAATTTTTTAAGTGATATGATTTGTTATTGTTGCCGTAAGTACCACCATCATTTCATTACCGCCGCCGCCGCCACCGCTGCCGCCGCCACCGCTGCCACCACCACCATGCCACTGCCACTGCCACTGCCACTGCCACTACCACTACCACTACCACCACCACCACCACCACCACAGTCACCACTGCCATTACTACCACCACCACAATAACCACTACAACATTTCACCACTGCTGCCACCCCTTCTTTTTATCTCCACAATATTACCCTTTCACCAACACCACAAGCACTATCCATTAACCTCCACTACTATTTCCATTGGCGTCATAACTAATGCTGCCGATGCCTCTTCCACCACTACCAACTCACCATCACAATATAAAAAATGTAAGATATACAATTTGAAAATTAAAAATTTCAAATTTGATCTTGTATATGTCAAACAATTTGTTTTAGTTCAGCACTTAATTTTTACCAAATATCTTTGCAGCTTAAAAAATTCAGCATTCAGTTTTTAGTACATTATTTTCAGTTTTATCAAACTCCACCTTAACCAATGGCCCTGTTTGGTACAGCTTAATTTCAGCTTTCAGCTTAATTTAAGCTATTTTGATGTGTTTGGTTTAGCTTAACAATACAGCTTATAGCTTTTTGTAAGTCAGAAATCAACTTATTCTTTGAGTGGGGCAGGAGAAGCTTAATTTATAAGTCAGAAATCAACTTATGTTCATAGTTATAAGCTATAAGCTGTTAAGGTATAAGCTATAAGTACTTTCCCACAGCTCTACCAAACAGGGCCAATATCTTCTTGAGAAAGCTCTGCATATATTTAATGTTCGACACGTGTTGCAATTTTATTCTTGTGATTTAGGTTTCTTGGTTATGATTTTTTATCCATTGTGTAACATTTCTTATCTGTTGTTTAAGTTTCCTATGGTATATATGTCGGATAAATTGACTTAGTAATTTAAACTAATTTTCATTTTGTTACGTTGCATCTGATGTTAAGTAAGACTTCTATTCTTCTTAATCTAGGCAAACAAAGGGAAGAACACGTGACAGATCCCCCAATATGACCTGCAGTGGAAGTATATTGGATAAAAGATTTCTTGACAATCAGAAGGAAGGTTCAGTTGAAAGTATTGGTGGTGAACATAACCCTCGATTATCATCTCCTGTCACTGTTGGGAGTACTGAGGATCTTGACGATGAACATGGTGATGGTTTGCGTAGAAGCTCTAGCATGGATAGAGAGGAATTGGCCTTGGATACAACTACTACTACTACTGATACCCGCATAGATGAAAATCTTTCGCCTTCTATGAAAAAGCAAAAGATAAGTTTGCGAGTTGAACAATCTTCTCTTCAAGAAATTGATGATGGAGGGCACTTAAAGGCATCAATAAGTAGTGAAAACAGCAGAGATAATCAGAAGTTTCATGATAGTGTTGACGAGGAAGTTGTTCAGCTTGGATGTTCTACACGAATGGTGAATTTGAAGCGACCCAATGGTGAAGATGAGCAAAGAGTCAGAAGAAAAGGCTGTGATGAGAGACGCGAGATGGGCAAAAATCGTTTGGTGGAAAAAGGTAGGGAGGATTTATATTCTCATAGAGATTGGGATCCTCACTCAGCCCATCAGTCGCACAGGAAAACTGAGGGTATAGACAGGCGAAAAGAGAGAGAGAATTCTGAGGGAGCTTGGCAATGGCAAGATGATGATTCACATGGTATGAGGACTAGAGCTGAAGACACAAGGAAGCGAGAACGTGGTGATGAAATAGGGTCAAGGCAACGGAACAAGGTTCAAGAAAGTGAGAGGATGGACAAAGACGAACATGTTCAGTTGAGGAAACAGTTGGATAATGGTAATTTAAGGGCCCATCACGATAAAGATGTGCGATCACGGCACAAGGAAAGGGATGATAATATGAGGAGTCGATATGAGAACATGGGTGATCACCATAGAAAAAGAAGGAAAGAAGAGGAACCTTTGAGGAGGGATGCTGAGAAGGAAGAAATCTTGCGGGGCCACAGAGAAAACTCTAGTCATCGAAAGCGAGAAAGGGATGATGCTTTGGATTTGCGTAAGAGAGATGAGCAAGTGAGAACTAGAGATGATGATCAACTTTCTGTCAGGCACAAAGAAGAGATCTGGATTCACAGAGGGAGGGGTGAGAGACAGAGGGAGCGGGATGAGAGGCACATGATCAAGCAATCACATGAAGAAAGTTTATCGAAACGGGAAAGAGAAGAAGAACGGGGAGGAGTAAGGAGTGCTCGAGCTGTAGAAGAAAAATCATGGGTTAGCCATGCTAGATTGAAGGATGAGTATAAGGGTTCTGTTAGAGATTACCAATTTAAAGACACAGGGCGGCTTGGTGAGCCATTTAAGAGGAGGGATCGGGTTGAGGATGGAAGTCCTTCGCAACATATGGGATGGGAAGATGTCCATGCACGTGGAAACCAACGCAGCATTGATGAGAGAAGGTCAAGGCAGGAAAGGGCAGGTACTCGCGATCGTGCTGTTACTGGTTCTGATAACAATAGGGCACATGAAAAAAAATATAAAAAGAACACCAGGAAGAGTAGAGAATCTGAGGGTGGTGAACAAAACTCCGAGCGAAATCAAGAGGACCAAATTGGTCGGATGAATGAGCCGGTATGTTACATCTCTTGACACAACAATATGCCATTCTGCAGAGGTGAAAAAGTCTCCCCCAGGTGTTGAAATATTATGAAATGAACTAATACTGTAGGAAAAGATTCCATAAAATTTGCTACTCTATATTTGGTGCTTGGCCGTGATGGCTGCTAACCAACAGATCTTTGGTGTAGATTCCTTGACTAAAAATGCTTGGTCTTGGTTGAAGTATTCATTTTAGTTAGCTTTGTGAAAGGACCACTGGGGGTGCGGTGATTTTGTCACGTTGTTTTAGTTATTTTCTCTGAAAATGTAAATGCATTTATCCAAGTATGTGTAGTCTCATCATGGTTTTAGATATAGGTATCAACTTTTGTGGTTCCCCTTCTGACTCAATGTCGGCTATATGACTTGCTATTTCTGAACATGCAATGACATACCAAAGAGATCCATTTAATATCTGTACAAGTGTTGGAACTATGTCATAGATAAATTTTGATATGTTGTTACAGGTAGTATATATTGAATGGGTTTCAAATGGCCATTGTTTTAATTCATCTGACTATTAAACCATACTTTATTTAGGTGGCCATTTCCATATCCATGACTCTGAAAATAAGCTGTAGATTTGGCCAGTTGTGTGCCGCTTCATTTCCTTTCTAGAGAATATGGTTATTCAATCTTGTAAATCATTTTTTTTAATTCACTAAAAGTTAATTAATTTTAGTTTGTAGCAAACCGTGGTCAACACATATTAGTTTGGTTATAGAATTGTGTTGTCCTTAAGGTCATGTTTGATTCACAAGATTAATAGTGAAGTATTAATAATCCTATTAAATTAGTGTAGTATTCACTATCCAATTGGATTAATATCCATTGGATTAATAATCCCACCCCTACCCCATTACTAATAATCCTACAAATTTGTTGGATTAATTATCCATTGGATTAATAATCCTAAACCAAAATATTAAAACAAACATGGGATAATGGGGCCCACGGATTAATAATCCCAATCCCATGTTCTAATCCATCTAATCAAACATGTCCTAAGAGAACTCTGGACGAGAGATCATGGTAGTCTCTCTGTTTTTGTCTCTTCTCGTTCTCATCATTTTCTCTCTCTTCTTCTTCCTCCCTCTTTCCACCATCCCATATCTGTCTATTCTACTCTCCCTCTGATGCCAAACAGCTATGAAGAAATCCGTTTAACGATCTAATTGATTCAAAAACCAAAATGTATAGAGAATGGTTCCAAAAGAAAAGAACCAAGATTCAAGAAAAGAATTTCAAGAGAACACGGGCCACAACCCTATACACAAAGCCAGAACGTTTCTCAACTCAAATTCATTAATCAACTCTTCCCAATTACAATGTCAAAGCCTTTATATATAGGCTAAAAAAAACAGTAACAAAATAACAAAATAAAGGAAACTAAAATTATTTATAACTAAAGAACATATCAAAAGGAAACAAATCCTGGGAATTCTAATTAAAAATTCTTGATCACTAAGGAACATACTAAAAGGAAATAAATCTTCAGAATCCTAATTAACTATAATTGAAAAGAGAATAAATAAATAAATAAATACTAATGGCATAGATTAGAAGATAGGAAAGAAAATATCCTGTGCATGTTCCTCATCATTCTCCCTGACTTAGAAAAAGAACTTGCCCCGAGCTCTCCCTCAAATATTGAACACGACCATGGCAACGAAATAAATATGTTGAGTATGCTAATTGCTTGATTTGTGTCCCGTTCTATGAGAACTCACAATTTCAGATAACTGTTAAAGAGATTAATTATTTAAAAAAAAATGAATTTCCGTTAATTGAATTAAAATTTATAACAAGTGTTCCTCTATGATTGCCAATAATTTTAAACTCTGTAAAATTTAACTCCATGTATTATTTTCTATGTTCAAGATATGTCTTAACTTGTTCAACTGCGTTAGCAACCAAGTCAAACTAGATAGTTATATATACAGACTAGATATTTCTAGGAGAAGATACATTATAATAGTAGAAATATCTCTTATACTAGTAAAAAAAATTGCATATATACACTTGTTGCATATATACACTTGAGAGAGAGAGAGAGAGAGAGAGAGAGAGAGAAGGGGAGGGGGGGTGACCACAACCCCTTTTTCCCCATGCCATTTTGACTTAGTGTAAGGCATGTTTACCCATGCCAACAATCAACCACTCTTGCTACTTAGGTGCTAGAAGGGTGGCAATCCCACCCAATGAGATTGCTTGCAAGGATGACAATTCTTTTCTTTTTGTTTTATTTTTATTTCACAAGGTGCCTATATAAGAAGGCTCTCCCCTCCCCTTTTACACTCACTCACAGTTTTAAAAGGCTTTATTGAGGCTCAACTTGATGCTCACCTCGCCTTGAGGCTAAGGTAAAACGCGTTAAGGTTTTGATTTTTAGGATATACTCCCTAAAAGCTTGTGCATCATAGTATGAGGTATATGCCTTGTACGCCTTTGGCGCATAAGCATATGAGGAGTACGCATATGAAGAAGTTGCCTTTGGATCTTGTTATACTTAGTCTAGTAGATGGTTTAAACATAACCAAACCAAACCAAACCAAACCAAATCAAGCCTTAAGTCCTATCAAATGGGGGCGGGTACGTGAATCTTTCTTCTCCATTCGACTCTATCAATGGCCATTTGGTTAGTCAAATTCAGGAGATTTATATCTCTATTTACTACACTAGTCCACGTCAATCTAGGTCTGCCCCTTCCCCTAACACTTCCATCTACCGTCACTATATCGCATCTCTTCACTATTATCTCTGTTGGTTTCCGTTGTATATGACCTAGCCATCTCAATTTATTCTCTCTCAACTTATCTTCTATCGGTACTACTTCTACCCATTCACGAATACTCTTTGCTAACTCTGTCTTTTTTAATCTTGTCACACATCCACTGTAGCATCCTCATCTTATGTACATGTTATTTCTCAATTGTCCAACATTCCGTCCCATAAAATATCGTCGGTCTAATAGCCGTTCTATAGAACTTTCTTAAAAGTCTAGTGGATACTCGTTTATCACACAGTACCCCAAATGCACTTCTCCACTTAAGCCACTTCACCTTAATTCTATGGACCATATCCGCACCAATCTCCCTAGCTGTTGTGATAATAGATTCTAAATAGCGAAAATGTTCACTCTTTGGTAATTCACTTCTTCTATTGTTACTATTACTAAAATTATACTTCATGCACTCTGCCTTAATTTTGCTTATCTTAAATCCTTTAGATTCAAGTACTTCTCTCTAAGTCTCCAAATTAGTGTTAACTCCTCTAGTCTCATCTACAAAAAAAATACACAATGGCACATCATTTTGAATATTTCTACTCAACTCATCCATAACTAAAACAAAATGATAAGGACTTAAAGTTGATTCTTGGTGTAACCGCACAATAAATGAAAATTCACTTGTCTCTCCAGCAGACGATCTAATAGTGGTCACTATAAAAAAACAAAAAAGTAAAGATGAACCATTTTGTAACTATATTCTATAGCAGTAAATGATCAATCAAGAAAAAACAAAAAGTTAATGCTCAAGTGAAAAATTCAATTACTAAAGCTAAGAATGTCAAATTCAATTTCAATGAAGGCAAGCTTCCTTCTAGTGAATGTTCAATGCCTTGAGAAGTAAAATATTTTCACCTTATATTTAATTGATTTATTTATTTATTTACTACTTTATAATATTTAATTTATTTACTAAGTATTACAATTTAAAATTCAAAATTCTTACATCTTGACGCCTTGAGGGTTACGCTTATCTCGTGAGGGGCAAAACGCCCCGAGTTATGCATTTACCTTTTAAAACTTTGCACACACCATACGGCTACAGAGAGGAAGAGAGGAGAGAAAGAAAGAAAAGGAAGAGAGGAAGAAAGGAGGTCTCAACTTTTAGCAAATTTCTTAAAGCTTCTAGAGGTAGGAATACTCCATCTTCACCCCCTCCTTAGATTATTTAGCGTTGAGTTATATGATATATATGCAAGATCATATGTTGTCAGTATATTCATAGCAAGCAAAGTTAGATTAACTTAGTGCATGTTTATCTCTTGGTTTAGGGTTTAGGATTTAAAGAGTCGTGAGCGACTGCGATACGGTTTTGAGGGAGTTTTCAATTTCAATCGGATTTAGAAATTTAGATAGCAATGAATGGTGGTTGTTGGGGGTTTACGGCCCAAATAGTCCTTCTTGGATAGGGTTATGGTGGGATGAGCTGGTTGGTTTATATGGGCTGTGTTCGCCAAACTAGTGCGTAGTTGGAGATTTCAATGTGGTTAGAACAGTATCAGAAAAGCTCAATGGCTCTCGGGTTAATAGAGGTACGAGGGATTTTGATGGGTTCATCGGAGAGTGGTTTAATGGATCCTCCTTTGTTTAGTGCTAGGTTTACTTGGTCTAACCTTCAAGAAAACCTGGTATATTGTAGATTGGACAGCTTTTTATTTTCTTTGGGGTGGTTCGACTTGTTTTCGAATGGTAAGGCAGGAAGCTCTCCTGAGACTTATATCGGATCGCTGTCCGATTGTAGTTGAGAGTTGCCCATTCAAATGGGGACTCACTTTTTAGATTTGAGAATATGTGGTTGGAGCATCCTTCGTTTCGAGAAAACTTCGCACTTTGGTGGAATGATTGCAATTGTTTAGGTTGGGCGGGTTTTAGCTTCATAAGGAAGTTGAAACAAATTAAGGAAAAAGTAAAGGAATGGAATAGGGAGATCTTTGGTAATTTGAGTAGAAAGGAAGGGGAGGTCATTGGGAGGATAAAAGAGATTGATGCTCTTGAGGCTTTTCCAGGTCTGGACGATGTATTGAGGAGAGAAAGGAATGAGTTGAAATCTAGGATGGAGGAGATCATTTTCAGGAAACAAATTTTCTAGGCTCAAAAGGCAAAACTAAAATGGCTTAAGGAAGGAGATCTTAATTCTAAGTTTTTTCATAAGGTCGTGGATGGGAAAAGAAAAAAAAAAATTCATTAAGAAGCTTGAGGTGGGGCAAGGGGTAGTGGTCGAAAATGAGAATCAAATTATTGATGAGATTTTAGGTTTTACTAAAATCTCTATTCTGGAGGGGTAGTTAGACTTGGGATTGAAGGTCTTGAGTGGGCACCGATCAATGAAACTTTGGCTAGGTGGGTTGAAAGGCCTTTTGAGGAGACGGAAATTAAAGTAGTCTTTGATTGCGACAGAGACAAAGCTCCAGGGCCGGATGGTTTTTCCATGGCAATTTTTCAAGATTGTTGTGAGGTGGTGAAAGGTGACCTGATGAGAGTTTTCGCAGAATTTTATGAAAGGGGGATAGTCAATATGAGCACTAATGCGTCGTTTATTTACTTGATCCCCAAAAAGGAATTTTTAGTTAAGTGATTTCAGACCCATTAGCCTAGTCTTGTCGCGCTACATAAGATTTTGGGAAAGGTATTGTCAAAAAGGCTAAAAGCGACTTTGGGGGTTACTGTTTCTGCGGTTCAAGGAGCTTTTGTTAAGGGCTATCAAATTTTGGATGTGGTTTTGGTAACAAACGAAGCGGTGGAGAAGTATAGAGTTTTGAAGAAGGAAGACGTCATTTTTAAAGTTGATTTTGAGAAAACCTATGATCATGTGGACTAGCGTTTTTTGGACTTTGTAATGGCTAGAAAGGGTTTTAGAGATAGGTGGAGGAGATGGGTTGGGGGTTGCTTGTCAACATGTAATATGTCCATCATAGTTAATGGGAAACCGGGAAATTCTTTCAAGGTGACAAGGGGTTTAAGACACGGCGATCCGTTGTCCCCTTTCCTTTTTATCTTGGTAGCAGATGTGTTGGGTAGGATGGTTGATAGAGAGAGAGATTTAGATCTCGTTGACGGTTTTGTGGTTGGGGGGATAGAGAATGTATTTCCCATCTTCAATTTGCGGATGACACCATGTTTTTTTCATCAGGGGAAGAGAGTAAGGTAAGGTGCATTTTTGTTGCTATAAGATTATTTGAAGTTGTTTCGGGTCTTAAGGTTAATTTGAGCAAGAGTAGTATCGTGGGCATTAACTTACAACAAAGTTGAGTTCAAAGCTTAGCAGAGATTCTAGGGTGTTCTAGTGAGAAGCTCCCTATGAAATATTTAAGGCTACCACTAGGGGGTAATCCCATAAATGATTCTCTTTGGATGCTGGTGGTGGAAAAGATAGGTAGGAGATTGGAGGGTTGGAAAAGGGTTTTGCTTTCGAAGGGAGGGAGGTACATGCTGATTCAATCCATTTTAAGCGGTATCCCCATTTATTTTTTTGTCCCTTTTCAAGATACCGGTTAGGGTTGTTAAATCTATTGAGGGCCTAATGAGGGATTTTTTGTGGGAACGGAAGGATGAGGGTAAAAAGATGCACTTGGTTAGATGGGAGATTGTTTCATTGCCCAAGGACAAAGAGGGGCTTGCATTAGGGAACATTGTAGCAAGAAATATTGCTCTTCTCGGAAAGTGGCTATGGAGATTTCCTCGGGAGAGTGAATCATTATGGCATTCTATTATTAAAAGCAAGTATGCGGTTCATGATGATGGTAGGTCTATTCATGTGGTTTTAAGAGGTAATTGTTGATCTCCTTGGAAGTCGATATCTCACATTTTTTTCTCTTTTCAGTAGATTTCTCTCTCTAAGGGTGGGAAATGGGGAGTCAATCCAATTTTGGGAGGATACTGGGGTCGGAAATTCTTCTCTTGCCAAGGATTTCCAGGGTCTTTACAAGGTTGCAAATTCTCATGGTTTTTCCATTGCGTCGTTGGCATGTTCTAGCTTGGCTCTAATTGCATGGAATTGTAGATTTGCTAGAAATCTCGCTGATAGGGAGGTTGGTGAGTTAGCCTCCTTGTTCTCTCCCATTGATCATTTGTCTTTGGATTCGCCCTTGAGTTATAAATTGGTTTGGCTTTTGCATTCTTTCGGGATTTTTTTTTGCAAATCCTTTTTCGGACAAATCATTAAGAAGCCAAATATTCCGTTTTTTCCTCTTCACAAAAGAATCTGTCTTTTGCACCTCTCAAAGTGAATTTTTTTATATGGTCTTTGGTTCATGGAAGTATTTTGACAAATGATGTCCTTCAAAAGAGGAGGCCTAATCATTATCTTTCTCCGCAATGTTGCATTATGTGTAAGGGTGAGGGGGAGACTCATAATTATCTTTTCTTGCGTTGCCCAGTGGCAAGGAGTTTGTGGCAGCAGTTCTTTTCATGGGGTGGTCTTGCTTGGGTGGCACCCAATTCATGTAACTGAAGCTCTCTTTTGATTTCCGATTTTTGGGTTTAAATAAGAAAGCGAAGGTACTGGGGCTTTGTGCGGTTTTTGCTCTATTTTGGGTCATATGGTTGGAAAGGAATGCAAGGATCTTTGAGGATAAAAGTATTGATGTGGGAGAAGATCAGATTCTTGGCTGGGCTTCAGTGGCTCCCCTGTTTAGGGGAATCCCGCTTTTTTTGATTTCTAGTGATTGGAAGTCCGTGTGCGATATTTAGTCTTTTCGGTTTTCGCTTTTTAGGACTTCTTGTCCTTTGTATATCGTTTTTTTTCTCTTTTCTTCATTTTAATAAAATTTCTGTTGTTGCTGATCCAAAAAAAAAAAAAAAAAAATTGTTTTATCTCTTGGTTGAAAAAAGCTTGCATGACTCCTTGAGTTCTATTCTTCTTGCAAGTATCCACTTGGTAGTTTAGCTACTGATTTTGCTTCCTTATATGTTTAAATACATCCCATTATCTTGGAATGACCTTGCATGTGAGTGGAAATAGGTAATATTGGCTCATCTTTTATAAAAATAAAGTTTATGCACTGTCCAGAATTTTTATTGGCTTGCAAAATGCTCAAATAAATTCTGTTTAAAATTTAAATCTACTAGAGCTTGATTATTATACATATTACATGTAAAATTATAAAATCATCGGATGATATTTTATGCCCGAAATAATCATTTTTTTAGTTGCCACACATCAACAACCACTTGGTGGCAAATTTTCATTAATAATAATAGTTTAGTTATTACATTCAGAAATGAAAAATGCAATCTAATCCTATCCATCTGTTGTGGATATAGCCGTTATTAGCTTAAAGACTAGAAACTGATACAAATGAGCCCTACAAAAATTTTGGGTGGTTCTAGCCTCTTGCTTGCTGCATTCTAATGGAATAGGTGGCTGCAGAAGCAGCGTACTGTGAATTCCTCTTCCCATGTTTCCTCCGCCAGTTCGTATCCTTTCCAGCGTACTTGTGCTTCTTTTTTCCCATCCATGTTCACCCTTCGACCTAGCACAAGGATTGGGATCTCATGATAACTTTTCGGAAGGTTGAAATTCACTGTTGGGTCGTGAAGTTGGAGGAGTTGGTCTGAGGGGGTTGGAGTGGCGTGAACGCCTTGTAGCATAAAGACATCGCCCATATTGTTCACATATTGTGGGGGTAGGTTACTCACGTGGTATAGGTTGTGATCCAGGTATTTTCGAATCTGTACGGGTCCCATATATATGTTCATACGAGGACTTTTTCTCCAGTGATGCATTTTCTTAGGGGAAACACTTACAAATACGTCTATTCTATATGGTAAGGCTGCGGGCACCCAAAAGTGTCTTTCAGATTACTTCTGGGTTGTCCTTAATAGATGATTTTGGCTCAGATTTTTCCATTTCTTCTTCGGAATCTACCTCAAACCGGCTCTCATCAGCCAAGTCCCCTTCGAGTAGAGCCATATCGACTTGCCCCGGCATTGGTTCTTCTTCAGGCTCTTCCTTTTGTTCTTCCTTGGGATCTTGTTCGTATGGCTCATACTCCTGGTCGGAGATCAACTCTTCGGGATCCACATCGTCGATGATGCACCCATTACCTGCTACTGGGTTTGCCATCGTACAAATTGATAGGGTTACATAGTATGCTAGGGTAAAGATCGTTACTCATAACTGCAATTTATTTATACCAAGATAGGCCCTACAGGTTAAACAAAGTCTCAAGGGTTTCTAGACCTAAGCTTTGATATCAAGTTATGACGACCCAAAGTTTTAGGACATCATTAAGTTGTAAGCCACCATTGATGTAAGATCAAGGATAAACCGTTGATTTTGCTTGAAAACCGATTAGTATGGAGAGAGAAATGGCCATTTTTCTTAACTGCGACAAATTCTGTCCTATTTTCTTTAAAGAAGTTTTACTCATAGAGGTTTTTGGTCCTTGATTTCTTCTACAAAAACATTCTTAACTCATTTATCTAGCAAATGGTTCTGTCCCGCCACTATTTGGCATCGTTTGATGCCCCTTTTTGTTTTTGTATCACGAACCACCTGCTCTGGAATTTACAGATAACTGTTTATGACGTACTAAGTATCGATCCTTTTTTCCCCCATCACTATAGTTTTGTCACAATCACTTACCTGCATTCGCATGGCGTTATTTCAGATCAGTTCAGAATGTATTTTGAGTGGCTATTTCCGATGCATGTGTGGTTCGCTTTGTTAATTGTTCTTCTTTATTTTCTCGTTACTTGTGGATAGTTCCCTTTTATATTTCATTGGGCATGCACAAGATATGGAAATAAGGATTTGTACGTGGCATGTATTGCTTGTTGTTCCAGGGTGCGCCCTGGTGGTGGTATGGTGTGAACTGGTTTCGAACCCTAACATGGCACGAGAGGTATTTTGGCTCCTTAACGGATTTGGTTTTAGCGTAAGGGTGGCAGTGAGGGTGTCTCACATTGAGAGTATCCCTGGAAGGCCGTTCCCTTGGGGTAGACCGACGATATTACGACTTGAGTACGTAATTCGAGGTGTATGTATCCTTGGTATTTACTAGAATGTTCTAATGGACAAAAGGAAGTCCGAATATCCTGGGGCCAGTGTTAGTAATTGGGTTAGAATGGCACTCCACGGGGAGTCGCCAAGAACTAACGTAGATGATTAAACACTAGAGAGTCTAAAACTTACAAAATTGCTTCATATTAATTTTTGCTTCTGCCGTTTATTATTATCATGCTTGTCATTATATTACTTGTGTTCTTGTTTATTCTTACTTGTCATGATTCATATCGTTGTAACTGTGTACTTGTATTATATCGGTATGTGTAATGTTGGTTAGATTGTTCCTAT
This sequence comes from Camellia japonica, assembly GCA_030407325.1. Classification (NCBI taxonomy): domain Eukaryota; kingdom Viridiplantae; phylum Streptophyta; class Magnoliopsida; order Ericales; family Theaceae; genus Camellia; species Camellia japonica. The sequence goes on from JAPPVO010000019.1 coordinate 188,668,453, forward strand.
TGGGCTTCGTAGCTCATGGCATCTTATGCTAGGTACCAGAAACGATGGAGGACCTGACGAGGATTACCTAGGTGATTACCAACATTACAAGCCGTGGTTGACTTAATGCTGCCAAAGCCTTAGCAAACTTTCCCTTAGTTTGATTTACCTTTTCTTTTGGAATTTAGTATGAAGAAGCGCTCTACTAGTTGATTTGGATTTTTGGATGTAACATGATTAGTTTGGAGTTTAACTTAATTTCTTTTAAATCAATAGTGTATTATTTAATCCCGAAAGATTGAAGTCTATTTGTTCAGAGACTTCCCTTTTATATCAAGGTAGATTTTGAGATATTATTATGTTGTGGTTTATCCTTGATCTTACATCAATGGTGGCTTACAAGTTAATGATGTCCTAAAAGTTTGTGTCGTCACTCGTTCCACCAAATTTTTGTGGTTTTTGACGACTACACCAAACATGGATTGAACATGTAAAAGGGAAAAAAGAACATAGAAAAAAAGACTTCAATACCAATAAAATCAAGCATGTCCAGCTAGATCAAAGAAGAATTGAATGGTGGCATGTCAATAGGAAGCTTCTCCTTTGATAACACCATGTGGTGCAAGGGGGTCACTCGTACTGCAACGACTTCTTGAGCATTGGACCGATTTGGTCAACAATTTCTACATGATCCTTGTTACACAGTATTGGGTAGAACTCAACCCCAAAAGCTAGCTCAAGAGGTGAGGGTGCCTTCACGCTTATATACTTAACATTACTTTAGTACTCGGCGATGTGGGACTTCGTTTCCCAATCCTCACAAACACTTTGAGAAAAATTTGAAATATTTTCTAAAACAAGGAACAACAACTTATTCAAAATTGATTTCATCTCTGCCAGGAAGACCATCGCTTTTAGGTTTTGATGGAAGGCATCAAAACAATCGACAAAATACACCTAATCGATTGGGATTGGGAAAATTGTGTCCCTATTATTTTGGTAATCCTCCCTTCCTGAAAGGAAGAACGTGAAATTCTTTTCCTTTCCGTAGGGACCAGGAGATTGAATATACCCCTGCATTGGTTAACTTACCATGGTTAAAGGGGTCAAAAAGGTTTTTTTTTTTGCCCAATCAAATCGTCAAAGCTGTATGAATGAGTCAAAAATGCCGATTTGATTCAAATGATAATGATGATAGTTCGAAGCAAATAGATTACATCGAAAGGGCATCCACCTTGTTCAAAGAGAGAATGGATGGAAGTTGGGCTTTGATACCAAGTGATGCTGAACAACTATGAAGAAATCTGTTCAATGATCTAATTGACTCCAAAACCAGAATGTATGAGAATGGTTTCAAAAGAAAAGAACCAAGATTCAGCAGAAAATTTCAAGAGAAGAACACTGGCCACAACTCTGCACACAAAGCCACAACTTTTCTCAACTCAAATTCATTAATCAACTCTTCTCAATTACAATGTCAAAGCCTTTAATTATAGGCTAAAAAAACCCCTAATAAAAATATGAAAACAAAAATTCTTGATGAATAAGAAACATATTGAAAGGAAACAAATCCTGAGAATTCTAATTAAAAATTCTTGATGCCTAAGAAACATACTAAAAGAAAATAAATCTTGAGAATCCTAATTAACTATAATTGAAAGGAGAATAATTAAATAAATACTAATGCATAAATTAGAAGATAGGAAAGAAAATCTCCTGTGCATGTTCCACATCACCCTGTGTTCTTCTTCTTCTTCTTCACCCTTTTCCTTTTCTCTTTCCATTCTCATTTTCTCTCTCTTTCTCTTCTCTGTTTCCCTCTTTCTAACATCTTTTTTATGTGAGTGATCCGTCAGTGTTACAACATACATGCATTATAAGTATATTTGCAATAATACCTCTTATAATATTTGAAATTTTAGTTTTTAACAGTCTGGGGTATCCACAATTCATTGATATATTGCTACAATTTTAGAAATAAAGTAAGAGTAGTTACTTTTACAGCCCTTAATCACTTTGGAATGGCTCATAATTTGCCAAGCTCACCATTGGGATCTATACTTTTATTGTGCTTGTTTTGCATATCAAGTATGGACTAGCACCAATCTATAATAAAATAGGAGGGATACATTCCTGAGGCTTGACCAGAAATGAATCTTGAGGTTTATAAGAATAACAATTCAAACATCAAGTGTAGTTTTAGTAAGGGGCTATACTTACATCAGGTGTAATTTTATCCTGCCCCTTTATTGAATTAGTACATATGCAGTTCTTCTATAATGTATCGTGTAGTATTAAACATTTAATCGGATATACTTTTGATTGTCTTTCAATGCTTTTTTTTGATTTTATTTTCTCATCATCAGTGTGCTCTATTCACTGTATTCACAACACATGTTGATCAGTATACCTTATTCATCATATATTGACTCTAGTCTATAGGAGGAGAAAGATTGGGTACACACCTAACTTATGGCATAGTGCACAAAGTGGTTGCCCATGACTTGAACCCATAAACCAAGATTATTAGGCCAAGGTTTTACCATTGAACCAATGGTCACCCCTCCCAAACACATTAATGTGTACTTATTGGGCGTTGTTTTTTATTGACCAGTGGTGCTACATGCACTAATTAGTGTACTAACTAGTGTACCAACACTAGTTATGACATTATTATTGACCCCACTCATTATACAAATTACAAATACCAAAAACATCTTAAATTATGTCACATTATCAATTGGTATACTAATTAGTACACTAATTGGTGCATATAACATTATTCTTTATTGACTCTAGTCTACAGTCTATGCCATTCAACAGAGTTTCTTTCAAAAAATTCTGTACTTCCATTGAAATTCTAAGAAAACTGAAATCAATATTGATGTTCATTAGTATTCCCATGCTTTGGGATATTTGATCTCTCTTTTAGTATCATGGTTTGAGAACTTGGTTTCTGGTGCCACTTATAATACCTCAATACCATGAAAGCATGAGTTGCTTTAAAAAAAAAAATACCATGAAAGCATGAGTCTGACTGATAATTGGATTTAAAACCATGATCTTAAAGGCGCTGCAGTAACTATTGTTTGATTAAATAAATTAGGTTATTAATAAATTTATTAGTGCTTAGAAGATAGAAACAAGGAAAAAGTCTATATTGAAAGAGATTCATACTTGGGGAAAACAGAAAGAACAAAATTTGTTGACTAAGATTCTGACCCAATTAGGGAACCTGAAGTCATCATTTGATGTTGGAAGGAATTTTATCTAAAGTCATCATTTGATTGCTTTGCTAATGTCATTTTTTTACATGAATTGGTTATAGTTGAGACTGTTTGTGTGAATGCATGGTTTATCATTGCAAGCTTGCAGCGTGTTGGCTAGATAATCATTCCTAGCTTGATTTTCATAGATAAGTATCTATGGTCTCTTTATTTTTTAATGTTGTCTATAATTGTTTGCAGACATTTTCATCCCTAGTAGTTGCTGTAAAAGTATTTTCTGAAATGTGTATAATTACAATTGACAAACTTTCCTTAGTGTCATTTCACTGGGTTAGTAACCTTTACACACAACATTTCATATATGCATGTACATTCTGCAACCTTATAGATGGCTTGTTTAATGATAACTTCTCTGGGGTTGTTGATTATTTGTAAGGATAACAGGTTATCCAACAATATATTATTCAAATATGATGTATGTACTACGTAATAAGTGGTATTCAGCAGTTTCAGCTGAAATTCTTCCCTCGGCTAAAAGAGTAAAGGTCAGTAGCTATCAGAGGTAGTCCAGAAAATCTTTAAATCATTTAACCACTATGTGGTTAATATCCATGCTAGGACCCAATGAAGTACCTTCCACAAGATTACATTCATGTTTTTGACTATCCTACTTTCTTATGGATGATTGGAAATGTCCTAGAGAATTCAGCTCTAGATATTTATGATTTTTCATTTTTGATGATTATCATTCCCTTTTTCAGGTGAAATTGAAAGGCACAACTGTGCGGGGAAATGGTGAGCATGAGATCCTGCTGATTCATCACTCTTCCAGAAAACATAGGGAAGATGATGCTTCAGATGATGAGCGGCAAAATTCAAGAAGAGGTCGGTCCAAATTGGAACGTTGGACAAGCCATAAGGAGAGGGATTTCAATGTCAACTCTAAGTCATCATCTTCCTTGACGGTTGAAGAGACTGATAAGTTTAACAATGGTGGCTCTTTTTCCTTAGCCAGCAAGCTCCCAAACGAATTTTCCAAGACAGTTGAAACCATTGAAAATCAACATCCCTTGGGTGATCAAAAAGATGTTGGTGATCCGGAGATTGAGAATGTCAATGCAAAATCGTTGGACGGTAGACACTTGGACACAGTTGAAAAGTTGAAGAAGAGAAGTGAGCGTTTCAAGCTGCCAATGCCAGGCGAGAAGGAAGCCATGGTGATTAAAAAGATGGAGAGTGAACCATTGCCTTCCACCCAAAGTGAAGCCCGTGCAGACTTGGAGATCAAACCGGAGCGTCCAGCTCGGAAGCGGAGGTGGATAAGTAACTAATTGTGGAATCAAGGAATTGATTTTCAATGTTAAAATATGCCATGTTTAGGCTTTTCAGGGTTGACAGCATAACCATGCTGCAGCCATATACACTTTCTTTATAATGTGTACATAACAGTGAATGTAACATTGTTCCTGGCCATTGATGGTGGCTCAGAATTTTCATTTTTTGGTTCGAAGTGACACTTTACAGTGCATTCATTTATAGAGATTGTATACAACTTTTCTTGGTGGTCACGTAAAGGACCTGGTTGTTCCAATAACCGTGTCTGACCTGAATGAAGGCTGGTGCTTCACAAGGCAAGGCAGTTGATTGTTGCCGGCTACATCAAGTATTGGTGGCAGAGATTTGGAGAAATTTAATGCGGGGAACATTTGGTTGAAAGAGAATGACCCCTCCACTCTGGAGTAGGAAAGTCATTGAGGTAGATGTAGATTGGTGATCTGCACTTACTGTAGTTTGATTATCTCTGTACCTGTATGATTAGGGTTTTCTCACCCTTTTTTATTTATTTATATAAATCTGTACAGAGGTTGAGTTTGTATTGTTGACGTTCCTTTTGTGTTTAAGGGACGAGATAGAGAGAGTATTTTGAAGAAAAGATCAGTTACTAGTCAACATTGACATGGACCTGCATTTTCCCAGTGTGTTGATATGAGAGAGATGTGATCCTGGCAATGCCAGAAATTATCTAGTAGGTCTGCCCATCCAGTAGCACTTTGTGTTTTATCCACCATGTTACTTGTTTTCAAGATTATGATTTGGCTCCTGTTATTTGGTGGGCACATAGCGTATAATTCTTTTGAATACAGGATAATTACATAATGGCCGATAATGGACCTTGCATTGGCTATAGGTTTGTTTAGTAAGCTTCTGTTTACATGCTATAGGGATCCGGATTACTTCATTTAGGGATGAAATTGTTGAGACTCTAATTCTCTCAGAAACTTGTTTCAACCTTTGGTGGGCACTCCTTTTTTCGGTTGACATTGAAAGGTTTGTCATCCGTGCTTTAGAATTGATATTGGAGGTCATCTGCATTTGGCATTCTGAAATCCAAGGCGGTCTCTAATTCTAACATCTATTTGTTGATGCCACAAGAGATTAGAGCTAATAGAAGTTTTGAATTAGAAAACCACCACTTTGGTAGAGTATTTTGATCAAAGTAAATTAACCTTTGATTGTGAACCACCAACCACCTATATCTACCATCTAAAGCTATCAATAGCAGCCTTATTATGCAGCAGAGGAAATGCCCAAGTGAAATAAGCCTTTTTTCTTAGCTTGGTAGCTGGAAGTTTAGAACAATGGCATGTGAAAGGATTAAACTAAATACAGTTTGGTTCACTTTGGGGTGGAAAGTGTGTCATTTGTTTCCTTTTCATTTGTGATGAATGTTTGACTATAGTAGGCATCAGATTTGGAATTATGTTTCAAGAACTAACTGTTCAAAAATTGGTACTACATGTCATTGTGTAGCATCCAAAACAACATCCCAAAAGATGTAGTCTCAAACCTTCTTCTCTCTCTCTCTCTCTCACACACACACACACACACACACACATTAAGGTCGGACTTAGTATTTATTTAGGCTCATTGGGGATCAGATTGGGCAAAGGAAAGGCCAGATTGATGGACTATGAGTGGCAGTCCCATTCCTCCCAAAGTGTAAAGGAATCTGCAACAGTTAGGCCTCAAAGGCATAAGAGATTCTTGCTCTGTTAACCTTACAAGTATCTGTGCATTCATGCAGATTTGCATCCTAGGTTTCATGTTGTCCTAAGTATTCTCATTTGAAATATTTTGTGTTGCGACTTGTTTTTAACTTTGGGTGTCAAGACATTTTGAACTTATGTTTTTAACCAAATTAGAGTTGGGCACTCATTCAGCGTATGCTAAACAATTGAGCGAATTTATGCGCTAAGGCGATTGAGCGTCTTTGTGTCAAGTGTAGTAATTATTTTCAACTTTTTCACTCCATTAAGCATTTGTTAGGGACTTCCACTCGTATTATTTTGGGCAATCCAACTTGTTTTATATTTTGGATCCTATTGTGCTTATATATAACCTCATGTTTGCATTTTTTTAGTTTCCGAACTTTGAGTTTTTACATAGCTATTTCATAAACTCGAGAGAATTTTGAGTTCTCTCATTTTCTAGCATATTAGTGATTATCTGGAGTGTCTTTGAACAAAAATCCTTGTAACTTTGCATTACATTGTCCAATCACTCTTGTTCGTTTAGGTAAATGGAGTCATTAATATGTAGAGAATGACGAAGGAGCTTCATAGTGGTCAAACGAATCAAAGAGATTGACTAGGTCAAACCATACTTGTAGAGCGTTTGTTAAATTTGTCATATAAAAAATTAACTTGGAATATTTTGGGGGTAAAATTGTACTTTTAACTTTTAGAGGCATTTTGATAATTTGGACCCATAGGGACGTATGGTCATTTTGATTCTCAGGAATAAAAGGGTAACTTTATACTTAGAATATCTCCTAATAGGCCTAGGAGCATTTTGGTCAAATGTTTAAAATGAAAATTTTGATAAAATTGTGTAAGTGTTTAAAATGCTCTAAGAAAGGAGAAATCTAACCAACTACAAATGTAATTGGTTTTTTTTTTTTTTTTTTTTAAGTGAATAAGTCATAAATTAAAAACAAAAAATATACACAAACACAAGGGGCATGCCCCAGGCCCTAACCCCAACTATACAAGCAAGAACAACCAGCCTAAAAAAGCATGCCAAATAGAGAACAAGTTGAGACAAAAAACAGCTTCAACTAACATAACTAAGATAAATATAGAACCTGGAAAATCCAAAGCTATTAACTAGATGGATAAAGATATACCAAACAATTAAATAACTTAGAATTATAACACAGATAGACAGACTAAACTCACACTCCAAAATAGATTTTGATTCCTTAAATGTGTTCAGGCTTCCCATACAAACTGTATGTGGACCACAGACACATTCCATAAGCTCAAAAATCTGATACAAAAATGGAGACAAAAAAGGACCATCCCTTACACAGCCCATAAGGGTAGGCCAACAAAAGATTTTCAAAATAGCCACCCAAACAACAGTACCATAGTATATCGGATTCAACAGACATATACAATTTAAATAAAAGCTTTCTTCACACTTGAGGCGCTTAAAGCAGCCATCCCTCATTGCTGCTAGCTTCTAGAATTTAGCAAACCCTGCCCAAGATAGACAGTTACATGAGTTCCAAAAGTGCCAGCTATACAACAGCAGATAATACATAACAGCTACTGTAGGTTTGCACATACACACAATATATATTCTCATTACACTTAGTCCACTATATAGGATCTCACATCACTAAAAAATTATCCTTTCCATGCAACCTGCAAAGAAACAAAGCAACAGGAAAATATAATTGTTAGCACTCAATGTGGCCATGGATGTTGGTTAGGAAATGTATATTGCTCACAAACACTCAACTCTCAGTTAAGGTAATTTCACACTCTCAATGCAGACATATAGCACCTTAATTTCCTACAAAAAATTAGATAACCCCTCAGTTTTATGCTCTCCTGCACTCAACCCACAAGTACTAAACTCCCATCACTCAATGGCTGTGTGGTCTTCAAATGGTATGGGGAAGCCTCCAAGAATTCAGGAACCAGTTGTCACTTGAATGCCTTGTAATATTAGTCATAGACATCATATGAAATCTAATCATATCCGCAATGCATTTAATAACAACCTCCTCAGGAATAATCTCTTTTTTGAAAATTTTGTTATTTTTAGCAATCCACAGTGCAAGTGAAAGCTAGTTCAACAATAATAGCTCTAATAGATTTACCTTCAGCAGATTGTGCCACATGCTGAGTAATACCAGGCCATTGAATAACAGTCCAAGAGACATCCAACTTATATAGAATACAAGTCCAGAATCTAGAAGAGAAAAGGCAATCAATAAACAGATGATTGTGATTTTCACAAGAGTCCTTACAAAATACACATTCAGTAGATTGAGAAATGCTAAACAATCTCAGTCTATCCCCAGTATTCAATCTACCAAGGATTGCCATCCAAGTTATAAAACTAGCCTTAGGGATATTATGGGGGGCCTAAAGAATGGCAACCCAGGATATTATATCCTCAGACTTTCTCAAATAATTCCAAGTTGAAGTGATAGAAAATTTCCCATCAGAGGAGGGAAACCATCTGATAGAATCTGGGCCATTATTGGGATGGAGAGTAGAATGAGTGCTCTCAATCAATTCCTTTAATTCCCAAGAAGAAGCAACAGGCCATCTCCAACTAGAATTATCAACAATATCTTTGACCTTAGACTCCATGCTAAGGGCAGAGTCATAAATAATATGGTCCCCAAACTTAGCCCTAAGAGACCCAAGGGGATGTCAATTATCAAACCACAAGAAAATCTTATCCCCATTCCCAACATAGTGCTTAATTAAAGGGTAAATGATAGGTCTAAGGGAAAGAATTTTCCTCCAAACCCAAGATGGAGCACTAGGCATTTTTACCCTCTAAAAGCTCTTGCCTTTAAGCAAGTAAGATTTGACCTATTGACACCATATGGATTGTTCATCCCCAGAAAAGAGAAACCAAATGTGCTTGGCAATGGCAGCTTTATTTCAAATTTCTAAAGATTTGAACTAGTTCTAGGTGATTGATTTTACGGGCTTGGTCTAAGTTATAGGTTTAATAATCAATATTGTGGCTCCGTAAGCATGATGGAGATAGGTACCACTATTTGCAAGTTAAGACACCTGGATACACATTCAGTGGTCTCTGGTGGTTGAAGATGGAGTTTTTGTCTGACATGTAACTTGGAGTGAGTAGGGGCTATAGACAATACATTTTTACTATTCATAATGCTAGAATGCCATCTATTTATGAATTCAAGAGATGATTAGGAACTTACAATTTGCCAACTTTCAGCTGAAATTGAAACGCGCCATGAGAAACTTTCTTTTAGTCAAATAATTTAGTTAACCCATTCTAGACTAATTTGAGCTATATTGGATCTTCTGGGGTTCAATTCCTTTTATTCTCCGCAATTCCAAGCGGTTGTTTAAATTATTAACCAAATAATTATAAATTTCAATTATGGTCCCTAAAGTATTTGTTTTGTGTCACTTTGGTTTCTAAAGTTTCAATTTTGTCACTCAATATTATAAAGTTATGTCTTGTCGTCATAATCAACATCTTCAGGACTAAATTGACAAAATTAAAATTTTAGAGACTAAAATAACACATAACACATATTTTAGACACTATATGTGTATTTTATTATCATTATTTAAATGGTCCTTTTGACCAAATTCACTAAAATTGAAAATTTTAAGAATTAAATTGACAATTAAAGTTTGAATGACCAGATTGACACGAAACACATATTTTAAAAACCATAAATGTATGTAGTCATTTCTACCATAAACCCCTAAAAGGGGTATACGATATGCAAGTTATGACATTTTGTAATGTTAATACCACAGAATGTCATAACCAAATCATTCTTAATTATAACTAAAAAGACTACAATGAATCATAATCAAACATTGTTTCGGTCATAACTAAAATAATAACCACAATAATTCATAATTAACATCACAATGAGTCATAATAAAATAGGGTCATAACCAAACACCACTTTAAGCATAATCAAATACTTTTTTGTAACCAAAATAACAACTACAAGATGTCATAATTAAGTTATAACCAATACTACAATTAATCATTATCAAATCATAACTAATACCATAATTAATCATAATCAAATATTACAAAGATTATAGCTAAAAAAGGTGTATTAATCTTAATCAAATATCAAGAGGATCATAATTAAAAAAATAAAACCGCTGCTAATAGCCTCATGATTTTCCTTAGGACCCCTCACTTCTTTGAACCCCCACTTACCAAAATAGCTTATCATCTCATTTACTTTGAACTCTCACCATAATTCCCAAATATCCCTGATACTTTGTACCTCCACCCCCACCTCCCCTGCCCTTTCTCTAATAAACTGTTGTTGGCTCCCATTTTTGACAGCCTAGTTCTTCACTATTGTTTCCAAATCTATCAACCTATGTCCCTCTCATTTTCTCTCAGTCTCATTGTCTCTCTATTTTTGTTACTTTCTACCACATTAGTACTCTTTTGGCGATGACTTTTTTAGTTAGCTTTTTGGTTTTTTTGACTTTTTTAGCCTGAGCCTTTTTTAGTCGCTTGGTATTCTTGTTTGGTTTTTTGGCTTTGGAATTAGGTTTTTTTTTTTGGTCTTTTTTGTGATTTTTGTCCTTTTTTGACTTTTTTTTGTCCTTTTGTGATTTTTTAGTCCAAAATGAAAACCAAACAACCCCTTAGTAGCCCTACCACCTTTACAGTGGTGCTATATGTAGTGCCTACCAACTCACTCTTGCTATCACTGACTGAGACAAAGGGAGATTGCCAATATGATGGATACAAATAGAGAAAGATCGAAGTTGTAGCATCTGGTTCGAAAAATCAGTGTCGAACAAACAATGTTAGTTCGGATGTACACTACTGAACAAATAATGGTGTGTCACGACCCAAACCCGGCCCTATGGGTTTAGCACCGTAACCGGCCAGTAATCCAAGATTACCGAAGGCCTGCTTAACAGCAATACAGTATAACAGAGTTCAGGGCCTGGCGGAAGCCAATACAGTAAATAACTAGTGTCCATTGAGCTGTGAAAATCTGTATGCCAAAAACATTTTTCATGCATTCATACCGTTCAAAACAGTACAGTCTATACAGTCGTATACAAACATTCAGTATGGGAACCTAATCCCTCGATAACAGTACAGTAAACAGTCAGTTAATACAATCCGTTCAGTCATTACAAAATAGTGAGACAGTACAAAAAGGGGGAGATGCTAAAACACCCCTAAGCCTTAGCATAACAGGCTCAGAACCTCACTGTGAGGCACAAAGGCTGGCTGACAAAACTGGAGCTCTACCCCGACGCCTCTAGCTCTGGTCCGGTGCCTGAACACCTACATAATATATGAGCAGTGAGCTAAAGCCCAGTGAATAACATAATGTATAAAGAGGTTAAGAATGTGATGTCCTTACAATAATGAAAACAGTTCATTAAACAGTATTCCAGTCCTTCAGTCAGAACAGTTATTCAGTCATATGTGGTACATCCGTTAGCATAACAGTAAACAGTAGGTCTTAAAGACCCAACAGTAATGATGGCCAGTCATTCAGTAAACAGTATGGTTCCACAAGGGAACCGACAGAGATCTCTGTAACAGTAACAGTCAGTAACAGTAGTGCTAAGGATGCCACAGTACAGTTCAGAAATAAAGAACATACATTCATTCAGTAAATAATTCCAGTTCAGTAAACAGTTCAGTTCAGTATTCGAAAGATAATCATTTTGAACATATCTTTACACAATTGTTACTCACAGAGTTCTGGGCTACAATGTGCTAGAGCGCGTCTCTCCAGTCGCCAACCCTAAACAGTTAACAAATAGAACGCACACTAAGTTTAACAGTTGGGAAGGATGATAATTAAATCCCTAAATTTCCTCGGTGTGTTCTACATCTAAATCCTCATTAAGATGTCTTAAACTAGGCCTAAGAATGCCTAGGATGGAATGAGGATGCAAAGATGTGTTCTTAAGACATTTTCAGAAATTCAGTGAAACAGGGTTCCGCTCGAGCGCAGGTTTCCCCGCTCGAGCGGACAAGCAAACAAAGGTCCCCGCTCGAGCTCCAACTTCCGCTCGAGCGTGACACACAATCCTCCGCTCGAGCGTACATTCCCCGCTCGAGCGGTCTGATAAACAATGCAAAGTACTGGATGCATGATTTCTCCGCTCGAGCGCGCATTTCTACGCTCGAGCGGACTGTAAAACAAGTCGAAGAAAGTGCTGGGAGCATGATTTACCCGCTCGAGCGGCACTTCCCCCGCTCGAGCGGACTGCAAAAATCTGGAAAATCCAGGTTTGTGTTCTAAGTTCAAAACTCAAGTTTGATGCTCCCAATTCGATCCCCTTGGGCCCATTTTCTGGAAAAATCCTCGTAAACACATAGAATATCATGTTTTAAAGCTCCATTTGTAAAATCAAAGCCCAATGATGTTTCAAACAAACCCAATTTCAAACTCATTTTCGAGGATCATACATGAACAACATTCAACATGACATGCATGCATTCAAATCATATCAAAGCTTTATTTCTTGCTCTAATGAGCTCAAATCTTTCAAAACAATATGGAATCATGGATTTAACATGGTTATGAACATGCATGTGTCATTTGACCATGAAGTCAACTTCAAACTCACTAAAACCCACATGCATGCAACAATGGAGTTCCAATTCAACACTTTTGTACTAAATCATGGTTCAACCCTCAAATTTGGCATGAAGCATGCAAGAACAAGTTTAAACTCGACAATAAGAGGTTCAATGGCCTACCTCAAGTCTTCAATTAGGAGAATACAAGCTCAAAAATGCAATCTATGCCTCAAATCCTTCAATTTCCAAGCAATGCCAAGCAAAAGGAGATGAAATCAACTCTCCTAATCTCTCTCTCTCTCTAAATTCGGTGGGTTGAAGCAAAGAATGAGGCTGAGCAAATGTTTTGGTGTGGTAAATGCAAGGCTCAACAAGATTAAACAAAGGCTCCACTCAATGGCAAAGTTGTAATTTCGGCAAACTCTTTAATTGGCTTAAGTTAATCTAATTTAATCATTCCTAATCAATTTTCAGATAAATATACCATAAATTCAGAAATATTCTACCGATTCTAAAACATCAAACGGTTTCTAAATCGGCCGCCGATAAGGCCTTCAATTTGCAATTTAAACACATAGACACAAACAGATAACCGATAAATCAGACAGATGCAATACAACACATAAACTTATTCGATTTCAGTTTTGATTTCAATCAGTCTATTCAGTACTTCAGTTAATTCAATTATCAGTCATTATCAGTTCAGTTTAGCAGAAATCAGTATATAATTCAGTGGTTATTCGGTAATCAGTACGAGGGTTGTTACATGGTGGTTCGATCATAGACTATCGAACGAGATCTAGGCAATGTAGACCATCGAACAAATGACAGAAGTTTAGACATACACCTTCAAACAAATGGTGGTGGTTTAGTCATAGACTATCGAAGCAGATTTGGGTAGATTACAAATTAGAGTGGTGGTTGGGAAGGTCGACAAAGAGGGAAAATCACGATTAGTTATGTGAGGAAAAGAGATTGTTGGATTTTAGAGGAAATATAGGTGGTGGTCACGAGTGGGAGAGACGTGGCAATGGCATTGGTTTATAGGAGGAACGACGAGGTTAAAACCACCGGGTTTAGAATTTAGGATTTAGAGTTTTGGGAGGGTGAGATAGAGTTAAGGTTTTGGTTTAAAAGGTTAGGGTTGATATGAATAAAATTAAAATTTTGTGTTGGTATTTGTACGAGCGCAGAATAATCTTCTCATATAATTCTGTTGACCAAGTTTACACTTCTCCAAACGTAGTCGCTTTGTTACCTGAAAAATAAAAACGTGAATTAGCTGGTGGGGGTGTGCCGAAAACCTCTCCGATGTCTAAATTAGCACAATAGACAGTAGATACCAAAAGCTCTGTGTATTCGTGGGTAAAAATTTCAATACCTGTGAATAGGTCCTGGTATGAGCTTTTATAGAATCTGCTTGGCACAATTCCAGTAGGACTCTAACTCTCCTTAGCAGAGTCTTCCTAAGAATCACATACTTAAGGATAATGCTTATCCCTAGAACTCCCCTCTTACTGCAAGCCAAGTGAGATGGCCTAATACTCTGCTCGGTTGACCATGCCCAACCGAGCTACCTCAGCTCTGTGCTCATCATGGCCGAACCGTAATGACCCTTACAAGTTGGAAACCTGCCAAGCTACACCTAGCTTGACCCACTGTACTTGTAACCATCTCGATTTGATAAAGGTTTTATCCCCAGATAGCTAGGTTCAAGCCCTGGCAACACATCTGTGACCGACCGAGCTACTCAATAGCTCCTCTTCGGCCCATCGTGCAACCCAATTTTCACCAAATGATGTTGCCTAGCTTGACCCCATTTGTTCGCACAAATTGACCTCTCAGTATTAAAATCATGAAAATTGTATTTGGTTCATGGATTTAGAAAGAAATTTAAAAATGGAAAAAGAAAAGATATATTATATGTAAATAAAATATAGTTATATTTTGACCTTATTTGGGAATAATTTTTTTGGTTAAAATAGTCAATAAAGACTAAAAAAAACTAAAATAGTTAATAAAATAAAATGTCACATTCTATTTATCAATCAATCTTTTTTTTTTCTCACAACCATTCAACTACAAAAAAAATAAAAAATAAAAAATAATTCACAAATCATCCTAAACACAATTTTTTTGATATCATAAAATAGTCAAAAAACCAACTAAAATAGTCGAGTTTCCAAACAAAGCCTCCATTCACATTTCATCTTCTAAATCTCTATTTAAATTGTTGAATCAAACACGTAGTTAGAACCACGAAAGGTTATGGCAGCGTGAAATGGCACTAACCTTCCATACAAGTCAGCAGGCCTCGATTCTTGGGACATAACTAACCACTCATTTATTTGATAAAATTAACAGTGCTGTATTCCACTCGTGACTTTATTTTATGTATTGAAATTGGTGCAATCTCTGCTTACCTCAACAGCGAATCCTTCTTTTAAAATTAAGTTAAATCGGACAGTCCACTAATTATTATAAAATTATGACCCACAACTGTTAGGGGCTTTTCCCAAATTAAGTTAAATTAGCAACTTATTTTTCAAACTAGGCCTAGTTTGAACGGAATTTTTAAACTAGACTAAAGCGCTATGACAAACCACGCTTTCACTGTTTCCAGGCCTCTCCCGCGGAAAATTTGTGAAATAGTAAAAGCGTGGTTACAAACCACGCTTTTAATTAAGAAGACGTGGTTACAAACCATGCTTTTAAGTTAATCATAAAACGTGGTTTCAAACCACGTTTTTAAGTAAAATAAATTTTTTTTTTTTTTTTTTTTCGAAAACGTGATTTCTAACCACGCTTTCTTAATTAAACTGTTTTGTAAAAAAAACGTGATTAGAAACCACGCTTTCAATAATGCACCAAACACATGCACTCACAAACACACTCTCTCTCTCTCTCACGCTCTGACACACACACACTCACACTCAATATATATATAAATTTTAATATATATTTAATAATATATATATATATATATATATAAATTTTATTTCATAAAATTGAAACCAATATTAAATATATATAATAATTTATAACAACAAATAATAATTAACTATATAAAATGATTACTTTTTTTTTTAATTCTTAATTTTTTTTATTTTACTATTTAGGTATAAAATTTATTTTTTTTATTTTAAGGTTTAAGGTTTAATTCTTAAAATTTATTTTTTTTATTTTAGGGTTTAGGTTTAATTCTTAAAATTTTCCAATAATTTTTACAAACCACATTTTTTCCAATTAAATGTTTTTCAAATATTTTTTTTAATTAATTTTTTTTCAATTATAATATGTGTGATTCCATTGTCATAAATAATAAATATAAATATAAATATTTTTGGCTTGAACAAACATATTTTTTTGTTTATGTTTTAAATTTTTTTAAAACATTTTGTTCAAACCAAACACGTTTGTAATTTATGTTTTTCTAAAAATAAACAGAAATCAGTTTATAAAATTTTTATAAACGTAAACCATAAACGTAAATGTTACCAAACAATACCTTAGTGTTTAGGGATAAAATTTATTTATTTTTTATTTTAGGGTTTAGGGTTTAATTCTTAAAATTTATTTATTTTTATTTTAGGGTTTAGGATTTAGGGTTTAGAATTTATATTTAATATATATTTATAATTTAATATAAATATAAATTTTATTTCATAAAATTGAAACCAATATTAAATATATATAATAATAATTTATAATAGCAAGTAATATTCAACTATATAAAATGATTACTTTTTATTTTAATTCTTAATTTTTTTTATTTTACTGTTTAGGGATAAAATTTATTTTTTTTATTTTAGGGTTTAAGGTTTAATTCTTAATTTTTTTTAATTTTATTTTAGGGTTTAAGGTTTAATTCTTAAAATTTTCCAATAATTTTTTTCAATAATTTTTACAAACCACGTTTTTTCCAATTAAATTTTTTTTCAAATATTTTTTTTAATTAATTTTTTTTAATTATAATATGTGTGATCCCATTGTCATGAATAATAAATATAAATATAAATATTTTAGGCTTGAATAAACATATTTTTTAGTTTATGTTTTAAAATTTTTTTAAACATTTTGTTCAAACCAAACACGTTTATAATTTATGTTTTTCTAAAAATAAACAGAAATCAGTTTATAAAATTTTTATAAACATAAACAAAAAACGTAAATGTTATCAAACGCTACCTTAGTATTAAGGGATAAATTTTTTTTATTTTTTATTTTAGGGTTTACGGTTTAATTCTTAAAATTTATTTATTTTTATTTTAGGGTTTAGAATTTATAGTTTAATTCTTAAATTTTTTTTTTTTTTATAAATCCTAAACCCTAAATCCTAAACCCTAAAATAAAAATAAATAAATTTTAAGAATTAAACCTTAAACCCTAAAATAAAAATAATAAATTTATCCCTAAACAGTAAAATAAAAAAAATTAAGAATTAAAATAAAAAAAGCAATCATTTTATATAGTTGATTATTATTTGCTATTATAAATTATTATTATATATATTTAATATTGGTTTCAATTTTATGAAAAAAATTATATGTATATATTAAATTATATTGAGTGTGAGTGTAAGTGTGAGTCGTGTGTGTGTGTCAGAGAGAGAGAGAGTGTGTGTTTGTGAGTGCGTGTGTTTGGTGCATTATTGAAAACGTGGTTTCTAACCATGCTTTTTTTACAACACAGTTTAATTAAGAAAGCGTGGTTAGAAATCACGTTTTCTGAAGAAAAAAAAAAATTATTTTACTTAAAAGCGTGATTTGTAACCACGTCTTCTTAATTAAAAGCGTGGTTAAACCACGCTTTTACTATTTTACAAATTTTTTGCAGGAAGGATCTGGAAATAGTGAAAGCATTTGTAATAACACTTTACCCTAGTTTAAAAATTCCGTCCAAACTAAGCATAATTTGATAAATAAGTTGCTAATTTGGGAAAAGCCCCCAAATGTTATAGTAGCCTATAGAACCCTTTCTTCTTCTTCTTCTTCTTCATCATCTTTCTTCTTCCTTCTTCTTCTTCTTCTTTTTTTTTTTTTTTTTTTTTTTTTTTTTTTTTTTAAATAAAAAACACGAGCTTAAAAAAAATAAGGATGGTTCAATCAAATATGTTACCCAATGTAGATCTTCATATATAATCC
This sequence comes from Camellia japonica, assembly GCA_030407325.1. Lineage (NCBI taxonomy): Eukaryota > Viridiplantae > Streptophyta > Magnoliopsida > Ericales > Theaceae > Camellia > Camellia japonica. Next base: position 188,686,412 of record JAPPVO010000019.1, read on the forward strand.
CCATTTACAGTGTCATATATCTTTGTGCCTACACAAACCTGAAAACCCATTCGCTCTCTAAAAAGCTCTCTATTCGTCTCTCTCTCTCTCTCTCTCTCTCTCATGGAAGACGACGATGACGAGTTCGGAGATCTATACACTGACGTCCTCCGACCCCTCCAATCGTCTGCTCTCTTTCAGAACCGCCCGATCGATCTCAACATTCAGAGCGATGATGAAGGTATTCTCTTAGGAGCTCCTAATTCTAACCCTAATTTCAATTTCATCAGCTCTCACCAGAACCAAACTCCAGTTTTCAAGTCCGATAAGGCTGCCCCCGAACTGGGTCTAGCCACAAGTTCCGATTCTCATTGGAATTTGAATTTGGATGGTAAGCAGCAAAGTCGAGAAGTGGAGAAAGACGAGGGTTTAGCTGAGGGGGTGAGTAATTGGGGTTTGGGTTTGCCGGAGCCAAGTGTGCCTAGGGTTTTGGAGAGTGGCGGCGATTTGAAATTTCCAAATTTGATAGATGAGTCCGGGATTGATGTTGTTGTTGAGGAGAGAGCTGATAAAGATGATCTATTGGTTGCAAAAGATGAATGTTCTTTGGATAAAAACGATAATTTTGAGAAATTTGATATAGAAGAGGTTAATACTGGGATTGAAGATTTGGGTTCGGAGCCAGTGATACCTGGTCTATCGATTCCTGGTGTTTCGGATGCTGTGGATAATCGAGGTGACTCGAATTTTGTGATGCGGGATGTAGCGAGCGGTGAGGGGGATGATTGGGACAGTGATAGTGAGGATGATTTGCAGATTGTATTGAATGATAACCACGGACCGATGGCGATGGGAAAGACTGGAGTGATTGGAAGTGACGATGAGGACGAAGATGGCGATCCTTTGGTTATTGTTGGTGATACCGAACTGAGTCATCAGCCAATGGAAGAGCGAGAGTGGGGTGAAGATGCAGCACAGGGGGCAGACGGTGAGAGAAAAGAATTGGGCGATGCAGCCAAAGTGAATGGAGTAGTGGTTGTTCCGCCAAAGATTGGGTACAGCAATCATCCATATCATCCGTATCATTCTCAGTTTAAGGTCAGTGATGTTGTACATGTGGGGTTTTGTGTTTTCCCCTTGTTTGATGAGAATTTGAAATGTAATCTGAATTGTAATTATTGTACACTTCAAATGATACTGGGTTCATTTATGTTGTGAAACTTCTCATAGTGTTGATCAATGTCCTTGTATATGCTTTTCAGTATGATGTTTGGAAATATTTTAATAAAAAGAGTGACCACAGATGGTGGGATTTGTTATTGTGCTGATGCCTTTTTTTCTTATAAAACGAAATTGCTACAAAATATACAGATTCCGAAATCAATACTATAATTAAGCAACCGGTTCTTTCGAATATCCTTTTCCAAATTCCAATGAAACTAAATTATTAATGCCAGGGAAACCACTTGACGATGATGCCTACTACATGCATAACAGTGTTGAGAATCAGCTGTAAATGTGGATGTGTTCATTTACTGATAAAGCTCATACAGCTTTAAACATGGGAGTCCTTTAATTTTATCAGCTGTACTATCTTAGATGCAAAAGCAGGTGGCAGTGGCATGCTTGAGCTACAATAGTTCATGTTCGGCGTTTATTTAATTTCGATTACATCAGGCCTTGTGCACTGGACGGTTCTTGATTGGCTGAACAGTTTCAGGCAGTTTGCTCAATGAGTTTCTTTGAGGCATAGCTGACCTTGGTAGTTGATTGGTGGTGTCCGGCAGTGGTTGACAGAATTCATTTGATTGTTTGTTTTCAGTATGTAGCATTTTGGTTGCAAGAGTTTATGAGCCTTTTTAATAACGCCACACAAGCTTGCTGATCCAAAAAGAAAAAGAAAAAATAAAATTGAAGCCACACACCGGTCTTGCATTTTTGGTGCCCACAAACCATGTGCATAATGCAATGAAATGATGGAATCTTTTTGATGAAAGTCTTAAAAGCAAGTTACTCTTGATTGTCAAAGCCAGATTATGTAATTGAAAAAGCACAACACACAGTTGGCTAAATTTTTTCGAACTTTTGTAATAAATTTCATGGATAAAGTTTTAGCAATTCCAAGATGTTTAAACTTCCAAATTTGATTTTTAGTTAATTGAATACATTTTGTTTTTTTTTTTTTGGTTATTTTCTTTCCAATTGCATATTTCGAGATGCCCAAGCAAGCTCGTAGGCAAGAATTATGGAAATTGCCTTTCTCATCTTGTATGCTCTGGTAAATCTTCTGATTTACATGTAAAAGTTATCATGATCTGCACTCCTAATTTGTCCATTTCTTCTTTCTTTTTGGTTAGAAATGCTTTTCTTTATGGACTTCTTGTGTGAGTTATCTTTATTTTCTTTGTTTCTTTTATGAAATCCGTTTACTGTCAAATAGATTTTAAATGCACGGATGTAACTTGAAATAATTTAATAATCTCTATAATTCTAAAAATAGTGAAAAGTTACTGTTTTCTTGAAATTGGGATGTCCGTGCATGAGGATGCTTACAAATTGATTATCTGGACATTCCATCGATTTTGTTTGATACTGATAACTGCAAAATTTTACCATAAGATGTTTAAATCATTGTTATTGCAAGCTTGTGTCAATTAATTTCTTTTTCCTCTTTGTTAAGTGTTAGTTTTATCGTCAATTTTTTTTTTGTTTTTTCAAACTGTGCAGTATGTGAGACCTGGTGCAGCTCTGATGCCTGGAGTAGCTCCTTTTGGCCCTGGAGGAGTCCCAGGTCAAGTTGGTCTGCCAGTCAACATGGGGCCTGTTGTCGACCGTGGTAGAGGTGATTGGCGGCCAACAGGAATAAAAAATGCTTCTCCAATGCAGAAAGGTTTTGTTCCAGGGTTTGGAACACCTGGAACAACAGGACGTGGTTTTGGAACAACAGGACGTGGTTTTGGCAGTGGGTTGGATTTCACACTTCCATCGCACAAGTAACCTTCATATAGTTGCACTTGCTGTATATATTATTTACATGCTTAATTATGCTTTGTTTTGATGATGGCATGTGTTATTAGTTGAGCATATTGCTGCTTCTTTTTAGATTCTTGAATTTACTATATTATGTCTTTGATTCTTTTTGGATTAATTACATGAATGATTCTTGAAGTATGTGTTTTGTTACACTTTAGTCCTCAAATTTTTAATTGTTTCACTTTGGTCCCCAAACTATAGATTGGTTACACATTAGTCCCTAGAGTCAGCACCGTTTAAAATTAGTTATGCAAAGGAGTATTTCATAATTTTGCAAAACAAATACAACAACATAAGAAAGTTAGGGATACAAATGTAAAAAAGTTCACAGTTTGGAGACAAAAATGAAATAAAACACATATTTTAAGACCCAAAATCCTACAACTACAAAATGCTTACTTTTAGATCATATGCATATTTTAGTCATTTTGATTTTGTTGAGACTTCATATAAAAATTTCAAAAATATTTCTCATTCTCTTACTGATTTTGAACGACACTGAGTTTTGGGACTAAAGTGTAATAAATTGCATACTTTGGCGACCAGAGTGGAACAATTAAAAGATTGGGGACTAAAGTTGAACGTATATTTTGAGGACCATTAGTGTAATTAACCCTCCCTTTTTTATTCTAAAGTTATTGAATTGTGGAGAAAGCTCATGTATCATGTTGACAGCCCTTTTTAAATAAAAAATCATTATCTTTATGTGCAGTTTCTATTGAGCTTATGTGTATATGGAGATGTTTGAGTCTTTAGTCCCTTATCCTGTAGTAGGAACTAGGATGGCTATGATACATGCAGAGTATGGCGAGCTTGTTTTTGCATTATACTATTAGGGTTTGGATATAGTGCCAGTGATGCAAAGTTGTTAATCCCGTATGTGCCGTTTTCATTGTTTGTATGTACATACTAGTAGGAGTGCATTGCAGGATACTGTTTCAGATTTAATGCTATGAATTATGTATTTAATACTTTTTTTTAAATAAGTAATTAACTTAAAGTATGAGGGCAAAAAGATGCACTTGGTGAGATGGGAGACTATTTCGTTGTCTAAGGATAAAGGGGGGCTTGGCCTAGGGAACATTATAGCAAGAAATCTTGCTCTCCTTGGAGAGTGGCTATGGAGATTTCCTTTGGAGAGTGACTCATTATGGCATTCTATTATTAAGAGCAAGTATGGGGTTCATATCTAGTCATATGGTTTTGAGGGGTAATTGTTGATCTCCTTGGAAGTCGATATCTCAAATCTTCCCTTTTTTTTTCTAGATTTCTCTCTCTAAAGGTGGGGAAATGGGAGTCAATCCGATTTTGGGAGGATATTTGGGTGGGAAATTCTTCTTTTGATAGTGACTTCCCGGGTCTTTATAGGATAGCAAATTCTCACGGCTTCTCCATTTCGTTGTTGGCATGCTCTAGTTCTGCTCCAATTGCATGGGATCTTAGTTTTGCTAGAAATCTCACTAATAGAGAGGCTGGGGATTTAGCATCCTTGTTGTCTCGCATTGAGTATTAGTCATTGGTTTCTTCCTTGAGTGATAAGTTGGTTTGGCTTTTGAATAATTCCAGAATTTTTTCTTGCAAATCCTTTTTCAATAAGATCATTGACAAGCCAAATATTCCACTTTTTCCTCTTCACAAAAGAATCTGGAAATCTTTTATGCCTCTCAAAGTGAAGTTTTTTATATGGTCTTCGGTTCGTGGGAGCATTTTGACCAATGATGTTCTTCAAAGGAGGAGGCCTTACCGTTATCTTTCTCCTCAATGGTGCATTATGTGTAACGAAGAGGGGGAGACTCTGAATCACCTTTTTTTGCACTGTCCAGTGGCAAAGGGGTTGTGGCAGCAGTTTTTTGCATGGGGTGGTCTTGCTTGGGTGGTGCCCAAGTCATGTAGTTCAATGCTTTCTATTGATTTTCGTTTTTGGGCATTAACAAAAAAGCAAAGGTGTTGGGGCTTTATGTAGTTTTTGCTCTATTTTGAGTCATATGGTTGGAAAGGAACACGAGATCTTTGAGGACAAAAGTATTGACGTCTGGTCGATGTGGGAGAAAATAGGATTCCGGCATCTTTTGGGGCCTTAGTTGCTCCCTCGTTTAGGGGAATCCCGGTTTTGTTAATTTCTAGTGAATGGAAGGCTGTGTGTTTTTCTTAGTTGTTTGCTGGCTTTTGCTTTTGAGAACTTTTTGTCCTCCTTTGTATCTTTTTGTCTTCTCTTTTCCTTATTTTAATAAAACTTTCTTTTGTTGCTGATCAAAAAAATAAAATAAAATAAACTTAAAAGTAAAACATGATGTTGCTTCTAGATCCTTCTCAACCCCCAAATCACGTGTTTATCTTTTTCCTTTATGTAACCCTTTCTTCTCCACAATCGCTTGGATCCTTAAATCCTCGACCATTGGCAGCTAAATTTTGAGTCCCAAAACTCACTTGCAGAAATCACTGAGTGCTTGCCACAGTTCCCCTCACTGCTCCTTCTCATTTCCCATTCCATAGCAGCTGCCGCCACTGCTACTGCATTCATTGATTCACTCTGCTAAGCACATGGCCATGGTCCCAAGACAATGACAAGACAATGCAATCAATGTTTAGGAAGGTGCTTATTGTTGAGGTCAATTGATCATGTTTGTTCTTTGATTGAACTCTCTTCTTCTTCCTTTTTTTTTGTAATTAATAATGTTACACAGGTTTGATGATATGAAGATATTTTTGTATTGCTTTCCAGAAAAATTGCCAACCATTACATATCCTAGTAGACCCTGGCAAGCCCAAAATTATCCAGTGCAAACCGAAAAATACACAGAATGAAATTGGGTCCCCATTCTACCAAGCTCTTGATAAAACGTTATGTACCAGGCGTACCTTTTGGCACAATTCAGTACGAAATGAGATTCACAGGAATGCCCTGTTTGTTTGTCTGTCTATTTGTCCCTTCCAAGTTTTATATTTTTCAGGACATCATGATAGTAGTATAGTACTATATCCCACATGAGAAGATGAACAACTTTGCTATATTATCTTGTTAGAGTGACATCATTTTTTTACCACTCTTTTGTTGTTCTATTGTTTAAGTTGTTGAAAAGAATTTTTGCTGAAATTGTTAAATGTTGTTATGATTACATTCCATTTTAAGGTGAGGCTTAGACATGGCCTATTTCGATTGATGACTTCTCATGCCAATGATCAATTTCCTTTTCTTCACCCATGTGCAACTTGTTTGTTTACTAATGTCAAGGAGATAGGGAAATTTTAAAAAAAAAATGCCCAATTAGTACACATTAATGTGTGTTTGGGAGGGAAAAGATTAGAAATTGATATTTATTATTTAATTTAGAGGAAACATAGAGGGATTTAAAGTGGAGCAGTAACGATCGTAATACAAATTGAAGTAAAGAGTGGACACAAATTAATTTCCTAGTATGGTTTTCACTGAGTATTTCTTTTTGTGTTGTTTGATGATTAAACTATTGCATGGGAAGAGATTCATAATGTATGTCTTTTGCTGCTGAGATTTAAGGTTAGAAAGGATAGTGCATTCTAATATAGAATCATAGAAAGAGGAGTAATGCTCTGTAGGTTTTTAGGATAAGAGGGAGTTAGCAAAGGATAGGCCTTGGAAAGTTTTTTATAGTAATAGTATGACAGTAGGCCTTGAAATGATATGGTGGTGAAAATTCATGGCAACAAGATTACCTGAAGGCTATCATGTTTTGTTAACTTCTTGAATTGATTTGTAGGGAGAACCTGGCAGAGAATTTTGTAGAGAATGTCAGTCAAAGAAGCATTGCTTTAGGATGTCAGTCAAAGAATATTGTAGAGCCAGGGCATTTTTCTTGCAACGTTGCTGGCCTGTAGCTGTCTTATTGAACTTTCGATATAAAACATAAACACTGTAAATGGCCTTCCCAATTAGGACATTCGGTCACAATTTTTCTCAATCAGGTAATCTGTTTCTTTGATGTCTCCCCTGCCCTCCGACCCAAAAAAAAAAAAAAAAAAAAAAAAAGGGAAAAAAAAAACTTCCCATCTTCCTTTCATGTTTTTTTATCTTACAGTGTGGGCTTAGCTTTTTCTGAATTCCAACAGTTATTCATGTTGAGGTTGTTTGGTGGCTTTTTCTGCTCGTTTGTAATGCCTCGGCATTGTAGCACGGCAGAAGCTGCAGAAACAGGCACTGTTTCTGTTGCAGGAAATTCTGGTTTACATAACTAAAGATGCTGTAACCTGCTTTTTGTTTTATTATGTACATATATATATATATTTCATGTTGGAAACACATTTAAATGTGAAATTTTGCTTTTTTTGACCTTCTCAACTATTCACAGGACTATATTTGAAGTTGACGTTGATAGTTTTGAGGAAAAACCGTGGAGGCTCCCTGGTATTGATATATCAGATTTTTTTAACTTTGGTTTGAATGAGGAGAATTGGAAAGATTATTGCAAACAGTTGGTAAGTATTACCCTTTATTGTGTCCTTTCCTATATTGATGGAATCTGAGAGGATGCTGAATTTAAATTCTGCAGGAACAACTTCGCCTGGAGGCAACCATGCAAAGCAAAATTCGCGTCTATGAAAGTGGGAGAACAGAACAGGTAATAAAGTGCTTTCTCATAGTGATGTATCCAGGGGCAAAGGAAAGAGGAGGAGGGGGGGGGGGGGGGGGGGGGTGGGGGTTTGTCCCGGCCCATCCAACATTCTGAGCAAGCATAGGTTTTATAGTAGATAACTTGAAAAAAAAATTATGGCACTAAGGCTTTGGCCCCTCCTAGCTGTGACAAGTTTTAGTTGATATTTAGTCTTCTACTCTATCACCAATGATGGGACATCTTCCCTTGTTTGCACCAATATACACTGTAGGCTTCCAAAGGGATTAAGGCTTGTTTGCATAGGGAAGGCAACTTGGTGGGGAAGCTAAAAGAGATGATAAAACTTGTGTATTAATTTTAAAAGGAAGGCCATAATATTTGAAAGGGTGGAGACTCAGTTTATTCACTAATTTAAGGTAGTGAAAAAAAATTAAGGTATTGCTTCATTCATTCATTAAGTTTTTTTTAAATGATCATTTAATAATTAATGATGATTTAATTTATAATTTTTTTTTATATCATTTTTCAATGAACCAAATGTGAAGTATACATTCTAATGAAATAACCGTTATATTTTTATTCATTCTAATTAATTAAACACTAACAAAGAGTTCATTAGTTATTTGAAAAGCTACTAATCAATAGTAATAAAAAAAATAAGACAAAATGACAATTATAAAAATATAGAGATTTCAAAGAAAACATAGAGGAGAGGCAAGAACAATAATGCTCTTTAGGTGGCCCCCCCAATCTCGGAGTTCTGGCTCCGCCCCTGGATGTATACATGACTATTAGTATCTTTCCTTGCCTAGGTCACCTTTTGTGGCTAAAAAAACAAGCAAAGGAGTTTTTATCTTTTATCGCTCTCAATTCAGGAGTATGATCCAGATCTGCCGCCAGAATTAGCTGCAGCAGCAGGTATTAATGATATTTCATCTGAAAATGGAAATCTTGGGAAGATGGATGCTGGACAAAGTGATATAGCAAAAGGATCTGCACGTGTGCGGCCACCATTCGTATGTGTTGGTGTTGATCTTGTAGTATTTTTTGTTTTTGTATTTTCCTAGTCCTGAAGATAACTTGGTCATTATTTAGATTTTAATGTATCTAGTAAAAATGGAACTCTTTAAATGCATAGATTTAGTTTCTCGTGCCAGTTTTTGGGTTCACTGGTTTATGTGGTTTCCTACCAGCCAACTGGAAGAGCAATACAGGTGGAAACTGGTTATGGTGAGCATCTCCCGTCCATTGATACTCGGCCACCACGTATACGTGATTCTGATGCAATAATTGAGGTGAGTGGTCAACACTGTCCATGAACACATTGATATCAATCTTATTATTCTGATGCATATCTTTACACCATATGTGCAATTCAATTGCACTTATATTGTTTGGGAAACAGATTGTTTTACAGGATTCAGCAGATGATGATTCCATTAGAGGAAATGATGTCACAGAGCAGCCAGAAAAGGATTACTCGAGGGAGGATTTCAGGGGAAGCCATGAAATTGAATGTGATGTTGCAGAGGAAGAAACTGTACATTTTGATGGTTCCTCGCGTGCCTATAATGGTAGGAAGAGGGAACTGATTGACAGAAAATCACCCTTCATGAATTCTGTTCCGGATAACCTTACTGAAGGAGATGGAAGTTTGCCTTTGCCCCCATTAACAGGAAGAGATGTTGGCACCCTCTATGAGGATAGGTATGAAATAATGTTGGATTAAACTCAGTTCATTTTCTTTAGCATAAAGTTTTTAAGTTAATTTAACTCTCGCTAACCTGATAATTCTTTGTACTACATTTATGGAATAATGGAAGTTAATTGGTCAAAGGCACTTGATTGATTTATGATTTATGTCATATGTGCCAGTGAGCAAGAAGAAAAAAGAGGTAAGCAAGCAAATAACAAACTATGTGCTTATAAAATGCTACTGAATGTAGTCTCATAAGCAGTTGAATGCATGTTGAGGAATTGAAATAGAATGATGACTAAATCATGTTCTTATTATTAACTGTCATTCTAGCCCTAACGAAAAACAAAGTGCTTGTAAAATGCTTACTTTGTTCAAGGAGGACCAAGTGAAGAATTGAATGCTTGTCATGAACTGAATCATTTTTCTTCGGGATTGTTATTACCAACTATTCCTGGAATTTGTACTATTCTGTTTTATTTCTATATGTATATCTGTACTAGTTTGTTTCCTCCCGCCTTTCAAGTTGTATGTAGTGCTGATTTGGTGGCCTAGATCAGTGATGTTTTCATGGCTCAAATTAACCACTATCTTCTTCTTGAGAAACCTCTGCACATATTTAATGTTTGACACATCTTCCAATTATTCTTGTGGTTTATGTTGTCATCATGGTTATGATTTTTCTATATGTTGAATAAATTGACTTAGGAATTTAAACTAATTTTCATTTTGTTACATTGCATCTGAAGTTAATTAATACCTCTATCTAACTTTCTTCTTAATCCAGGCAGACAAAGGGAAGAACACACGACAGATCCCCCAATATGACCCATAGTGAAAGTACACTGGATAAAAGATTTCGTGACAATCAGAAAGAAGGTTCAGTTGAAAGCATTGGTGAAGAACATAGCCCTCGATTATCATCTCCCGTCACTGTTGGGAGTGCTGAGGATCTTGATGTTGAACATGGTGATGGTTTGCATGATGAGCTGGTGCTGGCCAGTAGAAGCTCTGGAATGGATAGAGAGGAAGTGACCTTGGATGCAAGAACTACAACTGATGCCCGCATAGATGAAAATCCTTTGCCTTCTGTGAAAAAGCAAAAGTTAAGTTCGCGAGTTGAACAATCTTCTCTTCAAGAATTTGGTGATGGAGGGGACTTAAAGGCATCGAGAAGTAGTGATAACAGCAAAGGAAGGTCAGGGAGCAGCAGAGATTATCAAAAATTGCATGATAGTGTTGACGAGGAAGTCGTTGAGCGTGCACATTCTACACGCATGGTGAATTTGAAGCGACCCCATGGTGAAGATGAGCCTAGTGTTAGAAGCAAAGGTCGTGATGAGAGACATGAGATGGACAAAAATCGTTTGGTGGAAAAAGGTCGGGAGGATGCCTATTCTTGTAGAGATTGGGATCCTCACTTGGCCCATCACTTGCACAGGAAAACTGAGGTTATAGATAGGCGAAAAGAGAGAGATGATTCTGAGGGAGCTTGGCAATGGCAAGATGAGGATCCACATGGTATGCAGACTAGAGCTGAAGACACAAGGAAGCGAGAGCGTGATGATGAAATAGGGTCAAGGCACCGGAACAAGGTTCAAGAAAGTGAGAGGATGGACAAAGATGAACATCTTCAGTTGAGGAAACAGTTTGATAATGGTAATTTAAGGGCCCATCACGATAAAGATGTGCGATCACGACACAGGGAAAAGCAGGATAATATGAGAAGTCGCTATGAAAACGTGGATGATCTCCATAGAAAAAGAAGGAAAGAAGAGGAACATTTGAGGAGGGATGCTGAAAAGGAAGAAATCTTGCGGGGCTATAGAGAAAACTCTAGTCATCGAAAGCGAGAAAGGGATGATGCTTTGGATCTGCGTAAGAGAGATGAGCAAGTGAGAACTAGAGATGAAGATCAACATTCTGCCAGACACAAAGAAGAGAGCTGGATTCACAGAGAGAGGGGTGAGAGGCAGAGGGAGCGGGATGAGAGGCACATGATCAAACAATCATATGAAGAAAGTTTATTGAAGCGGGAAAGAGAAGAAGAACGGGGAGGAGTAAGGAGTGCTCGAGCTGCAGAAGACAAAGCACGGGTTAGCCATGCTAGATTGAAGGATGAGTATAAAGGTGCTGATAGAGGTTACCAATTTAAAGACATAGGGCGGCATGGTGAGCAACCTAAGAGGAGGGATCGGGTTGAGGATGGAAGTCTTTTGCAGCATAAGGGATGGGAAGATGTCCATTCACATGGAAACCAACTCAGCATTAATGAGAAAAGACCTAGGCAGGAAAGGGCAAGTACTCGTGATCGTGCTATTAGTGGTTCTGATAACAATAGGTTGCATGAAAAAAAACATAAAGAGAACATGAGGAAGAGTAAAGAATCAGAGGGTGGTGAACAAAACTCCATGGGCCATTCCAAGAGAAATCAAGATGACCAAAGTGGTCGGATGAATGAGCCGGTATGTTACATCTCTTGATACAATAATATGCCATTCTGTGGAGGAAAAAGCCTTCCCCTGGTGTTGAATTATTATGAAACGAACTAAGAGCACGTTTGTTACGATGGAATGGGCTGTAATGGAACTCCCTTATTTGGTATGCCTTATCTAAGTGGGAATAGTAATTCCTGTGGAATAGCTATTTCAACAAATTGTGGGAATGCCTAGTCTTTCCTCCAAACTAAGGAACTTTTCATTCGATCATAGAATCACCTTAAAACAATGTCAATTGGCTATCACTACCATTCCCTTCTACTACCACACTCCGTCCACCGCCACCACTACAACCACCATCATTACCACCACATCACCACCACCTTACTACCATCACTACCACTAGTGCCACAACCACAACATTATCACTACCAACCTATCGCTGCTACCACTACACCGCCACCACCGCCACAATCATTATAACGATCGTCGCCATAATCATTACAACAACCACATCACCACCACCACCATCGCTACTACAACCACCACTTTACCACCACTACCACTCTACTACCACCACCACCACTGCTATCACTACACCGCCACCACCGCACAATCATTATAACGATCGTCGCCATAATCATTACAACAACCACATCACCACCACCACCATCGCTACTACAACCACCACTTTACCACCACTACCACTCTACTACCACCACCACCACTGCCACCTCCTCTACAACCACACCCAGGATCAAAACCAAACCAAAGCAAGCCTTAAGTCCTATCAAATAGGGTCTGCTCCATGAACCTTTATTCTCCATTCGACTCTATCAAAGGTCATTTGGTTAGTCAAAATAAGAAGAATCATATCTCTATTTACTACACTAGCTTACGTCAATTTAGGTTTGTCATTTCCCTTAACACTTCATTTACTGTTACTGTATAGCATCTCTTCACTACTGCCTCTGCTGATTTTCGTTGTATATGACCAAACCATCTCAATCTATTCTCTCTCAACTTATCTTCTATCGGTACTACTACCCATTCACGAATAGACTCATTCTTAACTCTGTCTTTTTTAGTCTTGCCACACATCCATCTTAGCATCCTCATCTCAGCAACACTCATCTTATCTACATATTGTTTCTTAGTTGACCAACATTCCGTCCCATATAACATCGCTGGTCTAATAGCCGTTCTATATAACTTTACCTTTAGTTTAGTGGATACTCGTTTATTGCACAGTACCCGAGACGCACTCCTCCACTTAAGCCACTCTGCCTTAATTCTATGGATCACATCTGCTCTAATCTACCCAATCGTTGTGATAATCGATCATAAATAACGAAAATGTTCACTCTTAGGTAGTTCTTGGTGCTCAATCTTTACTTTTCCTCTGTTTCCATTGTTGCTGTTATTAAAATTACACTCCACGTACTCTGTCTTAGCTATGCTTATCCTAAATCCTTTAGATTCAAGTGTTTTTCTCCAAGTCTCCAACTTAGTGTTAACTCCTCTAGTCTCATCCACTAACACGATATCATTTGCAAAAAGTATACACCATGGTACATCATCCTGAATATTTCTCGTTAACTCATCCACTCCTATGATCGACTTTGATTTTTTGGGGCCTAAAGCAAACTCTCAATATGGGGGCTTTCATACATATTGAAAATAATCGTGATTAAAAGATTATGTATCTTCTTTCTTTCTTTTTTTAATTTGAAAATGCTTACAAAAAGGTTAGTTTCTTATATAAAAATTAAACACAATTAAAGTTTACTTAAATATATAACAAAGTCTACAATAAGAAAAAAGGACCAAAATAATTCAAGCTGAAGACCAAGCTTGCATAATCCAACTTATCAACTAAATCATTTTTAATGTATAAAATTGTTAATCCATTCATTCTTTCTTGTGATGGTTGATCGAAGGTAAGATGTAATCAACTTCAACTTTGAAAAGTTTCTTTTTCCAGAAGTAACTATAATAGTGAACCGTATTCTATACACAATCCCTACATTTGGGAAATAACCGTTCATTAGTTCTAAATAATTCATCACATCACATCATTTGGCTTTTTGATTTTTTCGAGTAGTAAAAACCATTCATTAGTGTTAAATCTCATCATTGAATTTTGTTGGGGCCTTTCAAATTTAAGTGGGGTTCTTTTTTTTTTTTTTTTAGGGTTAATATAATAGCTAAAAAGAATTTGGTGCCCTCTTTTTAATCAATTTTCGGGGGCCTAAAGTGGGCAGCTTTGTCAGCTTTACCTCAAAGCCTGCCTTGACTACACCACCTTACTACCATCACCTCCACTACCTTCACCACCACCACACCACCATCGCTACCACAACCACCACCATCGCTGCCTCAACCACCACCACCTCCATCACCACAACAACTACACCACCATCGCTGCAACCACCACCACCACTACGTCACCACACCACCATCGCTGCCACAACCACCTCACCACTACCATTTTCACCACACCACCACCACCACCACCACCACCATCCTACAATGATTTCCCATCACCACCATCATACCACACTACAACCACCATCGATGCAACCGCCGTTGCCACTACTCTCACCATCACTTACACGACTATCAACACTCTCAGAATTTTTTAAATTATGTGACAAGAGGATCATTGGGGGTGGGGGGGTATTGTCATATTTTTTTAGTTATTTTCTCTGAAAATGTAAAAACATTTATTCAATTACATGTAGTCTCGTCATGGTTTTAGATATAGGAATCAACATTTGTGGTTCCCATTCTAACTCAATGTCAGCTATATGACTTGCTATTCTTCTGAACATGCAATGACATACCAAAGAGATCAATTTAATATCCTTAGACGTGTTGGAACCATGTCATAGATAAATTTTCATATGTTGTTGCAGGTAGTATATATTCAAAGTGTGTCAAATGGCTATCTTATTAGTCCATCTGACTGTTAAACCAAACTTGATGTAGGTGACTATTTCCATATCCATGACTCTTAAAGTAATCTATAAATTTGGTGAGTTGTGTGCCATTTAATTTCATTTCTGGAGAATCTGAGTATTCAAATCTTGTAAATCATCCTTTATTTTTTCTTTCATTTTTTCTTTTTTCTTTTTTGGTGGTTAAAAATGCTCTAAAAGTTAATTAAGATTAGTTTATTGCAAACTATGGTCAACCTGTGTATTAGTTACGTTATAGAATTGTGTTAGCCTTGAGAGAACCGTGCACACTGGTAGTCTCTCTCTCTTTTCTGTTATTCTCCTTTTCTCTCTCTTCTTCTCCCTCCCTCCCTCTTTCCCCCTTCCCATAACTTTTTATTCTTGACTCCCTATGTTCTTCTTCCCTTTTCCCTTTCTCTTTCGATTCTCCTTTTCTTTCTCTCTTTCTCTTCTCTGCTTCTCTCTTTCTAACCTCTTTTTTCTGTGAGAGATCCATTGGTGTTCTACAGCATACATGTATTATAAGTAAAAGATATTTGCAATAATACCTTTTATAATATTTGAAATTTTAGTTTGTTAGAGCTCAACTGGAAAACAAACAACTGGCATTGGGGTATCTAAAATTTATTGATATATTACAATTTTGGAAATAAAGTAAGAGTAGTTACTTACATCCCTTTATAACGTTTAAAGGGGCTCATGTTTTTCCAAGCCCACCATTGGGATCTATACTTTTATTGTACTTGTTTTGCACATCAAGTATCAACTAGATTGGATATGGCTAGTGTCTGAACAATAAACTTGAAATTTGCTAGATAAACTATAAAAATGAAACTGTTAAATTAAGTGTGATGTTGATGAGATGGTTGCTCAATCACCAATCTATAACAACATAGGAGGGATACAGTCCAGAGGTTGGCTTGACCAAAAACGAATCTTAAGGCTTGTAAGAACAACAATTTGCACATCAAGTGTAGTTTAGTAGGGGGTCTATTCTTACATCAGGTGTAATTTTATCCTGCCCCTTTATTAGATATGTATATATGCAGTTCTTCTATATTGTATCATGTAGTAGTAAATATTTATGCAGATCTACTTTTGATTGACTTTCAATGCTTTTGTTGATTTTATATTCTCATCAGCTTGCTCTGTTCACTGTATGCACAACGCATGTTGATCATGTATATTCATCATACATTGACTCTTCAGTTTACAGTCTACGCCATTCAAGAGAGTTTCTTTCAAAAATTTTGGGGCTTTCATTGAAATCTAAGAAAGCAGAAATCAACGTTGATGTTCATTATTATTCCCATGCTTTCGGATATTTGATCTCTCTTTTAGTATCATGGTTTGAGTACCACGAAAGTATGAATCTGATTGATAATTTGATTTAAAATCATGATCTCAAAGGAGCTGAGTCAATTGTTCATTAGGTTTTAGGATCATGAAGGAGCAAGGTTTCAAAAAGCGGTGTTACGTAACAGTTGCGGTGGTAGGCACTACCCAAGGTTTCAAAAACCGGTGTTACGTAACGGTTGCATCCATTATGTAACGGTTGCGGCGGTAGGCACTACCCGTTACACCCGCTTTTGTGGTGTGACGGAAATTCACACCTGTATTGGTTTTCGGTGTTACGTAATGGTCGTAGCGATATCGTAACGGCCCGTTACACACCATTACATATATTTACAATATTTTGAATAGTTTCCTTTCCAAAAAAAAAAAGCTTACAAAATATGCATTATACACATTTTGCAATATTCAATAGCTCAAAAATAATTTTTGTTTATGTCTCAATTTTTATTTTTATAATCATTAATAATTGTAAACATTTTTTATTTAGTTAGTTCAGATATTGGTCAAAAATAATTTTGTAGACATTTTAAAAATAAATAAAAATAAGAGGTACAATATGGATTTATGACATATAAAGTCATTTAACTATTGAATTAAAATCTAAAAAGCTCCTTTTATAGTGATTTAAAAATAGGAAATATATTGGATCATACTTGAAAACTAACAAAAATTGATCAAAATCTATTTTAAACCCCAATAAATGTGATTTTGAAGAAAAAAAATATGCGTATCGTGTAAGTTTTTTTCAAATTGTGTGAAAAATAAAAAATTCACGATTCCGGTTACCAAAACCGTTACGCTACGGCTTTTGCACCCCGCAATTGCAACCGTACCACTGCATCCACTTTTTGAAACCTTGGAAAGGAGTCAAAGACATTAGCTGCACCAACTATTTTTTATTTAAATAATTTGGGTTACTAATAAATTTATTAGCACATAGAAGATAAAAACATGGAAAAAATTATTTATTGAAAGAGATTCATACTTGGGGAAAACAAAAAGAACAAAATTTGTTGATTTAGATTTGAGTACTGATATACAAACAGAAATTCATACATAATTTTTGTTGAATGTAACAATTTTTATGTAACAATTTCTACCTACTCCACCTACAAATACTCCACCTACTCCACATTAGTTAGTGCTCCATTAGTTAGTGCTATAGTTAGTGCCCCATATAGTTAGTGATATAGTTAGTGATCCATTATGGTATAGTGCTCCATTATGGCTCCATTGTATCCCATTTCTCTCTATAAAAGAGAGCTCTTATAAGAACATTAAACATCAATCAATAATATCAATCAAGAATCAATAATACTATACATTAATTTCCTACATGGTATCAGAGCTATAGGTTAAGCTCTTGGTGTTCTTCGCCTTACCGGCGGCGGCAACCTTGCCTTGGCCGTCCGGGACCTCAACCTATTCCGCTGTAATCTCTATCAATACACATCAAGTTCACCTATATTTGGATCATCCCCTTCTGTGTTTAGTTCTAGTTTTTCATTCTCTACAAACCCATCTGGGACAACATCTTCCCAACCTATTTTTGGAACAACCTCAGCCCCTCTATTTGGAGCTAGTATCTCTCCATCGCTTTTTTGGTGTTCCCAGCTCATCTATCTCATCTACATTTGAATCAGTACCTACAAATACCATGTCAACCCCATTATTTGGATCAGACTCATTAGCCCAATCCCTTGAAATTCACATCAATGTCCTACTTGTGCTCTTCAAAATTATAGCCACCTTGTGAGGCAAACCTTCGCTATTGAATTGTGTGCTGTGCCCAAGAAAGTGGTGGCGGCTGTTCTGGGCAGCCATTGAAGAGTAGGATTTGTCACTGCTGTGGTTAGCTGGGTGGTGAATAGGTATATCAGTTGGTCTGAATTTCTGCTGGGGTGTGAATAAGTTTCTGCTACTGGCATAAGGTCTACTGGCTGTAAGGTCTGAGAAGGTGTCATTCTGTTTGCACTGGATTGAATGGTGGCTTCTCCACCCTATTCTGGCTGCTACTGTGATCTGTGTTGCTTTGGTCTGATTGGTACCTTCCCCAACCTCTCCTGGTGCTGGTCTGCAGTTGGTGCCAACCTAGGAGTTCTGTTCTGTTTTGGTGCTGGTCTACAGCTGCTATCAGTGCATGCTGGTGCTGTTTTTGGA
This sequence comes from Camellia japonica, assembly GCA_030407325.1. Classification (NCBI taxonomy): domain Eukaryota; kingdom Viridiplantae; phylum Streptophyta; class Magnoliopsida; order Ericales; family Theaceae; genus Camellia; species Camellia japonica. The sequence continues at coordinate 188,704,620 of JAPPVO010000019.1, forward strand.
GCCTTAATTAGGTCTTGGAGCTGGTTTTGCACTGGTTTGTTTTGTGACAGAAGCAGTGGAGGTTGTTGCCAACCCTTGATGATCTGATGTGTTTAACTTTTGATCAAGTGGGGCTGATCCTTGAAAATCATGAGCACTTGTTATCTGCAGCTCTTGGAGCTAGAATCTGCAGCTCTTGGTGCTGTTGACTTGGTGCTGGTTTGATATGGCAATTGTTACTGGTATGACAATTGTTGAGTTAGAATCTGCAGTTGTTTGGTGCTGTTGAGTTAGAATCTGCAGCTCTTGAGTTAGAATCTCAGGGCCTTAGTTCATCTGATAAAGGTGGGATTGGATTTGGGGCCAATAGCTCTAAACCTTCATTTGTTGCATCAAAAGTATGTCCTTCCTCTGCAGTTCCTTGTCAAGGGAATCAGTAACTTTCGTTATTGATGAAAAGCAAGGCCTAATTTCATCTGAATCCACATCTGAACCATCAGATTCTGCAGTCTGTTCTTCAACAGACAGGTTGAACCTCCTCCTGAAAAAAACTTGAAGATGCATTCAACATCACGGTCAAAGTACATCTGTGCATGTACAGATTGACAATCCAATGGAAAAACTAACCCTTGGACAAATGGATCATCTACATCATGAGTCGGCAATGCTCATCCGTCCAATTTCTTTCTTTATTTTTTCTTTCACATTATTTTTAATCTTTTTCAAATCAAATTCATACCATTCAGATTTGCACACCAACCTTATTTTATTCATGCCGGGAATCAAACCCGATCACCACTTTACACAAAAAAAAAAAAAACAAAAAAAAAAAAAACAAAACACCCACAACCCATAACCACTACAAAAAACGGCCTTACTTTTTCGCCTCTTCAGCTGTTCTCTTCTTCTTGCCTTTGTCTTGGGCGTCCCTTGCCGGTGCTGCCTCCGTGTTACCCACCGCCGAGCACGTTCACTTCCCGTTGCTCCTCAACTGTCACATATGGCGGACCTCCAAATCTGAGCATCACGGTGGCCTTCCGCTTCAGTTCCTTGTTTTCTGCCTTCAGCCCACATATCTCTGCTCGGGCATCCTTATACATGCCCTGGAGCAGAGCCAGTTGGGCGTTTAACTGCTGCACCTCATTTGTCCTACTCTGAAGCCGGTGCGACAGGTTTGAGACCGTAGTCATGGTCTCAACACATGACTTCAATGTGTAATAATTCGCCTCAATATCCGATTGTGCAGCCATTCTTTGCTCCACAGACAGCATCGGAAAGTTCAAAGGCGCAAAACCAGGGGCGCTTGGTCCAGGGGCGCTTGGTCCAGGGGCGCTTGGTTGCGGTTCAAGGGCACCTGCCCCGGCTATCTCTCTTGTGGACTCGTTGAGGTCGGGAAAAGAGAGTGAGACCACGGGACGAAGAGGCTATGTTCTGGGTAGCTGAACGGGAAGAAGAGGCCATATTCAGGGTTGGTTGTAGAGTGTTTCAGAGATAACAGCTCTCAGAGAACGACGAATTTTTTTCAGAGTTTTTTCAGCTGGTTTGTTATGCATCAGCGGCAGCCTCGCCTTGGTTTAAATAGGCAAGGCCGACACGCGTATCACGCGCCTCTCAACGCCAGACGACAAATCGGCGCGCTTTTTGATGGCTCGACTTTTGATGGCTGTCGGGCACGTCTTTTGATGGCACGCCTTTTGATGGCTCGACTTTTGATGACTGTCGGGCACGTCTTTTGATGGCACGTTTTTTGATGGCACGCCTTTTGATAAGATTGGGCACGCCTTTTGAGGGTGCGACTTTTATGGGTCCGACAAGACTCTGTAAACTGTCCCGACATTGATTCCGGTTAGCTCCTATATGGGTCCGACAAGACTCTGTAAACTGTCCCGACTTTGATTCCGGTTAGTTTCTATATGGGTCCGACAAGACTCTGTAAACTGTCCCGACATTGATTCCGGTTAGCTCCTATATGGGTCCGACAAGACTCTGTAAACTGTTCCGACATTGATTTCGGTTCTCAGCTACAACGGTTCGACACAGCCATATAGTGTCTTCTACAACGGTCCGATATGACCCCGTAAACTGTTTTCTACAACGGTCCGACATGACCCCGTAAACTGTTTTCTACATCGGTCCGATATGACCCCATAAACTATCTTCTACAACGGTCCGACATGACCCCATAAACTGTCTTCTACCTTGGTCTGCTATCCACTTTTATTTTATTTGTCAGATTATTTTTTTCCTGTTTTGTTACTCTCTCCAAACTCAAGTTGGTTAGTTCCTAACCCCCTTGAGTTTGAGGGGGGCTGTTGAATGTAACAATTTCTATGTAACAATTTCTACCTACTCCACCTACAAATACTCCACCTACTCCACATTAGTTAGTGCTCCATTAGTTAGTGCTCCATTAGTTAGTGCTATAGTTAGTGCTCCATATAGTTAGTGATATAGTTAGTGATCCATTATGGTATAGTGCTCCATTATGGCTCCATTGTATCCCATTTCTCTCTATAAAAGAGAGCTCTTGTAAGAACATTAAACATCAATCAATAATATCAATCAAGAATCAATAATATCTATACATTAATTTCCTACAATTTTTATACAGAAGGATGTGACTTAGTGTGGACTTTTTCACTTTAAAATCAAGCACCCATGAAGTTGAGTTTATTTACTAGAATGGCATTGTCAGATCATTCTTGTACAAATTTTGTATGAATTTTATGTATGAATAAAGTTTTCCTTAAGATGCTGACTCAATTAGGGAATTTTAACTTGAATTGTTGGCTTTGATGTTGGGAGGAATGTTATATTTGTTGTTGTACTCTGTTGATAAGATGTTGCTCCCACCCATTTGGTAAAGTAATCAATTAATTGCATTGCTAATGCCATTTTGTTTACATGAATTGGTTATAGTTGAGACTACACCCATGAAGTTGAGTTTATTTACTAGAATGGCATTGTCAGATCATTCTTGTACAAATTTTGTATGAATTTTATGTATGAATAGAGTTTTCCTTAAGATTCTGACTCAATTAGGAAATTTTGACCTGAATTGTTGGCTTTGATGTTGGGAGTAATGTTATATTTGTTGTACTGTTGATAAGATGTTGCTCCTACCCATTTGGTAAAGTAATCAATTGATTGCATTGCTAATGCCATTTTGTTACATGAATTGGTTATAGTTGAGACTGTGGTAGTGAATGCCTGGGTTATTATTGTAAAGATTGCTGCATTGTGTTTGCTAGATAGTCATTCTTTGTTTGGTTTTCATAGATTAGTATCTATGATGTCTTTGTTCTTTGTTCTATAATGTTGTCTATAATTGTTTGAAGACATTTTCTTCCTTGGCTATTGCTATAAAAGTATTTTCTGAAATGTTTATAATTACAATTTACAATGCATTACTCAAATATGATGTATGTGCTATGAAATACGTGGTATTCAGCAGTTTCAGCTGAAATTCTTCCCTCGGCTAAAAGGGTCAAGGTCAGAAAATCAGAGGTAGTCCAGAAAATCTTTGAATCAATTAATCAGTATGTGGTTGATCTCCGTGCTAGGACCCAATGAAGTCATCTTCAACAATGTTAGATTCATGTTTTTGACTATATGCTACTTTGTTATGGGCGATTGGAAATGTCCTAGAGATTTCAGCACTATATGTATATTTTTTATTTTTCGATGATTATCATTGCCTTTGTTCAGGTGAAATTGAAAGGCACAACTGAGTGGGGAAATGGTGAGCATGAGATCCTGCTGAACCGTCACTCTTCAAGAAAACATAGGGAAGACGCTTCTTCAGATGATGAGCGGCAAGATTCGAGAAGAGGACGGTCCAAATTGGAACGTTGGACAAGCCATAAGGAGAGGGATTTCAATGTCAACTCCAAGTCATCATCTTCCTTGAAGGTTAAGGTGATTGACAAGTTTAACAATGGTGGCCCTTCTTCCTTAGCCAGCAAGCTCCCAAATGAATCTTCCAAGACAGTTGAAACCATTGAAAATCAACATCCCTTGGGTGATCAAAAAGATGTTGGTGATCCAGAGATTAAGAATGACGATGCAAAATCCTTGGACGATAGACACTTGGACACAGTTGAAAGGTTGAAGAAGCGAAGTGAGCGTTTCAAGTTGCCAATGCCAAGCGAGAAGGAGGCCATGGTGATTAAAAAGATGGAGAATGAACCATTGCCTTCCACCCAAAGTGAAGCCCGTGCAGACTCAGAGATCAAACCGGAGCGTCCGGCTCGGAAACGGAGGTGGATAAGTAACTAATTGTGGAATCAAGGAACCAATTTTCATTTTTGTTTGGAGTGGGCAAGTAAGAGGAACCAATTTTCAATATTAAAATATGCCATGTTTTGGGTTTTTGGGGCTGGCGGCATAACTGTGCTGCACCCATATACACTCACTTTATTATATGTACATAACAGTGAATGTAACATTGTCCTGGCCATTGATGGCGGCTCAGAATTTTCTTTTTTTGTTCCAAGTAACACTTACAGTGTATTCATTTATAGAGATTGTACACCATGTTCCTTGGTGGTCCCATAAAAGGACCTGGTTGTTCCAATAACAGTATCTGACCTGAATGAAGGCTGGTGCTCCATGAGGCGAGGCACTTGATTAATTCTGGCTGTGTCAAGTATTGGTGGCAGAGATTCGGAGAAATTTAATGCAGTGAACATTTGCTTACTCTGGCGTAGTAAAGTCATTGAGGTAGATGTCAATGGATGATCTGCACTTACTGTAGTTTGATTATATGTACCTGTATGATTTGGTTTGTCACTTATTTTTTATTTTTATAATAAATCATGCACAGAGGTAGAGCTTTTTATGTTGATGTTCCTATTGTGTGTTTAAGCAACGAGATATAAAAAGAAAGTATTTGAAGAAAGGAGCAGTTATTAGTCAACATTGACATGAGCCTGCATTTTTCCATTATGTTGATATGAGAGAGATGTGATCCCTGCAATTCTAGAAATTATCTAGTAGGTCTCATCACATTGTCTGTGTGCCCATTCAATAGCACTTTGTGTTTTGCCCATCATGTTCCTTGTTTTTCAGACTATAATTGTTCGGCCCTCGTTATTAGGTGGGCACATAGTTAGCATAGAATTCTTGGAATACAGGACAATTACACGGTGGCTGATAACAGACCTTTCATCGACTGCAGGTTTGTTTAGTAGGCATGTGTTTACGCGTTATTAGGATTGGGAGGACATTGTTTAGGGATGAAATTATTGAGACTAATTCTATCGAAAGAGGGTCAGGAACTTGTTTCAACCTTTGGTGGGCACTACTTTCCTCAGATGACATTGAAAGGCTTGTTATTTGTGATTTGGACTTCATGTAGGAGGTCATCTGCATTTTGCATTGTGGAATCCAAGCCTCGGATTTGGATTTTGATGCAAACTCAGTTAAAAATTTTTGGCTTCTGATTTGAATTCCATGGCTTGGATATCATGTTGCCAAATGCAATAAATTTTGTACTAAGGAAGTCTCTAATTCTAATTCCCAATTGTTGATGCTCACACTGACACTAGAGGAATAGCCTAATAGAAGTTTTGAGTTACAAGACCACCATTCTGGTATTGTGTTTTGATCAAAGTAAATTAACCATGATTGTGAACCAACCAACAATCTATATCTAGCAATTAAAGCTATCAATGGCAACCTTATTATGCAGCAGAGGAAATGCCCAAGTGAAATCAACCCTTCTTCTTGGCTTGGTACACGGAAGTTTAGAACAATGGCATGTGAAAGGGTTGACCTAAATGCAGTTTGGATGACTTTGGGGTAGAAAGTGTGTCATTTGTTTCCTTTTCATTTGTGATGAAAGTTGGAATATACTAGGCATCGGATTTGGAATTCTGTTTCAAGAACCAACTGTCCAAAATTGGAGCTAAATGTCATTCTGTAGCAACCAAAACAACATCCAATGCATTGTATTACGTTTAAACAATGGTTATTATCGTGTACAACAAAACACTATTCACAGGTATTGTTCATAGCACCCAAAACAATCACAGTTTTGAGCTCCTTTCTCTATTTAATTAAGCCCACCTTCCGTACACTAATTAAACCCTAAAACTCCCGCTAGAAATCAACTTTAAATCGCGATATAAACCTACAAATTCCAGCTTAAAAACCCTTCAAAGCATTGTTCTGCATCAAGACAACAAGAAGTTGTACGCTTTCTTGCATTAAATGGTAAGTGAATTGTGAAATAGTTTTGGTGGTCCATTGTTTGTTTGTGTTACTTTATTTAGATCTCTAAGGTTGTGTTTGGTTTATGGATTTGGAAAAAAAAAAAAAAAAAAAAGGGGAAAAAAATGTGTGAAATTAGGTAAAATGTAGGTATATTTTATTCACATTTCATCTATCTTTTTCATTTTTTTTTTCAAATTCCTTCCCAAATCCTTAAACCAAATGCAACCTAAAGCAAAAGGCATGAGATTCCAATTAACACAACATATGGGTAAACAATCATTAGGCAACATTCCATGCTAAAACTGCTCAAACGATTATGAACAACCCCATCTCTACATTGAACCAAATTTCAAATTGATGCCTTTCTTTCTACAACGGAGTTCTTTGGGAGCATTTGAAAACTCAAACTATCCAATTAGTGTAAACTTGTAGAATGAGAATTGTTCAAGTTCAACAAAACCTTTGATGCCTCTTGTGCTATTAATGAACTAAGAACGGTTTTCATTGTTAACACATTGATAATTCATTTCTCTTTGTTGTAATTCCACTTTAATGAAATCACTTGAAGGCCAAACTATTACATTAAAATGCCCATGTGAATGAAAAAACATGGTGAACAACATTCCTAGTACTATTCACTACTAAAAAAAGGATTTTTGTCACAAATAATAGAAATACAGTCGCAAATATTTTTTACTACTGCAAAACAATAGTAGCAAATTATTTGCGACTACATAACCTACTTATAGCGGCAGATGTTTTGCCGTCGCAAAAATAAATAAATAAATAAAAATACCTACAATGTACTAGCGATCATCTTCTTACCCTCGCAAAAAAATTTAAAAAATGCCTACAATGTTTTGGCAACCTATATTCTCATACATATATATATGTGTATGTATATATATTCAAATATTATACATAATAAATGTACAGAGATATTTGCAAAAATTTTAACATTCATGTATTATTTTCTATCTCTTCCCTAAATAAAATTCTCTTTCAAAAAGAAAAAAGAAAGTAGTGTCTAACAATAACAAGGAGTTTCTGAAAGAATCTTGCAAAGGTTTTCCACCTCTTACAATTACAAAGAACATTTGAGGTTACAGTAATTTTGATTCCAAGAATACTTGCAATTACCCACCCTAACACATAAAACTAGTATATGGAAACAAGAAATAGGGCGCTCCTTCACAGTTTTTTTACAGAGTCTGGAAGCAACTCTTGAGAATACAGACGTCTTTTGGTTTCGTCAATTGCTCTTTGAAAACTGTTAGAACAGCAAATCAAAAGAAAACAGAATCAAGCAAAATGCAACTTGAAATTATGGGAATAGTAAGGCAGTCCAACTATAGCTTGTTCTAGTTCACATTTTATAAGAGATATGTGGAAGCGCATTTGATATTATTGCCAAATTGACCATGTGGAAGTCTACAACCTAAAATTTCAGAGCATTAGCACTTCAAGGGGTACTGAACTTGCCCTCCCCCTATGTCGAACAAGGTTACTGCTAATTATAGCTCAAAAACAAAAACCCACAAAAACAAATCACAATTCCATTGATTCACACCTATCAAATACCAGATCCACCAAGAATTTGAAAAATACCTTGCAAGCAGTCACAATTCTCAGCCTCATTTTTCACAACAAGAACAGAATCAATAAGCTTATCTCCTTCAGTGAAATGCCCTTTAGCAATCCACTCAAAGCGCCAAAACGGGTGCAAACACTCGGGCAAATATATATATATATATGTGAAGCAATAACAGAAAATAATACCTCGTCTAACTCACCTTTGTTCTGCTGGCACCTCTCCATGGTAATTAACAGTAGAGATTTGATTTTTGCTAAGAAAGTGGTCCACAGTGCGACTAGAATTAAATGTGTTGCAAAACACCATCACTCTATTTCCCTTCGCATAGTATGAAAATTTCCCATGGAGATAAACACAATTGAACTCCCCCAAAATAGTCTGATCAACCAAATGTCACATACATCTTATTTAATTTTTTTAATGACTTGATCTCTTGCTTATATTTGATATTATTACAAACATTCCAATCATACGACTTTTACATTGTACTCTTTTGTAACTCACCATGAAGATAAAACAGTTGACCTCCCTACCATTTTCGGCTACTCATTGCCACTCTTCCACCATCTCCTACTGTTACTTGTTACCCCAACCCTTCACCTCTCTTTCCCACCACTCTTTGTTGCTCTCTAGCCCTCCCTAGCCACTCTTCGTCACTCTCTGCTACCCTTGGCCTATTAATTTTCTCTTATCATGCCACTCTAACTTGTAATCCCCTCCTCAAAAACCCTAGCCACCTCAACCACCTCCAAACCCCAATCTCTTCTTTCATGACCTCGAAAGTGTGAACTATGATCCATGTAAGTGAAACCCATGTTTGATGCAAATGAAAATCATACTCAGTGTTAAATGTGGCTTGTACAAGTGCAGATTGTGTCTAGTGCAAGTTACTATGACCTCATTCTCTTTGCCTCTCCAATCATCACTCCAATTCTTTGCATCTCTTGTACTAATATCCTTAACCCTCCCTTACCTTTGTAGCCCCGACAACAACCTCCCTTACCTCCATGAGCTACCAACCCAGCCCCTTTCTACAACCCTCCCGTGGGTGGCTCGAAGCCTGCCCGCGGCCTATAATGGGCCCGGCCCGTTTAGGCCCACTTGGGCCCAAGCCCAAGCCCAGTTCGAGTCCTTGGACTATCATTTTGAAAGCCCGACCCAGCTTGTAAGCCGGTCCATCGACCCACTTAAGGCCCATTTAGGGCCCGGTCCGAAACCTGCCTCTCCCGAGGCCCAGTGTATTTTTTAATGAAGAATAATAAAATTTTGGTAAAAAAAAAAAAAAAGTTAGGCCTGCCGGCTTGCCCAAGACCCGAATACCTTTGGGCCTAGGCCTAATTTTTTGGCCTGTGGACTGGCACAGCTAAGCCCAAATTTTGACGGGAGCCCGCGAGACCCGACATGAGCCGAGCCGGGCCAAATTTACACCCTTACCTCTTTCCAAGCTTTGAAGAAAGAGAAGTAGAAGTGGATAATGACTAATAATTAGGATATAGATTGAAAAAAGATAGAGAAATGGATATATTTGCTTTCCAAGTGTGCAACAATTTTCAAAAGCGTTCCACTTAATTGATAATAGATTTCCTATTTTTGTATTTTTTTTCTTTTATTTATATTTTCAAATTAAAAAGAGGATAATACAATTTTATTATTAATTATATATCTTATTTCTATTCTAAATAAATTATCCAAATAACAAGAAACTAAAAGGGCACTCAGACTATAAATCTATTTCTACAACTTTTGGGCCAATAGGGCCAAGCTTATTTTTTTTTGGATAAAAGGACATTATTTGTCTAAAAGGACATTTATTTGTCCAGAATGGACACCTATATGTTCAAAACTTACTTATTTGTTTTTCTATTCAAATGTCACATATTTATCCAAATATCACGTACACATATCATCTATCTATCAAATTATCTGTTCAAATGTCACATATTTGTACACGTGTTACTTATTTATTCACATATCTGTTTAATGTCATCTATTTGTCCATCTCATTGCCACCGGCAACCGTCAACGACTTTCCTTCTCACAAAAAAAGAATAAACCTTAGACTAAAAAACATGACTCATAAGAATTAACTTTTCACCAATCAATCCAAAACAAAACTATTATCATTATTTTCTATTTATTTTTCTAATATTTTTTTGTTAATACTAGGGGTGCTCATGAATCAGATTGGATCAAGTGGCCTCCCATTCACCTATAATTCTTTTATTTAGGCGAATTGAGAAAAATCAATCTGCATTCGTTCATTTAGTTAGCAGATGCTAATTGAGTGAGCCATATGAGTTGGTTGTTGATGCTGATCGACTTGGCGATTCGGACTTTACTGTTTTAGGCATTTTTCAAACTATTTTAAAGTAAATTTTTTACTACTATTTTGAGCCTTATGGGAGTCCAATATTTTTTGTTATAAAAATCAAAGTCTAACTTTTATATTTCATAAATAACTAATATTATTACTAAATAAAATGTCCTTTTTTTAAACATACACAGCATAAAAATATAACATCATTTATTTAGGGGGTTGGTGGATCATATGGCCTCCCATCCACTTCCGTCTAAATATAAGCGTATTTATAAAATTTCCACCTACAACCATTAGCTCATATTGTCGGAATCATCTAAAATGGTTGGATTAAGGTTTCGCTTGAGAACATGTTATTTTATTAATTTTTTGAACTTTTTAATTAAAATATGAGATAAAAAAATTAGTATATTTAGCCTCTGTTTGGAAAGATATATTTGGGGCTTTTTTTGTCTAAAATAGTTTTAAAAAAAATAAAATAGGTTTTTTAGTCTAATAAGATAAAATATCACATCCAACCCATATATTATTTCTCTCACAAAAGTAAAAAAAAAGTCAAAAAGGCCATCTTAAACGAGACTTTTTAGCCTCAAGTCAAAATAGCCAAAAAACTAAAAAAATCAACCCACTTCCCAAATAACCCTTAAAATGACCTTTTAATTTTTTTTTTAAATGCATAAAAAATAGGAAAATTTACCCATAAGTCCTAGTTTTTGAAACGTTGAACCATTTAGTCCTAAAAGTTTTTTTATGCTCCATTTAGTCCCATTTTTACATCAGCATGATATAAATGATGTAAATGATCTGATGATTCATTCTATAATTTCAAAATTTATTGAAATCTGATGAACATTAGATGTTTTTCATCCTATATTTTCAAACATTATTGAAATTTGATGAACATTAGATGTTTCAAATCTAATGTTTGTAACATGACTCTGATGTTATTAACATTGTATCTGATGTTATTAACATTGTAATGGGACCTTTCACTCTATAAGAAAACTTTTAGGACTAAACAGTGCATAAGTTATTAATTTGGGATTTATTGGTGCATCCTCCTAAAAAATAAATATAAAATTTTTTTAAAACTTTTTTTGTAAAGACTGTTAACTTTTTAATTTTTAGACTAAAAAACTTGTTATTTCTTATCGTTTTAATTTTTTAAATCACGTTACTATTTTATTTTTTTTATTTTTTTTATAAAATATTTAAAAAAATATATTTATTTAAATCATTTCAAGACTTAAACGGAGTTTATGAGTTTTAACAAGGCGGCTAAGGTCCTATTCACTGAAAACATTAGGCATTAGAGAGAATTTCATCTCACCTCAATGATCTCATAAATTTGTACAAATACTACTACTTCGCAACGTGGAAGCATCACGCAAGAGCATGAAATTTAACAACTTCCCATTAAATTTATGGTACAATCTAAATTCATAAATTGCAATCTTCAAAATACCAAATCAAATTAAGATGATATCATAACCAATCTAGATCTTCCTCTCTCTCTCTCTCTGTCTCTCTCTCTCTCTATATATAAATAAAATCCCATTTACATTCTCAAATTTTTGTGCTAACACAAACCTCAAAACCCATCATCATCCTCTGTATAAAAAGCTGTCTGTCTCTCTCTCTCTCTCTCATGGAGGACGACGACGACGAGTTCGGAGATCTGTACACTGACGTCCTCAGACCCCTCCAATCCTCGGCTCTCTCTCAGAACCGCCCGATCGATCTCAACATTCAGAGCGATGATGAAGATATTCTCTTGGGAGCTCCTAATTCTAACCCTAATTTCAATTTCACCAGCTCTCACCAGAACCAAACCCTAGTTTTCAACTCCGATAAGGCTGCCCCCGAACTGGGTCTCGCCTCAAGTTCCGATTCTCATCGGAATTTGAATTTGAATTTGGATTTGGATGGTAAGCAGCAAAGTCAAGAAGTGGAGACAGAAGAAGGTTTAGCTGAGGGGGTGAGTAATTTGGGGTCGGATTTGCGGAGCCAAGTGTGCCTAGGGTTTTGGAGAGTGGCGGCGATGTGAAATTTCCAAACTTGATGGATGAGTCCGAGATTGATGTTGTTGTTGTTGAGGAGAGAGATGATAAAGATGATCTATTGGTTGCAAAAGACGAGGGTTCTATCGATAAAAACGATAATTTTGAGAAATTTGATGTACAAGAGATTAATACTGGGATTGGAGATTTGGGTTCGGAGCCACTGATACCTGGTCTATCAATTCCCGGGGTTTTGGATGCTATGGATAATCGAGGTAACTCGAATTTTGTGATGCGGGATGAAGCCAGCGCCGAGGGGGATGATTGGGACAGTGATAGTGAGGATGATTTGCAGATTGTATTGAATGATAACAACCACGGACCAATGGCGATGGGAAAGACTGGAGTGATCGGAAGTGATGATGAGGACGAAGATGGTGATCCTTTAGTTATTGTTACTTATAGCGAACCGGGTCATCAGCCAATGGAAGAGCAAGAGTGGGGTGAAGATGCAGCACAGGCGGCAGACGGTGAGAGAAAAGAATTAGGTGATGCAGCCAAAGTGAATGGAGGAATGGTTGTTCCCCCAAAGATTGGGTACAGCAATCATCCATATCAGCCATATCATTCTCAGTTTAAGGTCAGTGATGTTGTACATGTGGGGTTTTGTGTTTTCCCCTTGTTTGATAAGAATTTGAAATGTAATCTGAATTGTAATTGTTGTATACTTAAAATGATACTGGGTTCATTAATGTTGTGGAAACATAGTGCTCATAATGTTGATCAATGTCCTTGTATATGCTTTTCAATATGTTGTTTGGAAAGATTTGAATAAAAACAGTGACCACAGATGGTGGGATTTATTATTGTACAGTTGCCATTTTTGCTTATAAAATGCAATTGCCTCAAAATTTATAGATTCCAAAATCAATACTGTAATTAAGCAAAATATCCTTTTCCAATTTTAAAATGAAACTAAATTATTACCGCCAGGGTAACAACTTGATGATGACGACTACTCCATATGTTTAGAATCAGCTGTACATGTGGATGTGTTGTTTATTTACTGAAAAATCTCTTCCAGCTTTAAACATGGGATGGGAGTCCCTTAATTTTATGAGCTGTACTATCTTAGATGCAAAAGCAGGTGGCAGTGGCATACTTGTGCTACAATAGTTCATGTTTGCAAGTTAATTAGTTTTGATTAAATCAGGCCTTGCTCACTGGACGGTTCTAGATTGGCTGAACAGTTTTGTGCAGTTTTCTCCGTGAGTTTCTTTGAGGCATAGCTTACCTTGGTAGTTGAAAGAGGCCATCAGTCTTGCATTTTTGGTGCCCATAAACCATGTGAATACTGCAATGAAACAATGCAATCTTTTTTATGACAGTCTTAAAAACAAGTTACTCTTGCTTGGTCAAGGCCAGATTATGCGATTAGAAAAAGCACATCACACAGTTGGCTAAATTTATTCAAACTATTGCAATAAATTGTATTGATAAAGTTTTAACAATTCCAAGATGTATAAACTTCCAAATTTGATTTTTAGCTAAGTGAATACATTTTGTTTTTATTTTTTTGGTTTATTTTCTTTCCAAATGCATATTTCAAGATCGTCAGGCAAGCACGTAGGCAAGACTTATGGAAATTGCCTTTTCTGCCTTACACGCTCTGTTAAATCTTCTGATTTATGTGATAATGAAAAAAGTGTAAAAGCTATCATGGTCTGCACTCCTAATGTCCATTTCTTCTTGCTTTTTGGTCAGAAATGCTTTTCTCTTTATGGCCTTCTTGTGTAAATTATCTTTATTTTCTTTGTTTCTTTTATGAAATCCATTTCCTGTAAAGTAGATTTTAAATGCCCGGATGTAACTTGAAATAATTTAATGATCTCTATAATTCTAAACATAGTGAAAAGTTACTGTTGTCTTGAAATTGGGATGTTCGTGCATGTGGATGCTTACAAATTGATTATCTGGACATTCCATTGATTTTGTTTGATACTCATAACTGCAAAATTTTACCATACGATGTTTAAATCATTGTTATTGCAAGCTTGTGTCAATTAATTTCTTTTTCCTCTTTGTTAAGTGTTAGCTTTATCGTCAAATTTTTTTTTCTTCTTTTTTCAAACTGTGCAGTATGTGAGACCTGGTGCAGCTCTGATGCCTGGAGCAGCTCCTGTTGGCCCTGGAGGAGCCCCAGGTCAAGTTCGTCCACCAGTCAACATGGGACCTGTTGTCGGTCGTGGTAGAGGTGATTGGCGGCCAACAGGAATAAAAAATGCTTCTCCAATGCAGAAAGGTTTTGTTCCAGGGTTTGGAACACCTGTTTGGGGGAACAATACATCAGGACGTGGTTTTGGCAGTGGGTTGGATTTCACACTTCCATCGCACAAGTAACCTTCATATAGTTGCACTTGCCAAATATATTATTTAAGTGCTTAATTATGCTTTGTTTTGATGATGGCATGTGTTATTATTAGTTGAGCATATTAACTTAAACAAATCTGCTATGGTTATAATATTGATGCTTCTTTTTAGAGTCTTGAATTTACTAGATTATGTCTAATTAACTAACAAATGCCAAAAGGACGAGTCAATTGACTTTGTTCCTTTTTGGGTTAAATACATAAATGATTCTTAAAGTATTGGTTTTGTTACAGTTTAGTCCTCAATCTTTTAATTGTTTTACTTCGATCCTCAAAGTATGTGATTTGTTACACCTTAGTCCCTAGAATCAACACCGTTCAAAATTAGTTACGTGGAGAAGGGGTTTTTTCATAATTTTACATAAAGTACAACAAAATTAACAGATTAGGGTAAAAAAATATACGTAAGTGCATAGTTTGGAGACAGATGAAATAAAGCGCATATTTTAAGAACCAAAATGTTACAAAATGCTTACTTTTAGATCATGCGTGTATTTTGGTCATTTTGATTTTGTTGAGTCTTCATATAAAATTTCAAAAATATCCCTCATTCCCTTATTGTTTTGTAATGTATGTCTTTTGCCACTGAGATTTAAGGTTAGAAAGGATGATGTATTCTAATATAGAATCATATAAGGAGTAATGCTTTGTAGGCAAGGTTTCAAAAAGCGGTTGCAGTTACCGTAACGGTTGTGGTGACGCGGAAATGCCGTAGCGTAACTATTGCGGTAACCAAAACCGTGAATTTTTTTATTTTTCGCACAATTTGAAAAAACTTACTGATAAGCATATATTTTTTTTTTCAAAATCACATTTATTGGGGATTAAAATAGATTTTGATCAATTTTTATTAATTTTTAAATATGATCCAATATTTTTCATATTTTTAAATCACTATAAAATGAGTTTTTTACATTTTATTTCAATAGTTAATGACTTTAAAAATAATTGATTTTAAATGTCTACAAAATTATTTTTGACCAAAACCTAAACTAACTAAATAAAAAATATTTACAATTATTAAATAAAATGATAATAAAAATAAAAATTATTTCATAAATAAAAATTATTTTTGAGCTACTAATTTTATTTATTTTTTTAAAAGACATTTTTTAGACAACACATTATGGTATCAAAATAAAAAATATTTACTATTAAATATTAAATAAATGATTATAAAAATAAATGCAACTGTTGTTTATATATTTTTTATTTTACATGCTAATGTAATGAAATAGAAATTTAAAAAAATTTAATGAAAAAAAATTCATACAAGGTTTTTTCTTTGGGTTTGGGTCACTTGAGTATTCATTCTTCTTTTGTAATTTTTTTTTTTTTGGAAAAGAAACTATTCAAAATATTGTAAAGGGTTGATTACACTAACGGTCCCTATAGTTTGGGGCTTGTGTCATATTGGTCCATGACTTTTCATTATAACATAATTGATCCTGAATTTTGAATCTTGTTCCAAATAAGGACAATTGAAGATACTATTGGATTTTTCAAGGGCATAATCGTCAATTTGATAAAATATAAACTAATTTGACAAAAATAAATGTCAAAAAAATATTTTTGAATTTTAAAAAATTATTTCTACCCACTAGGATAAAATTATGAAAATTGATAAATCTTTTAGACATTTATTTATTTATTTTTTACCAAATTAATTTTTATTATGTGTTTGGATGATAATCATGTAATAAGTGGTTGTTTTTGTTTTCATTAAATTAGTTTCTATTTTTCCAAAAGTCAAATATGGTGACAACTTTGATATTATTATTAAACCAATCCATTAAATAAAAAAATTCAAAACTAAAAACATTTCATATTTTAAATATATCGATTACACATTAAAAGCTTAACAACTACCCATTTCATGATCATCATCCAAACATATAATAAAAATTAATTTGGTAAAATAAATAAATAAATAAATAAATATATGTCTAAAAGATTTATTAATTTTACATAATTTTATCTTTGGTGGGTAGAAATAATTTTTAAAAATTAAAAAATATTTTTTTGACATTTATTTTTGTCAAATTAGTTTATATTTTATCAAATTGACAATTTTGCTCTTGAAAAGTCCAATGGTATCTTCAATTGTCCTTATTTGAAATAAGATTCAAAATTCAAGGTCAAATGTGTCACAATTGAAAAGTCAGGGACTAAAATGACACAAGCTCCAAACTATATGACTATTAGTGCAATTCGCCCTATTGTAAAAGTGTGCAACGGTGTGTAACAAGCCGTTACAATACCGCTACGACCGTTACGTAGCACCGAAACGGCCGTTACACATGTCAATTTCCATCATACCGCAAAAGCGGGGGTAACGAGTAGTGCCTACTGCCGCAACCGTTACATAACACCGCTTCTTGAAACCTTGTTTGTAGGTTTTTATGATAAGCATGAGTAAGCAAATGACAGGTCTTGAAAAGTTCTTTATAGTAATACTATAGCAGTTGAACTTGAAATGATATGGTGATGATAATTTATGGCGACGAAACTACCTGAAGGGTATCATGTTTTGTTATCTTCTTGAATTGATTCAAAGGGAGAGCTTGGGAGCTATGTTACATGGACTCGGGTACGAGTGTCAGATGTGGATATGTATTTAGAGGTCGGACTCGTCAAATCATAAATTTAAGGGTACGCAGACTCGGCAAAAAAATGTCATATTTTTATATTTTTAATCAAGTATGTGAGATAAAATGGTGTTATATATAATTTATAGTGTCAAAAAGACATTTATAGTAATTATATAACAATATGTATATATAATAATAGTGTTATATACAATTATATGAGAAGTATCCGACACATATTCTATACCTTTGTTCAAGTGTCGGGTGTCCAAAATGGGTATTTGATTTGTTTTGAAGAGTCCGTGTAACATAGCCTAGGAGAGAATATTGTAGAGGATTTCAATCGTAGAAGTATTGCTTTAGGATTGTTATGTGGTTGTTGTAACTATGCTTGATGGCATAAAATGCAGGAAACATTAAAATATCACATTTGAAAACGAAGGTTGTCGATTAAGGTGAGAGATAGATTGGTAACATTTAGTGAATTGGGAGGTTGTTTCACTTCCGAGAATGATAGCAGGTCTCGCTATTGGTAAGATTGTGTCTAGAAACATTGCTTTTCTAAGAAAATGGTTATGGAAATTTCCTATTGAATGTGATTCATTATGGCATTCCATTATTAAAAGCAAAATTGGGGTTCAAAGTAATGGCTGGGACTCTTATATGGTTTTAAGCGGTAATTGTCGATCCCCTTGGGAATCCATTTTTCGTATCCTTCCTCTGAGATAGCTGCTACTTACCTATGCAGATCGGTGGTTTCAAAGACTGAACTTCCCTAGCTCTCGTTGGGGCTTCGTGCACTGGAAAAATGCTCTAGCAACGAGAACTGGCCACTAGTTGCAAAGTTCCAATAAGTATCGAGAGGGCTATCACAATCAATCTCCATAAATAAATAAATGAAGAGAACATATGTACCTTAATCCTTTATCAGATAGTTTCTAGGGCTGACCGATACTTCCTCCTGCTCATTAGATCGCTCTTCCCTTGCTTTGCCTGCTTGCTTCTTTGCTTCCCCTTCGAATGGATTGATCCGCTGCCCCTCCAATATTTTCAAAGTGGGGAATTGGGTCAATGTCCGATTTTGGGAGGATGTTTGGGTGGAGGGTAATTCTACTTACACCACACTTCCTACTCTTCACACCCCTTAATTTAATTTAATTTTTATTATATTTCTATTTCTATCTAAAATTACCAAAATGAACTATCATCCCCAATTTGAAAACGTAATTTTTCATTACACACCCATCCATCCCATCCCATCACCACCACCTCCACTGGCCCACTACCGTCACCATCCTTCTTCTCCACCCAGCCCCTCTCTGCCTCACCCATCTCCTCCGGGGAGAGAAGATTTGGGTTCTGAATAACCGTAAAGGAGGCTCCTTTAAGAAAATTATTCTGAGATTGAGTTTGGCTGCAATTGTCTACAACCTATGGTCTGAGGGGAGAGTCAAGGAATTTTCCAAAGAAAGGGGGTAAATACTACCACTATAGCTTGCAGAATTGAGAATGATTTAAGGAATAGGCTGTGTTCCTTTAGAAATGTTAAAAATTCCTTTAACTGGTTGTGTGCTTAGAATGGGCTGTTTCACCCAAAAGATACTTAGTGATTGAGTTGTAGATGAAAGAGATTGACTCTGAGAAATCCTAGCTTATTGTATTGTTTTGTTTTTTCAATAAAAAAGTAATTTACCAAAAAAAAAAAGAAGTAATTTCTTGCAGCATTTCAATTTCTACATTGTGCCATGGAGTATATGTTTCACACTCAAGTTGACACAAAAAAATCATGTTGAAACTCTGCTTGCACTACAGCCTTTAAAGAGTAAACCTAAGTTGTTTTTCCTGAGATTTCTTTCAAGAAAACCTTAAACTCTGCTTGCAGAACATTGTTACTGTGAAGATATTCATCACATAGATCATGTTAAGAAGGTTCAAAAAATGTTGCCAAAGTATCTGTAAAGTGTATGATAGAATTTAAGTTTTCAATTAAGACATGTTGAAGAAGTGTTAGAGACTCTTTTAGGAGTGTCGTGTCGGACATGACATGCCTCTTCCATAAAAGTGTTTGTGCTTCTTAGTATGTCATCTAAGATATCAAATGTCTTAGTCAAAGCCCCTCTCTCTCTCTCTCTCTCTCTCTCTCTACAACTGGTCAAGGTGGCACCACCCTGGAGGGTAGGCCGAGAAACCTTGACGGTTGTCCCTTGCCTCTAGACTTGAAGCCACATTCTTTAATCCCAATCAGATGTCCTAGGCATTGCTGCCAGCCTAGGTTAACGCTTGAAAACCAGTTGAAGCTTGGATATCGGCTGGAAGGTCGCTTGGCCAATGAATGGTAGAGATGCTCGATCATTGTGACAAATTGTGAAGCCGGAAAGTTACATTGGAGACTGATTTTTATGGGCTGATTTGTGGAGCCGAGCAACTGCATGGTGGCTGATCGGTGACGGCGATTTGGTAAGCCATCGTTGGTAGCTGCTCGTTGTGGATGATCGTGGAGACCATGTGACAATTGGCAGTTGCTCAGTGACACCAAGCAATCTTCGTGGTGATAAGATATTTCATGAACTAACCTTAGTCTGCTGGCTTGTCCAGGGATGTCCATGTGGCTTTGCATTATTGGTCCATGTGTCTAATCAAGAAGCAAACATGTGGCGCATGGAGATGGACACTTGTACCTACACTTTCTAAACAAATATAGCCTTATTTAATCTTCTATTGGTGCCACTTCTAACTTCCTACAAAACATTATTTCCTTATTTTGTCATCGCTTGTAACTCACTCATTATTTGCTGCCCAACATTTTGTATCTTACAACATTGCTGGCCTTGTAGCTGTCTCATATAACTTTCTTTTCTACAAGTAGGGGATATGATATTAAAAAAAATGTAAATGGCCTTCCAAATCAGGACATCTCTTGACATTTTTTCTCACAACATTGCTGGCCTTGTAGCTGTCTTATAGAACTTGCGATATAATAAATAAACACTGTAAATGGCTTTTCCAATTAGGTAATCTGTTCCTTTGAAGGCTTCCCGGCCCTCCCACCAAAAAAGAAAAAAAAAAAAATCCCATTTTACCTTCATGTTTTTTATCTTACAGTCTGGGCTTGGCTTTTGCTGAATTCCAACAGTTGTTCTTGATGAGTTTGTTTTTCATTTTTTGCACGTTTGTAATGCCTTGCATTTTAGCACGGCAGAAGCTGCAGAAACAAGCATCGCTTCTGTTGCAGGAAGTTCTGGTTTACATAACTTCAGATGTTGTAACCTGCTTGTTGTTTTACTATGTATATATATATATTTTTTTCATGTTGGAAATACATTTAAATGTGAAAAAATTTCTTCTGTTGACCTTCTCTACTATTCACAGGACTATATTTGACGTTGACGTCAATAGTTTTGAGGAAAAACCATGGAGGCTCCCTGGTATTGATATATCGGATTTTTTTAACTTTGGTATGAATGAGGAGAATTGGAAAGATTATTGCAAACAGCTGGTAAGTATTAACCTTTATTGTGTCCTTTTCTATATTGATGGAAGCTGAGAGGATGCTGAATTTAAATTCTGCAGGAACAACTTCGCCTGGAGGCAACCATGCAAAGCAAAATTCGTGTCTATGAAAGTGGGAGAACAGAGCAGGTATTTTAGTGCTTTCTCATAGTGATGTATCCATGACTATTAGTATCTTTCCTTTCCTAAGTCACCTTTTGTGGTGGCTAAAGAAACAAGCAAAGGAGTTTTTATCTTTAATTGCTCTCATTTCAGGAGTATGATCCAGATCTGCCGCCAGAATTAGCTGCAGCAGCAGGTATTAATGATATTTCATCTGAAAATGGAAATCTTGGGAAGATGGATGCTGGACAAAGTGATATAGCTAAAGGATCTGCACGTGTGCGGCCACCATTGGTATGTGTTGGTGTTGATCTTGTAGTATTTTTTGTTTGTGTTTTTTTTTTTTCTTCGTATTTTCCTCGTCCTGAAGATACCTTGGTCATTATTTAGATTTTAATGTATCTAGTAAAGAAATGAAACTCATCAAATACATGAAGTTAGTTTCTTGTGCCAGTTTTTGGTTTCACTGGTTTATGTGATTTCCTACCAGCCCACTGGGAGAGCAATACAGGTGGAAACTGGTTATGGTGAGCGTCTCCCGTCCATTGATACTCGGCCACCACGTATTCGTGATTCTGATGCAATTATTGAGGTGAGTGGTCAATCTGGTCCTTGAGCACACTGATATCAATGTTATTATTCTGATGATGTGCAATACAATTGCACAATATTGTTTGGGAAACAGATTGTCTTGCAGGACTCAGCAGATGATGATTCCATTCGGGGAAATGATGTCACAGAGCAGCTGGAAAATGATTGCTCAAGGGAGAATTTCAGAGGCCATGAAATTGAACGAGATGTTGCAGAGGAAGATGCTGTACATTTTGATGGTTCCCCACTTGCCTATAATGGTAGGAAGAGGGAACTGATTGAAAGAAGAGCACCCTTTATGAATTCTGTTCAGGATAACCTTACCAAAGGAGATGGAAATTTGCCTTTGCCCCCAGAAGGACCAGTTCAGTATCCCGATTCTAGGGGTCAGACGTCTACATATTCTGGCGGAGACACCCTCTATGAGGAGAGGTATGAAATGATGTTGGATTAAATTCATTTAATTTTCTTGAGGATAAAGTTCTTAAATCAATTTAACTCTCGCTGGCCTGATAATTCTTTGTACTACACATGGAAGTTAATTGGTCAAAGGCACTCAATTGACTTTTTGTTCATCTTTTTTTTTTTTTGTCCCCTCTTTTGTGGACAAGCATTTTGATTAATGTATGATTTATGTCATATCATATGTGCCAGTGAGCAAGAAGAAAAATGGAAAGATAGCAAATAACAAACTATGTGCTTATAAAAAGCTCATTTTAAAAAAGAAAGAAACTGAATATAGTCTTATAAACAGTTGAATGCATGTTGTGGAATTGAAATAGAATGATAAGTAAATCATGTTCTTATTATGTTAACTGTCATTCTAGCCTTAATTAAAAACAATGTGCTTGTAAAATGCTCACTTTGTTCAATAAAAATCAAGTAAAGAATTGAATGCCTGTTGAAGAATTGAAAGAGAAGCATGAACTGAATCATTTCTCTTCAGGAATGCCTTTCAAGTTGTATGTAGTGTTAATTTGGTGGCCGAGATATCTAATGTTTTTATTGCTCAAATTAACCAATATCTTCTTCTAAAGAATGGCACATCTTGCAATTATTCTTATGATTTTTTTTTCTGTTGTGCAACTTTTCTATGATATTTATGTCGAATAAATTCACTTAATTTAAACTAATTTTCATTTGCATCTGATGTCAAGTATTACCTGTATCTAACTTTCTTCTTAATCCAGGCGGACAAAGGGAAGAACACAGAATAGATCCCCCAATATTACCTGTAGTGACAATCAGAAGGAAGGTTCAGTTGAAAGCATTGATGGAGAACATAGCCCTCGATTATCATCTCCCGTCACTGTTGGGAGTGCTGAGAATCTTGATTTTGAACATGGTGATGGTTTGCATGATGAGCTGGTGCTGACTGATAGAAGCTCTGGAATGGATAGGGAGGAAGTGGCCTTGGATGCAACAACTACAATGGATACACACATGGGTAAAAATCCTTTGCCTTCTGTGAAAAAGCAAAAGTTAAGTTCTCGAGTGGAACAATCTTCTCTTCAAGAAATTGATGATGGATGGGACTTAAAGGCATCAAGAAGTAGTGAAAACAGCAAAGGAAGATCAGGGAGCAGCAGGGATTATCAGAAGCTTCATGATAGTGTTGACGAGGAAGTTGCTCAGCTTGGACGTTCTTCACACATGGTGAATTTGAAGCGACCCCATAGTGAAGATGAGCGAAGTATCAGAAGAAAAGGTCATGACGAGAGACATAAGATGGTCAAACATCGTTTGGTGGAAAAAGGTAGGGATGATTCCTATTCTCGTAGGGATCGGGATCCTCACTTGGCCCATCAATCGCACAGGAAAACTGAGGGTATAGACAGGCGAAAAGAGAGAGAAGAGAGAGATAATTCGTGGCAACGGCAAGATGATGATCCACATGGTATGAGGACTAGAGCTGAAGACACAAGGAAGCGAGAGCGTGGTGATGAAATAGGTTCAAGGCACCGGAACAGGGTTCAAGAAAGTGAGAGGATAGACAAAGATGAACATCTTCAGTTGAGGAAACAGTTGGATAATGGTAATTTAAGGGTCCACCACAATAAAGATGTGCAATCCCGACACAGAGAAAGGGATGATAATATGAGGAGCCGATATGAGAACATGGATGATCCCCATAGAAAAAGAAGGAAAGAAGAGGAACATTTAAGGAGGGACTCTGAAAAGGAAGAAATCTTGCGGGGCTATAGAGAAAACTCTAGTCATCGAAAGCGAGAAAGGGATGATGCTTTGGATCTGCGTAAGAGAGATGACCAAGTGAGAACTAGAGATGATGATCAACATTCTGTCAGGCACAAAGAAGAGAGCTGGATTCACAAAGAGAGGGGTGAGAGGCAGAGGGAGCGGGAGGAGAGGCACATGATCAAACAATCACATGAAGAAAGTTTATCGAAGTGGGAAAGAGAAGAAGAACGGGGAGGAGTAAGGAGTGCACGAGCTGCAGAAGACAAAGCATGGATTAGCCATGCTAGAGTGAAGGATGAGTATAAGGGATCTGATAGAGATTACCAATTTAAAGACACTGGGCGGCATGGTGAGCAACTTAAGAGGAGGGATCGGGTTGAGGATGGAAGTCTTTCGCAGCATAGGGGATGGGAAGATATCAATGCACGTGGAAACCAACCCAGCATTGATGAGAGAAGATCAAGGCAGGAAAGGGCAAGTACTCGTGATCGTGCTGTGAGTGGTTCTGATAACAATAGGGCGCATGAAAAAAAACATAAAGAGAGCACGAGGAAGAGTAAAGAATCTGACAGTAATGAACAAAACTCCATGGGCCCTTCAAAGAGAAATCAAGAGGAACAAAGTGGTCGGATAAATGAGCCGGTATGTTACATCTCTTGACACAATAATATGTTATTCTGCGGAGGAAAAACCCTCCCCCAGGTGTTGAATTATTATGGAATGAACTAATACTTTAGGAAAAGATTCCTTAAAAATTTCTACTCTATATTTGGTGCCTGACCCTGATGACAGCTAACCAATAGATCTTGGTGTAGATTCCTTGACTAAGGCCAAGTTTGGCATAAGCTAAATAATACAAAAAGTTAAAAGTTACTATCCTATTTAAGTCACATCATCTTATTTAAATCACATCACCTCTCTAACACATCACATCAAACCCAACCCATATAAGCCAATAAGTCAAAAAGTGTACTTTTTTAGAACATCCCAAACCAACCCTAAATATTGATTGGTTGAAGTATTCATTTCAGTTAACTTTGTGTATATGTGACAAAAGGACCACCAGGGGTGGGGAGGATTTTGTCACATTTTTTAATTTATTTTCTTTGAAAATGTGAAAACATTTAATCAAGTGCATGTAGTCTCGTCACGGTTTTAGTTTTAGATATAGGTATCAACTTTTGTGGTTTTAGTTTTCTCTCTCGTCTTCTCCTTTTCCCATATCTTCTGCTTCTTTTCTTTCCATTCTCCTTTTCTCTCTCTTCTCTGCTTTTCTCTTTCTAACCTTTTTTTTTGTGTGAGTGATCCATCAGTGTTCTACAACATATAAGTAAAAGGTATTTGCAGTAATACCTCTTATAATATTTGAAATTTTAGTTTTTTAATAGTCCGGGGTATCCCAAAGTCAATGATATATTGCTATAATTTCAGAAATGAAGTGAGAGTAGTTACTTTTACAACCCTTCATAACTTTTAAAGGGGCTCACATTTTGCCAATCCCAGTATTGGGATCTATACGTTTTATTGTGCTTGTTTTGCATATCAAGTATTGACTTGAACAGATATGGCTAGTGTCCATTCAACAAACTTAAATTTTGCTAGATAAACTATTCAAATGAAGCATTAAAATTAATTGTGATGTCGATGAGGTGGTACTCAATTACCAATCTATAACAACATAGGAGGGATACAGTCCTGACATTTGCTTGACTACCAAGGTTGTTAAAATCGGGATCCTAAGTAGGATCGGTGAGAGGGTTTGGTGGATCGGATCGTAGGATCGGATCAAGGATCGTAAGATCCTACTTTCTATTAAAAAAAAGATAAAAATAAAAATAAAAATGATACATATTAAAAATAAGGTGAAAAATCATAAAATCTACGATCGTACTTGCGATCCTACCTACGATCCCATACGATCCTACACGATCCTACTTGCGATCCTGTTATAACATCAATCCTACAACGATCTGGATCGTTTTGGCAAAGTAGGATCGTACGATCCTACGATCCGGATCGTGATTTTAACAACCATGTTGACTACAATCGAATTTTGAGGTTTGTAAGAATTACAATTTGCACATCAAGTGTAGTTTTAGTAGCTGCTATTCGTACATTAGGTGTAATTTTATGGGGTACTTACCAATTAGTCCTATTTACTAGACTTATTTACCTACAGGTCCTAACTAATAAATTTAACACTATAAAAATAAGAGAGTGATAAATTTATCACTAAAAAATTATTCATAAAAAAAGAGACTGATAAATTTATCACTATAAAATTATTCATAAAAAAAAAAGACTGATAAATTTGTCTTTATCACTTAATAAATTATATCAAATAGGACTTAATGGGTAATAAGTCTCAAAGTAGGACCTATTGGGTAATAAGTCTCCCAAGTAGGACCTATTGGTAGTTTACCCTAATTTTATCAGGCCCCTTTATTAAATTAGTACATATGCAGTTCTTCTATAAAGTATCATGTAGTAGTAAACATTTATTCAGATCTACTTTTGATTGACTTTCAATGCTTCTTGTTGATTTTATATTCTCATCAGCTTGCTTTGTTCACTGTATTTACAACCAAAGTTTTTAAAGGTGAATGCATAACTTGAGGCGTTTTACCCCCCATGAGGCGCCGCTTAAGCATTTCAAATTATAAATTGTAATATTTAGTAAATAAATTAAATACTATAAAATACTAAATAAATAAATAAAATTAAGCACTGAACATTTCACTATAGAGAAGAAAGCTTGCTTTTATTGGAAGTGAAATTGACTTAGCTTTAGTGATTGAGTTTCTCACTTGAGCATTAACTTTGTGGGTTTTTTTATTATTAATCATTTACTCCTATAGATTGTAGTTGTGAAAGGGTTCTTTATTTTTTGCAATTTTTATGTTTAAACCATTTACTAGACTAAGTTTATGTTAATATTAATGTATTGTTAGTGTTCGTAGTGGATGTATGATTAATGTATTGTTAGTGTTCTAGATAGTGGATGTAGTGGATGTATATAATAGGACAGTGGCTCTTAGTGGTGATAGTGGCTCTTGGCACAGATAGTGGCTCATATTTATTGTTCTCTCCTATATAAGGAGTGTAGATGGTCTTCATAATTTTATATATTGAATACAATCAATAATACATACAATTTATTCTCTTTCTCTATTTCTCTATACATTAATTTTTCTACATGGTATCAGAGCGGGTTTAAAATTTAGTATTTTCGCTTTACCGGCGGGCGGCAACCTCGCCTTGGCCGCCCGCCGGACCTCAACCCAGCCCGCCGGACCTCTCGTCTTCCAACTGTTTCTGCATGACTTCCATCACAGAAAGTCCTATCCCACAGCTCCGAAGCCTTACTGCTGGTGGCCTCTTTGGCCTTTTTTCTCTCTCTCTCTAACTCTGTTTCTCTCTCTCTGTGGAATTGGGTTTTCAAAACCCTAACAACCACTGAAACATTCAAGCACGAGACATGGGAATTTCCGGAGTAATCACCGACGTATTGGTGTCTCTGCCGTCCGCCGCCGGCTTCAAGTCGCTGGAATTGAGACATTCGCACGCACTCTCCGATTCAAAGTTCCTTCTTCATTCTGGATTCATCAGACGCTGTCCTTCACATTCCACTCCTAAGCTAGGAATTGGATTGGATAAGTCCCAAGTGAGAAGCTTAATAGTGAGAGCATCAGGAAGTTTAGGTGGTGATTTGGCACCAGTTGCTCCTCTTCAATTTGATTCCCCAGTTGGCCAACTGTTAGCGCAAATATTGCAAACACATCCACATCTGCTCCCCGCAGCCATCGATCAGCAGCTTGAGAACCTTCAAGCTGAAAGAGATGCCCAGGGAGAAGAAACTCAGGCTTCATCACAAGATCTCCTTCTCTACAAGTAAGTTGTTTGATCTCCTTACACAAACGGATAGAAGATTTCCCTCCAATCTCTTCAATCAATTCGTCTTCTTCGTCCAATCGAAGAAGATCCCTCAGTCACAGGCATCACCGTCAAGCCGGCAACTGATATGGCAACTCAGAAAAGTGCCCGAGCTATTCTCAAAGCTCCATCTTCTCAGTCCGCTGCTGTCAGTTCCGATACCACCTAGCAGGCGTCACCGTGATATGAACTCCTCCTAAGTACACTGCTGATTTTAACAGAATCGAATGGTGGGGATAGACAGGCCTGCACTATTCTCGGTTAAACCAACCCACTCTCTCTCTCTGGTCCCTTTCTCCCCCACCCAGACTACTTTATTCCCCATTTTCTTTAATTTATTTTATCTTAAAAAAAAAAAAAAAAAAAAACACAACATTGCTGGTTTTTTACAAAACCGTGGGCCAAAGGCACCCACGTGCAACACTTTCCCGAGGGGAGCTCATTTTCTATCTACTGGATCAATAATAATTTTAAAATAAATTATTGTTATATGCTTTCTCCAAACTATCTTTTAATTATCAGCGCCGACCCTCCAGTGGACAATCTGGCATTCCATCATTTTCTTCCACCAAATCCCTACCTTTATTTTCTTTTATATATAAATATATATATTTTACTTCATCAATTGCTTTTCTCCAATCCATGTTCCCCACTGATTTTATATTTTATTTTCTTTTATCAACAGTGACTCACCACCCATAAACTTTGTTTATCACATCCCCTCACTTTCATTTAAAAATATTTTTCTACTCTGTTTGTGTCATTCATACCATATGGATTTACACAACACACATTATTTTATTCATCTCGGGGATCAACCCCGATCACAATTTTACACCAAAAAAAAAAAAAAAAATCAACCACAACCCACAACCACCACAACAAAAACCGGCCTTATTTTTTCGCCTCTTCAGCTGTTCTCTTCTTTTTGCCTTTGTCTTGTGCGTCCCTTGCCGGTGCTGCCTCCGTGTTTCCCACGCCGCCGAGCACGTTCACTTCCCGTTGCTCCTCAACTGTCACATATGGCCTCCAAATCTGAGCATCACGGTGGCCTTCCGCTTCAGTTCCTTGTTTTCTGCCTTCAGCACACATATCTCTGCTCGGGCATCCGTATACATGCGCTGGAGCAGAGCCAGTTGGGCTTTTACCTGCTGCACCTCATTTGTTCTACTCTGAAGCCGGTGCGACAGGTTGTTGACTGCCGTCATTGTCTCAACACATGACTTCAGAGTATAATGATTGGCCTCAATATCAGATTGAGCAGCCATTATCTGCTCAACTGACAACATTGGAAAGTTCAACGGCGTAAAACCAGGGGCGCTTGGTCCAGGGGCACTTGGTTGAGGTTTAAGGGCAACTGCCCCGGCTATCTCTCTAGTGGCCTCGTTGAGGTCGGGAAAGAGAGTGAGACCACGGGACGAAGAGGCTATGTTCTGGGTAGCTGAACGGGAAGAAGAGGCCATATTCAGGGTTGGTTGTAGTGTGTTACAGAGTATCTCTCTCAGACGTGTTCCAGAGAGAACGGAGAGTTTTTTCAACTGGTTTGTTATGCATCAGCGGCAGCCTCGCCTTGGTTTAAATAGGCAAGGCAGACACGCTCCTTACGCGCCTCTCAATGCCAGACGACAAATCGGGGCGCCTTTTGATGGCTCGTCTTTTGATGGTTGTCGGGCACATCTTTTGATGGCACGCCTTTTGATGGCACGCTTTTTGATAAGATTGGGCACGCCTTTTGAGGGTCCGACAAGACTCTGTAAACTGTCCCGACATTGATTCCGGTTAGCTCCTATATGGGTCCGACAAGACTCTGTAAACTGTCCCGACATTGATTCCGGTAGCTCCTATATGGGTCCGACAAGACTCTGTAAACTGTCCCGACTTTGATTCCAGTTAGCTCCTATATGGGTCCGACAAGACTTGGTAAACTGTTCCGACATTGATTTCGGTTCTCAGCTACAACGGTTCGACACAGCCATATAGTGTCTTCTACAACGGTCCGACATGACCCCGTAAACTGTTTTCTACATCGGTCCGATATGACCCCATAAACTGTCTTCTACAACGGTCCGACATGACCCCATAAACTGTCTTCTACATCGGTCTGCCATAACCATACAGTCTTCTACAACGGTCTGACACGACCATACAGTGTCTCCTATCCACTTTTATTTTATTTGTCAGATTATTTTTCTATTTTGTTACTCTCTCCAAACTCAAGTTGGTTAGTCCCTACTCTCCTTGAGTTTGCGGGGGGCTATTAATATTAATGTATTGTTAGTGTTCGTAGTGGATGTATGATTAATGTATTGTTAGTGTTCTAGATAGTGGATGTAGTGGATGTATATAATAGGACAGTGGCTCTTAGTGGCGATAGTGGCTCTTGGCACAAATAGTGGCTCATATTTATTGTTCTCTCCTATATAAGGAGTGTAGATGGTCTTCATAATTTTATATATTGAATACAATCAATAATACATACAATTTATTCTCTTTCTCTATTTCTCTATACATTAATTTTTCTACAGTTTAACAAGAGCCTAAGGCAACCTCTTCATATGCATACTTCATATGCTTATGCACAAAAGGCATACAAGGTGCACCTAGGTCATATGCCTCAGACCATGATGCACAAGCTTTTGAGGGATATAGCCTAAAAATTAAAGCCTTGATGCGTTTTACCTTAGCTTTAGGGCGAGTGAGCCTCAGTAAAGCCTTTTAAAACTTTTTTCACAACACATGTTGATCATGTATACATTATTCATCATATATCGACTCTTCAGTCTACAGTCTACACCATTCAACGGAGTTTCTTTCAAAAAACTCTTTCACTGAAATTGTAAGAAAACTGAAATCAACATTGATATTCATTAGTTGCAACCATGATCTAGCATGAGTCTGATTGATAATTTGATTTAAAACCATGACCTTAAAGGAGATGAGTCGATTGTTCATAAGGTTTGAGGATCAGGACACAGACATTAGCTGCACTAACAAAAATCTATACTGAAAGAGATTCATACGCAGGGAAAACAGAAAAACAAAATTTGTTGATTAAGATTTTGATTCAATTAGGGATCTTAACTTACCCATTGAACTGTTAGCTTTGATGTTGGGAGGAATTTTATATTTGTTGCTGTAGTGTTCGATACTGCTCCCACCCATTCAGTAAAGTCATCATTTGATTGCACTGCTAATATCATTTTTTTTACATGAATTGGTTATAGTTGAGACTGTTTGTGTTAGTGAATGCCCAATTTATTATTGCAAGATTGCAGTGTGTTGTGTTTGTTAGATTATCATTCGTAGCTTAATTTTCATAGATTAGTATGTATGATGTCTTTTTTCTTTAATGTTGTCTATAATTGTTTTTAGACATTTTCATCCTTAGTTAATTGCTATAAAAGTATTTTCTGAAATGTGTATAATTACAATTTACAAACTTTCCTTAGTAACCTTTACACAACATTTCATCCATGCATGTAGATTCTGGAACTTTTTTTTTTTTTGATTGATGAAAAGAAGACTACATTGATGAGATCGATGAGTATATATTGATGTAAAACATCAAAAAAGAGTAATGCTAGAGATCCCAAAAATTCTACCAAATGTCTCACATGGGTGTGGGACCACACCCATGTGAGACATTTGGTAGAATTTTTTACAAAGAAAAGGCAAGTGCAGCAAGTGTCAAAGCAAAACTTAATGATCTCAACTAGGTTGGCACTGAGAAGCAAGCCCTATCATGTGTTAGCACTACACCAAAGGTTGGTGAGAGACCAACCGAAACAAGAACAGAATAACAGGACTTTTTACAACAACACAGTCACCCAACAACAGACCCCAAACAAACCATCAATAACAGCCTGCACGTTCTGTAAATCATGCACCAGGTCTCATCCTTTCAGACACAAATATCTTAGTCCAAATTTGCCAACAAAACCAGACCTGTACACCTTCAAAGACAATCCTTAATACTCTGACAATTTAACATAAAATCATTCACAGAGAAATCTTTCAATTGCTTCTTGGATTTAACCCAAATAGCCAAATTTGAAATAATTCTTTCCTGAGCCTTGACCCAATCTGGATGACCATCATTAAACATTCTGGAACCTTATAGATAGCTTTTTTAATGATAGCTTCTTTGGGGTTGTTGATTATTTGTAAGGTAACAGGTTATCCAACTATACATTATTCAAATATGATGTATGTACTAGGTGGTATTCAGCAGTTTCAGCTAAAATCCATCCCTCCACTAAAAGAGTAAAGGTCAGTAACTATCAGAGGTAGTCCAGAAAATCTTACAATCATTTAACCAGTATGTGGTCAATCTCCATGATAGGACCCAATGAAGTATCTTTGACAACATTACATTAATGTTTTTGACTATTCTACTTTCTTATGGATAATTGGAAATGTCCTAGAGAATTCAGCTCTATATATTTATGGTTTTTCGCTTTTGATGATTATCATTGCCTTTGTTCAGATGAAATTGAAAGGCACAACTGAGCGTGCAAACTGTGAGCATGAGATTCTGCTGAACCGTCACTCTTCCAAAAAACATAGGGAAGATGCTTCTTCAGATGATGAGCGACAAGATTCGAGAAGAGGACGGTCCAAATTGGAACGCTGGACAAGCCATAAGGAGAGGGATTTCAATGTTAACTCTAAGTCATCATCTTCCTTGAAGGTTAAAGAGATCGACAAGTTTAACAATGGTGGCTCTTCTTCCTTAGCCAGAAAGCTCCCAGATGAATCTTCCAAGACAGTTGGAACCGTTGAGAATCAACATCCATTGGGTGATCAAAAAGATGTTGGTGATGTGAAATCCTTGGATGATAGACACTTGGACACAGTGGCAAAGTTGAAGAAACGAAGTGAGCGTTTCAAGCTTCCAATGCCAAGTGAAAAGGAAGCCATGGTGATTAAAAAGATGGAGAGTGAACCATTGCCTTCAGCCCAAAGTGAAGCCTGTGCAGACTTGGAGATCAAACCAGAGCGTCTAGCTCGGAAACGGAGGTGGATAAGCAACTAATTGTGAAATCAAGGAACCAATTTTCAATGTTAAAATGTGCCTCGTGTAGGCTTTTCGGGGCTAGTGGCATAACTATTCTGCAGCCATATACACTTTCTTTGTTGTGTACATAACAGTGAATGTAACATTGTCCTTGCCATTGATGGTGACTCAGAATTTTGGTTCCTAGTAACAATTACAGTGTATTCATTTATAGAGATTGTATACCAGTTTTCTTGGGGGTCACTTAAAGGACCTGGTTGTTCCAATAACCATATCTGACCTGAACAAAGGCTGGCGCTCCACAAGGCAAGGCGCTTGATTAATGCTGGCTGCGTCAAGTATCAGTGCGTCAAGTATCGGTATGGCATAGATTCGAAGAAATTTAATGCAGGGAACATTTAATTGAAAGAGAATGACCCCTCTACTCTGGAGCAGGAAGGTCATTGAGGTAGATGTAGATGGATGATCTGCACTTATTGTAGCTTGATTTTCTCTGTACCTGTATGATAGATTTTTTGTCACTTTTTTTTATTTTGATGTTCCTTTTCTGTGTTTTAAGGAACAAAAGAGATAGAAGTAATTGAAGAGAGAGAGCAGTTGGTTAGTCAACATTGACATTGAGGAAATGGCCTAGTGCAGTGAACCCCTTTTTCTTAGTAGATATGGCAAGTTTGGAATAATGGTATTTGATAGGATTGACTTAAATGCAGTTTTGGAACACTTTGGTTCTTTTTCGTGATGGATTGTGTGAATATATACTAGGAAACATATTTGCGATTATATGTTTCAAGAACCAACTCTCCAAAAAGTGGAGCACTCACTCTCTCTCTCTCTCTCTCTCTCTCTGGTTGTATTCACAAAAGGAAAGGAACTTTCTTTCTCCTATTTTTATTATGGAGTTGAGAGAAAGTTAGAGAAATTACGCAAAGATGTAGGCAACAAAGAGATAGTGAGAAATTATATTGTTATATTATGTTGGTCTAAAAGTCAATTTATAGAATAAAACTCTATAAACAAACAAAATCAAAAAGTCTAGTCTAAATTTAATACATATCTAATTGGTTGGACTATCAAATACATACGTCTAAATTTGCAAGGCTTTCCAAAAGTCTATACTCCAAAAGTTTACTAGCCTAGACTTAGGCTTATAAATACAACTTGACAATTATACATGATACCTAGACATATATTTATGGAGGTTCTAACAAACTTTAACTAAGCTACAATTATATACAAATATACATGACTTTCTACCCTCCTCAGTTTTCAAAGGGATAGACTGAAACAGATAAGATTTGGCTGATCTTTTCTGTCTTGTAGTGTCGGCTGAAAGGATTTGTCTAACCACTTTCCATTTAATAATGTAGGTTGCTCCACATGTCCTGGATAAGGTTGGAGTTGATCATGAGACAACTGCAAGTGATAGTGAGGTCCACTATGCTTCCATCCTGTTAACGAAATTGTGATATTCTTCATCAGTCTCTAATGGAGGGGAATCAGGATCTTGGTTATATCGTTCATTCTGAAATTGTTCTACATCATCCGTGGTCATGGCTAGTTCCAACGGAAGATCCAAATTATTTCTCTTTTTGAAATTTAATAACATGTCGAGAGTGTCATTAATTTGTGTAGGAGGCCTTTGATATGTTATGGGAAAATGAGTTACAAATAGTATTCTATCATTTGTGACCATGAATAGCAATTTTGCTGAGCCACGGATATTAGAAGCTGCCTGTGAAACAGTTATTAGACTGTCTATCCAATATTCCGTCAAGAGAAGTTTGTGAATACTTTCCAATTGCTCCATTCTGCGATCTTCATCCAAATAATCATCTTCAAATTCAAAATCTTCAGTTTCTTTGAGATACCAAATTTGGTATGATTGGAAAAAATGTTCTCGTTCTCGCCAACAAATTGTGCTAGAGATCCAGAAAGTAAAATATTTATCCATCGGAAGCCTTTTACTACCCATGAAAGCATTGCTTTTATGATCATTAGATATTCTATCCACTAGATTGGATTTAAAATTTGAAAAATAACTTGATTAGTTATTCCCCAATCTATGTCTTCAAAAAATCACGTGTCATGGTTTGCCATGATGGTTATTTTAGAAATTCCATTTTTAAATTTTAATTTATCATAGGATCGTTCTAAGATTTGTCTAATCTTATCACAATGATCCTCAACTAGATTTTTGATTAATAGAAAAATTTCTTTTGGAAGCAAAGTTCTTGCTTTTTTCAAAAAGACAAATTCTTTTTATTTGTTCAAAAACTGAATCAGAAAACTCATCTGATATGAGGTCTGATAGCTGAAGAAAATTATTTATTTTTTCGAAATTAAAATCTTCATTCCAATTCATTTGTTTAAGGATATTGAAACTGTTAATCATATTGTTTAATTTTGATGATATCTAAAATATTATTTGAAAATTTTAAATTTTAATATACGTATTCTATATTATTTGACACAAAATATTATCTGTTTAAAATATAAGTTGTATGATATATTTTTTATAAATTTTAATTAAATGAAAATATTTTGAAAATATTATTATTCATGATTTTGAAAAAATTTGGCTAATCACTATTCACTTTTTGACAAAATTAAAATTGATTAGTTGTATCTTTTTGACAAATCTGATTTTAGTGAGTTGTCATCTTTTGACAAATTTAATATACTCACATGGGATGATTGGTTATTTTTATTTGAGTGTATTTATAATCTCTTCAACAATAATAAAACTTTTAGAAGGGATATATATTTACATATATATATATATATATATATGATATAATATAAAAAGAAATGGTTGCAAAATTGCAGTATATTCACATGCTGAATTTTAATTCACATGTTGAAGTTTAAAATTGAATGTTGAAGCTACATCTTTATATAAATTAATGTGGACTTTACAGGAATTTTTTACCTCATTTCTTTATATATATATATATACAATATATATTAGTCAAAACCCACATGTTTGTTAGTTTTGTTCAAATTTCAGCCACAATGTTTGACAAAAGGAAAGGGTGCCTCATGATGAAAAGTTGAAACAAATAGATGCCTCATGATTTGTCAGAGGAGCGTCTGCCTCTCCAACGGGTATATTTTTGGATATAAATAGAAGTGTTTTGTGTGAAAAAAAATTAAGAACTTGAAGAAAAAAAATTTGTGTATGCTCCAAAATTTTGAGTATATTGTATTCTGCTCTTTCACTTTTAGATCTAAGTATAACCTTTGTTCTTACACTTTCATATCTACTCTTTGTGAGAGAATTATTGTGAAAGAGGGAATAAGTACCACTTATTTTTATTCATTATTTTTGTGAGAGATTTTTGTAAGGGTGAGACATTTATTGTTGAGTGAGGCTCAATAGATAAGAGTAAGTCCTGTGCAAAATCCACAAGCTTGGTGAAGACTTGGTGGTGTATTAATTCATTTTGATAGTAAAGAAATTCTCAAGGAGGTTCCTTAGGGAGTGGACGTAGGCCTGGCGTGCCAAACCACTATAGATCTCAGTGTTTGATTTTCTCTCCCTATCTCTCTTATTTTTTATATTGATAATTATTATTCTGTTTTTTATTTGTTAAAATTCTGAATATTGTGCTTCTAAATTTTAATATTGTAAAATTTTTTAAATAACCCAATTCACTCCCCCTTTTGGGTTGCCTACCTGGGATAACAATTGGTATCAGAGCCTAGACTCTAGTTTGTGTGACTTAACCGTCTTAGAGTAGATCATGGCAACCCCTAGTTATTCCTTACCTGAGGGACAAGCATCCAATAGGCCACTACTATTTAGCGGCATAAATTTTAGCTATTGGAAAATTAGAATGACTGTACATGTTAAATCTAATGATTATGAATGCTGGAAAATAATTTGCAATGGTCCAAAAATTCATACCAAAACCGTAGATGGACTTAGGGTACCAAAACCTGAAGATGAGTGGAATGAATCAGATACTAGAATGGCCCAAATTAATGTCAAAGCCACAAACATGTTGTACTGCGCCTTAGATGCCAACGAGTTCAACAAAATTTTCACATGTAAAACCGCAAAAGAAATTTGGGATAAACTTATAGTGACTCATGAGGGAACCGAACAAGTTAAAGAATCTAAAGTCAGTTTGCTAGTCCATAATTATGAACTCTTTAAAATGAGTCCTAATGAAACTATTCCTCAAATATTTACTCGCTTTATTGATATTATTAATGATTTAATTTCTCTTGGCAAAATATATACTAATGCTGAAATTGTAAGAAAGTGCTTAGGTCATTACCAAAAAGTTGGGAGACAAAAGTCATTGCCATTACCGAAGCCAAAGATTTATCAAAGCTAAGTCTAGATGAGTTAATGGGATCTCTCTTAACTCATGAGCTCATAATGCAAGAAGGAAAAGAAGAGGATGACAACAACAACAAGAAAGGAATAGTTTTCAAATCCACCTCAAAACATCAAGAGGAGAAGGAAGATGATTCGGATGATGATGAGGAAATAGCATTCATCACTAGGAAGTTCAAAATGTTTGTGAAAAAGAAACAAGGTGTGTGAAAATTTTTCAGAAAAGATTTCAATAATAGGGATTTTCAAAAAGGAGAAAATCACAAAAAATTTGAAGTTACCTGTTACGAATGCAACAAACCTGGACACTACAAATCAGAATGTCCAGAACTTAAGAAACAATTCAAGAAGGACAAGAAGAAAGCCATGATTGTAGCATGGGGAGAAGATAGTGATGAAAGCGACTTAGAAACCGAAGTTTGCAAAAATGAGGTTGCTAACCTATGCTTAATGGCACTTGGAAACGAAGATGAGGTAAATGACGAATCTTTTACGTTTAATGAATTACAATAAGCTTTTGATGAATTACATGCTGAATTTATGAAACTTAGGTTGAAAAGTAACTGTCAAAAGAAAGTGATTTCAAGTTTATCAAAAGAAAATGAATCCTTAACTTCCAAAATAAATAATTTAGAAAATGAAACCATGAAAATGAAAAAGGAAAATGATATCTTAACTCGAAAAGAGTCTTTTATTTCTGAGAAAACATTAGTTGTATTGCAAGAAAAAAAATGAGTTTTTAAAAAAGGAGCAAATTGTTTTGAAAGAAAATATCGAAGACTTGAAAAATACTCTTTCCAAATTTACTCAAGGTAAAGAGACTTTAGATAAAATTCTTAAAAATCAAAATCATACTTTTGGTAGAGTCGAAATTGGATATAAATCTTTTTCAAAAGTAAAAACTGTCAAAAATAGTTTTGTGCATGCATCTTCTAATCACTCTCATCTCACATGTCATTTTTGTGGTACAAAATGTCATATTTCACCTTCATGTCTATTAAAAGAAATCCTTTTGCTAAAATAAAAAAGATGTGGGTTCCTAAGGACATTTCAAGAGTGTCAAATTCTAACTTTTATGGACTCAAGAAAATATGGGTACCAATAGAAAAATAAAATTTTTGTAGGTATGTTTCAAGACAAATCCA
Organism: Camellia japonica; assembly: GCA_030407325.1. Taxonomy (NCBI): domain Eukaryota; kingdom Viridiplantae; phylum Streptophyta; class Magnoliopsida; order Ericales; family Theaceae; genus Camellia; species Camellia japonica. The sequence continues at coordinate 188,742,585 of JAPPVO010000019.1, forward strand.
GTAACGATAGATGGTATCTCGACAGTGCATGTTCGAGACACATGACCGGAAATAAAGCTATGTTCGTCACACTCCAACCAAAACACTCCAACCAAAGGACGGCGGATATGTGACTTTCGGCGACAATAGCAAGGGTAAAATCATAGGTGTAGGTAGTATCGGTAAAAATCCTTCTCCTATTATTGAAAATGTTTTACTTGTTGAAGTTTAAAACATAACTTGCTTAGTATTAGTCAATTATGTGATAAAGGGTATAGAGTTATTTTTTAGAAAACTCACTGCACTATTGAGAACACCCTAGAAAACAAAACTTTATTTGTAGGTTATAGACATGAGAATGTATATGTGTTTGATTTACATGATTTGTCTTATCATTTTAACATTAAATGGTAATGGTTGGCTTTGGCATAGAAGATTAGGACATGCTCATTTTGATTTAATTTCCAAATTCTCAAAAAATGAGTTACTCATTGGTTTACCAAAAATTATTTTTGAAAAAGACAAACTTTATGATGCATGTCAATTTGGAAAACAAACTAGAATTTCTTTTAAATCCAAAAATATCGTTTCAACTACTAGACCACTTCAACTCTTGCATATTGATCTATTCGGACCATCTAGAACATTAAGTTTAGGAGGAAAATCTTGTGCCCTTGTTTGTGTTGATGATTATATTAGATATACATGGGTATTATTTTAGCACACAAAAATGAAACTTTTTATAATTTCTCAAGATTTTGTAAAAGAATTCAAAATGAAAAAAATCTTAATATTTGTAGTATTAGAAGTGATCATGGTAGAGAATTTGAAAATGATGATTTCATTATGTTTTGTGATGAGTTTGGAATTGATCATAATTTTTCTGTCCCTAGAACTCCTCAACAAAATGGTGTAGTTGAAAGAAAAAATAGAACTCTTGAAAAAATGACCTGTACTATGCTTTGTGAAAATAATTTGCCTAAATATTTTTGGGCGGAAGCCGTTAACACTGCATGCTATGTTGTAAACCGAGTTATGATTAGACCTATTCTGAAGAAAACACCTTATGAAATTTGGAAAGGTAGAAAACCTAATATTAGTCACTTGCGTGCATTTGGTTGTAAATGCTTTGTATTGAATAACAATAAAGATAACTTAGGAAAATTTGATGCTAAATCGGATGAAGCTATATTTCTTGATTATTCAATTTCCAGTAAAGCTTATAGAGTATTCAATAAAAGAACTCTACTTGTTGAAGAATCTGTGCATGTTGCTTTTGATGAATCTAACATTATTTCCAAGAATCTTGTAAGTAATGATATTGTAGAAAATCAACCAAACATGGAGAGCATTTACATAAAAGAAAATGAAAAAAATCCATTACGCGAACATGAAGAAGAAATGACAATGGAGAAGCTTCAAGAAATATATGTTCTTCCAAAAAACAACTCAAATCTACCAAAAAAATGGAAGTATGCTTATGGTCACCCCAAAGACCTCATCATAGGTGATGCGTCAAAAGGTATAAAAATCGTTCCTCTGTTAAAAATGTTTGTGGTAACTTAGCGTTTGTTTCACAAATTGAACCAAAATCGTTTTTAGAAGCTAAAAATGATGAAAACTAGATTTTAGCAATACAAGAAGAATTAAATCAATTTGAAAGGAATGAAGTTTGGTTTTTAACGCCTTGACCTAAGGATCATCCTATTATTGGAACAAAATGGGTTTTTTGAAATAAAATGGATGAATCCGAAGTTGTTACTAGAAATAAAGCTAGATTAGTAGCTCAAGGTTATAATCAAGAAGAGGGCATTGATTTTGATGAAACTTTTGCACCAGTTGCTAGACTTGAAGCTATTAGAATGTTACTTGCTTTTGCATATTTTAAAGATTTTAAATTATATCAAATGGATGTTAAAAGTGCTTTTTTAAATGGGTATATTTCGAAGGAAGTTTATGTTGAATAACCTCCCGGTTTTGAAAATCATAAATACCCGGATCATGTTTTCAAACTTTCAAAAGCGTTATATAGCTTAAAACAAGCTCCTAGAGCTTGGTATGAAAGATTGAGTAATTTTCTACTTGACAAAGGTTTTTGTAGAGGAAAAATTGATACAATACTTTTTATAAAAATAAAAAAGGAAGATATGCTAATTGTTCAAATTTATATTGATAATATCATTTTTGGTGCTACTAATGAAAATTTGTGCAAAGAGTTTGCTAAAGATATGCAGGGTGAATTTGAAATGAGTATGATGGGGGAGTTAAATTACTTCCTTGGTCTACAAATTAAACAAACTAATGATGAGATCCATTTAAATCAAACGAAATATATTAATGATCTACTCAAAAGGTTTGAAATGGAATCATCAAAGCCTGGAACAACTCCAATGAGCACATCAATAAAAATTGACAAAGATGAGCAAGGTAAACCTGTAGATGAAAAGAAATATCGAGGTATGATTGGTTCCCTACTCTATCTTACTGCAAGTAGACCCGATATAATGTTTAGTGTTTGTATGTGTGCACGTTTTCAATCCACACCAAAAGAGTCACACATCACCGCAGTCAAACGTATTTTTAGATATCTTTTTTGCACTCCAAATTTGGGATTATGGTATCCTAAGGGAACCACCTTTGAACTTTTTGGTTACTCAGATGCCAACTTTGTGGGATGTAGACTTGACCGAAAAAGCACTAGTGGCACTAGTCATTTTCTTGGACACTTATTCACTTCTTAGTTTTGCAAAAAACAAAACTCAGTGGCTCTATCAACTACTGAAGTAGAATACATTGTCGCCGCTGGGTGTTGTGCACAATTGCTTTGGATGAAACAACTTCAAGATTTTGGATTTCACTATAATCATATTCCTATAAAATGTGACAACACAAGTGCCATTAACCTTTCAAAAAATCCTATTCAGCACTCACGCACTAAACACATTGACATAAAGCATCATTTTCTAAGAGATCATGTACTCAAAGGTGACATTGAACTCGAATGTGTGCCTACAAATCGTCAATTAGCTGATATATTTACCAAGCCTCTAAATAAAGAACAAGTTTGTTATATTAGAACTGAACTTGGTATGATGAATACTTCAATATAATGTTTATATTAATTTTTTTTTAAATAAATAAATAAATAAATGATAATATAATAATAATAATGATAATAAATAATCAAATAAAATAACTATAGTAATAATTATTATTATTATAAATAATAATAATAATAATAATAAAATTATATACATATATATATATATATATATATATTCTCTCTCTCACACCCACTCTGTCTCTATCTCTCACCCACTCTCTCCCTTTCTTCTGTTTTTTTCTCTTTTTCTTGCTCTCTCTCTCCTCTCTTTCTTCCTCTTATCCTCAGCCAACGCCATCTTCATTCTCACCATCATCTACAACCAGCTCCACCATCCACAACAATATCCATCACTGTCATCACTACCATCATCCACCCAAATCCTCACCATCACCAATCTACCGAGATCCATCACTACTCTACCTAAAATCTGCATCACCATCATTACCGATTCATCAAGTTCCATCACCGATCCATCAAGATCCATTGTCGATCTACAAAAATTCGTCACCGATCTACACGATCTTCTCAATTTCTTCCGATCATTAAGGTCATTACCGATCAACATGTTAAAATTCTTTTTGCACCGTGTTATATTTTTTTACTTGTTGTATGTGCTCCAAACTCTCTTGGATTTAATAATGATTGCTTCTACCTTGTCTGAAGAAATTGTTTTTATTTTTATCTTCTCCTTTATGCTAGTGCACTTGGTGTAGTTGTTTATGGCCGGATCTTAATGACCCTTGGTATTATAGATTGGTAATTTGTTTCTTCAAATTTATGTAATTTTTAGTGCATTAATTTAGGGGAAGACTCATATATTTTGAGATTAACAATTATTATAAAAAAAAAATAAAATAAAATAAAATAAAAATAAAAATAATAAAAAAAATGGGCGTGTGTATATTCTATGCATAATTTTAAGGGAGTATATATATATATATATTTTTCTTTCTGCACTACTTCTTATCTGCATCACCAATTTTTTTTTGTAAAGACAAAATTTATATAAATAAAAAAAAAGGGAGGAGAAATGCTTGCAATTTTATTTCAGAAGGGAAAATATTACTCGATTACATGTAAGTTTTCAGAAGGCTTCACAGATTTTTTCCGTTTCACTTCTCTCAACAATTTTTCATGAGCCTCTTTTACATGCCTCTCTATTTTCGACTTCTGTGAGTCTTGGCATATAACCGTTGCATAATATTGCACCGCATTCTCTCTATGCATTTTTTTCCTTTTTAGCTCTTTCTTCTCCTTACACATAATTGTAAACATAAATTTCAGAACATAAACCTTACACTTCGGATCATTTACCATGTGTATTATCAAGAAATCAAGACAAAATGACATACCTGAATCCATTGATGAACGGTTAAACGGAAGCGTGATTATCAATAAACTCTTTGTTATTGATTATGTTTTGCCTTCTAATCCTTTCCCCTTTGGTGCCTTATGTTTCTCCTTGAGAGGATTTAGAAAAATGGCAGTGTTCTTTTTTCCACTTGGGAAGGAATAGGACCATAACTTTTTAAAGGTTGTAATTGGTTTTCAAAACTGAAAGGTTGTGGTTCAAAAGGAATGAAAACCAACTTTAACCATTATTGGTTTTAATTTCTATTTATTGGTTTTCAAAACTGAAAGGTTGTGGAAGTTCAAAAGGAATGAAAACCAACTTTAACCAATATGTTTTAATTTCTATTTCTGCCCCTCATAGAAATAGAAATTATACAACTAGTATCTACACATTAGGTCCATAACACATATACCCTTAAGCCTATTAACTAAATTGAATCACTTAAATTGTAGGCTTCTTATAAATGATAACACCACATTTAATTATGTGGTCCCATTGAGACATTATCTAACAATATTAACCAGTTGTTGTTTTAACAAGCACACCTCATCTCTCCATTGCTGATTTTCTTGTACTCTTGCTTGTAATCGTTGCACCATATTGGAAACTGCAGTCATTGCCTATGTACTAAGAGCCATAGTGTTATTAATAGCATCGATATCATTTCGATTACCAATAACACTAGGACCCTCATTTACAGGAATAGCATGTGCCTGCACCACTGGTACCCTCTCATTTGCGTGCATTACAGGCACCTCATGCATGTCCGAACCATTTATGGCTAAGGTAAGGAATGATATGATTACACAAGAAGGTCAAACAAATTTTTCTCTCCAACACTTGATATTTTCGTCTCTTTGCCTATCATCTTTGTCACTTTTTATACACTCTATCGATTCAATCCTTGATGCATATCTGCTCAAATCTTTTGGTTGTCAACATTTTGTGCGCTCGAGATACTCCAAAATCCCCACAATGATCTCGACAAGACCTACAGACCATTATTTTATTTTTGACATCTCAAATTATTTTACAAACTGTGTTTATTTCCTATCTCCATATTTTATCTTGATGATGTCAAAGGGGGAGAAAAAATATGACTTTGAATTGCTGTTCATGCATGCGCTTTAAATATTTTATGTTGCAAAATTATCAAATAACTTGTTGATTTTTATTTTGTGTCAAATCCATACAAATATTGCCATCATCAAAAAGGGGTGGATTATTAATCATATTGTTTAATTTTGATGATGTCTAAAATATTATTTAAAAATTTTAAATTTTAATATACGTATTCTATATTATTTGACACAAAATATTATCTGTTTAAAATATAAGTTGTATGATATATTTGTTATAAATTTTAATTAAATGAAAATATTTTGAAAATATTACTATTCATGATTTTGAAAAAATTCGGCTGATCACTATTCACTTTTTGACAAAATTAAAATTGATTAGTTGTATCTTTTTGACAAATGTGATTTTAGTGAGTTGTCATCTTTTGACAAATTTAATATATTCACATGGGATGATTGGTTATTTTTATTTGAATGTATTTATAATCTCTTCAACAATTACAAAACTTTTAGAAGGGATATATTTACATATATATATATATATATATATATGATATAATATAAAAAGAAATGGTTGCAAAATTGCAGCATATTCACATGATGAAGTTTAAAATTGAATGTTGAAGCTACATCTTTATATAAATTAATGTGGACTTTGCAGGAATTGTTTACCTCATTTCTTTATATATATATATATATACAATATACATTAGTCAAAACCAACCCACATGTTTGTGAGTTTTGTTCAAATTTCAGCCACAATGTTTGACAAAAGGAAATGGTGCCTCATAATGAAAAGTTGAAACAAATAGATGCCTCATGATTTGTCAGAGGAGCGTCTGCCTCTCCAACGGGTATATTTTTGGGTATAAATAGAAGTGTTTTGTGTGAAAAAAAATTAAGAACTTGAAGAAAACAAATTTCTGTGTGCTCCAAAATTTTGAGTATATTGTATTCTGCTCTTTCACTTTCAGATCTAAGTGTAACCTTTGTTCTTACACTTTCATATCTACTCTTTGTGAGAGAATTATTGTAAAAAAGGGAATAAGTACCACTTATTTTTATTCATTATTTTTGTGAGAGATTTTTGTAAGGGCGAGACATTTATTGTTGAGTGAGGCTCAATAGATAAGAGTAAGTCCTGTGCAAAATCCACAAGCTTGGTGAAGACTTGGTGGTGTATTAATTCATTTTGATAGTAAAGAAATTCTCAAGGAGGTTCCTTGGGGAGTGGACGTAGGCCTGGCGTGCCGAACCACTATAAATCTCAGTGTTTGATTTTCTCTCCCTATCTCTCTTATTTTTTATATTGAAAATTATTATTCTATTTTTTATTTGTTAAAATTCTGAATATTGTGTTTATAAATTTTAATATTGTAAATTTTTTTAAATAACCCAATTCACCCCCCTCTTGGGTTGCCTACCTGGGATAAAGAAACAAAGGTTATATAAATCTTTAAACTTAGCTGTTTGCTCAGCTAATTTGTTGGCCAGAACTCTCATGTGTTCTCAAAATTTCACTTTGTTATCTACAATGTGAGTTTTCCAAACTCCATTGAGTTCTGCATAAATTTCTGTGGATATGCCAGGGTTGAAAAAATCTTTTATTTCAGATTCATCTGGTTTAGATATCTAAATATTAGTTGGAACTGTGCTAGATCTCATTTGACAAAAAATATTTTGATAAACAGGCATAACTGGTGCACTGTAAAAAGTTTTTTTAGCTTTGGTCATGCTATCATAGGATTTAAAACTTGCTCCTGGAATCTGCAAACTTGCTTATTGCACTCATTCCATTCTGTATAAATTTCAAGTTGTCTTTTTGCGAACACAACATAAACTTTTTCTTATCTGGGAATTGCTTTTTTAGTAATTGTCACCCAATCTCTTTGAGCGGGTTGTTTTCCCTTGTCCATTTTTTTCTCCTGGTCTAGAGGTCTTCTGGAAAAATGAAAATTACTTGTTTAGTAATTTAATTTTCTGACACAATTCCTACTAAGAAAATCTGCAAGAAAATTGTTAGTATCCTTAGGGTATTTTACCTTAAAAGTATATTCAGAAATTTTATTATACTAAGATAATCTCCTTCCTTGCTCAATAGGTTTTTAATTGATCATGAAATCTCTTACTATCTTATTATCAGTGCGTACAATAAAAATTTCTGGGGCTAAATAAGTATGAAAACTTTTTATTACCAATTTTATTGCAAGTAATTTTTTTCAAAATAATATATTTTCTGTTTATTTGATTTAAATATTCTAGAATTATATCCACAAATTAGTTCTTCTTTTTATAATTTTATAGGTATTGGATTTTTTCTTGGTCTAATCTCATTTTCTGATAAAGGTATCTCTTTATCATGCCATAAGATACTTGGTATTGCTTTAAGAACACATCCCTAGCATGCTTCTAAGGTATCCGTTTCTAAAATTAATTTATCACATGTTTTAGGAAGATAAACATCTGGTAAAGTTTTAACATTTTCTTTAATTTGTTCAATTAAAGCAACATCCTCTGTTGTCCATTAGAAAATAACATTTTTCCTTAATTTGGTTAAGCAAGGAATTTCTATTTTTGAAAGATTTTTGATGAAATTTCGTCCATAATTTAAAATACTTAATGAACTCTGTAATTGTGTTATATTTTCAAGAGTATTAGGAAAATCTTGTACTTCAGACAAAATATGTTCCTATAATTTTAAATCTTTCTGGTCTAAAATTATTCCCAAAAATTCAATTGATTCTCTTTCTAGTTCAATCTTTTTTGGTGATGCCATAATTCTATATTTTTGGAATTTTTCACAAAGTAATTTTAAATGTTTCTTATGCCCCTCCCGGGTTTTAGAGAAGACAAGTATATCATCAATATAAACTACACAACAGTCTTTAAGATCTTTAAAAATATCCACCCACCGTTGAAATATCTTGTGGTGCTATATTTAACCCAAAATGCATAACATTCTAGTGTTAATGTCCTTTAGGTGTACTGAAAGCTATCAATTTTTTTGATTCTTTAGTGAATTGAATTTGCCAAAATCCACTCTTACAATCAAATTTACTAAAGATTTTTTATCCTTTGGTTGAGTTGATCAAAACACTTTTCTTGGAATAAAATATCCATCAAATTCTAAATTTTCATTTAGTCATTTATAGTTGACTACCATTCGGGTTTTTTTTCTATTAATTTCAGTATGGTTTCTTACCATGAAAAGCTGGACTAGAGTGACGGCTTCTAGTTTCTTCAATTAACTTTTTGTCACTAAGTTCCTAAAGTTGAATATCAAATTCATCTATAACTTGTCTAGTATAAATCATTGGTCTTACTCTAATGATAACATTAGGGTCTTTTAATTTCAAACTACAATAACGTGGACTACGTTTCGCCATAGTTTTAATGGATTTTCACTAAAATTTTCTTCTAGAATTTTATAAATCCAATGTGATTCATCAATAGTTTTGATGATGGGAATTAAATCACCACGTTGAACGGGCGCAAACTTTTTATCACAAATATATTTACGTTGTTCTAACAATGGAATATAAATTAAGACATTGTTCATGCTTTAATAAAATGGCTTTTTCCTGTATTTCCATTGGAAGGTATTTAGATATAAAATTATTTTCAATAAGGAAGTCTCCATGCATATAAGGAAAACATAGAATTTTTGGTATAATGAACTTGCTATCATTTAACCAAATAGCTATATTTTTAGCCTTGAATTGTATGGAAATATGATTTCCATCAATTCCAGTAACCAAAATTGAATGTTTCATTAATGTCCAATTTTCTTTAGTATGGCATTCCATTTACATGAGCTGATTGTATCTCCTGTGTCTATGAGAACATTGAGGCTATAGGATTTATAACCTGCAAAATTAAATGTTCCCAATACATATGTGTATCTTTTTTTCCCTTGGCTTGAAGAAAAAATAATATCATTATTTTTTGTTTGAAAATGATACATATATGCAGACTTAATATGTTCAGATTGTCTTCTTGTTCTTGGAAAAATAAGAATCTGAACATTTGTTGAAGTAATAGATTCTTGATTAGAATTATTACTCGATTCACCAATGCTTAATTTTGAAAATACTTTGTTAGAAAAAAAAATTTCAAATACAGAAGTTGATCTTTTAATTTTTGAACTGTAATTTGAATATATAATTTTTTTTCTTGATACTTGCATTTGTATTTGTGTAAGATTTTTTTGTTTTAGACGATTCTCCTTGCCCTACGAGGTCTTGGATTAACCATTGTTGAGGGACTTCTAAATCGCTCCAATTCATTAGACATGGTTGGATTGCCGTGTCAAATGGTCTTGGTTCAAATATTTCAACGATTTTATTATCGTTTGATCTTGTTTTTGTTTCAGGAAATTTGGTCAATTCGTGAATTATTTTCCAACGAATAGCCAAATCATGGGAATTAGATTTCATTCCTAATCCTTGTGTTTTATTTCTTATTCTGACTGTATCCTCAAGATTAGGATCATTTATGGAAATAAAGAAATTTGGTATAACATTAAACCAAACTACTCCATTAGCCAAATTAGATTGAATTCCTCCAATGATTGCTTTTATTGGGTCAGAAAAACTTTTATAAAAAATTACCACCAAAATAGGAGTATCTATTCTTGGCGGAATAAGGCTGTTATGGTTACTTGTATTAATCCAATATGAATATATTGAATCTCAGGATATTTCTTTTTCCATCTTGCAACCTTTTTCTTATCAAAAAAAGGAATATCAATATTTCATTCTTCTGACCATTTTGCTTGAATGTTACCACTGTATTATTCAAACACTCTTGTTGAAAAGAAGTTGAATTTTGAAAGTTTGTAAATTTCTGGCACAGCAACTTCTTGCATTTTTTCAAATTTTGCTAATTCTTCTTTGATAAAAGTTTTTTTTTCTCCGATTACATCTCCAAGTCGAATGGCTTGTAATTTTTTTTTGAGATATATTATCTGCTTCTTGAGATATTACTTGACTATCTATATTAGTCATCATGAAGATTAGTTCTTCATCTGAACTTTTTTTATCACTAGAAATTTCGTACAAGATTTCTTCTTCATTAGAAATTTCTTTGCCATATGTTATTTCAAAATCTTGTTCTTCAAGAACTTTGATAATTTTCTTTGCACTTTTTCCGCTTTTTGGGCATTCGGGTGTATAGTGACCCTCTTCGTCACAAATGTAACATTTACAAATTTTCTTTTTTGAAACACTTGTTGGTTTCTTTTTTCAAATATACTTTTTCTTTTTTGAAAAAGTTTTGTTTTTTTTCCAACGTTTCCATTTATATTTTTTGCGTTTTTTTGGAAAATCCTTTTCCCTTGGGAAATGTATTGCAACCAATTTTTTAATTTTTTTTCAAAATTTTATCAAAACATTTTTGACCATATTGTGAGTTGGAAATTTGATTTTTTATTTGTTTTTTCGCCTTTGCTTCTAGACACCGATCTGCTATCAGTCTTAGAACATAATTAATGCGAAAATCAAGATTATCATATTCTTCCTTCTCTATTTTTTTGAGAAAGTCAGGATATGTTTTTATACATAACTCATCCCATGGATTAGGGAGTTCATGGAAAAATTGATCTAACCATGGTTGATTTGCTGGAAGATCAATAAGATAATAATATTTTCTAAAAGTTTGAATATAGTCATCAGAAAGACAAATGTTACATAATTCTAAAAACCAAACCAAACCAAACCAAGCCAAGCCTTAAGTCCCATCAAATGGGACTGGCTACATGAATCCTTCTTCTCCAAGTGGCCTTATCAAAGGCCATTTCATTAGTCAAATTAAGTAGATCCATATCTCTATTTACAACGTTAGCTAACGTTAATCTAGACCTACCCTGTCCTCTAACATTTCCATCTACCGTTACAGCATCGCATCTCTTCACTATTGCCTTTGTTGGTCTCCGTTGAATATGACCAAACCATCTGAATCGATTTTCTCTCAACTTATCTTCTATCGATGCTACTCATACCCATTCTCGAATATACTCATTCCTAATTCTGTCTTGTCTAGTCTTGCCACACATCCACCTTAGCATCCTCATCTCAGCTACACTCATCTTATCTACATGTTGTTTCTTGGTTGCCCAACACTCTGTCCCATACAACATTGCTGGTCTAATAGGCATTCTATAGAACTTACTTTTTAGTCTAGTGGGTATTCGTTTATCGCACAGTATCCCAGACGCACTTCTCCACTTACATCATCTTGCCTTAATCCTATAGGCCACATCCGCATCAATCTCCCCCGCTGTTGTGATAATCAATCCTAAGTAATGAAAATGTTTACTCTTGGGCAGTTCTTGGTTCTCAATCTTCACTTCTCCTTTGCTTTCATTGTTACTGTTACTAAATTTACACTCTATTTACTTTGTCTTAGTTCTGCTTATTCGGAATCCTTTAGATTCAAGAGTTTTTCTCCAAATCTCCAACTTTGTGTTAACTCCTTCTCTAGTCTCATCCACTAGCACGATATCGTCTGCAAAAAGCATACATAATGGCACGTCATCCTCAATATTTCTCGTCAACTCATCCATAACTAAAACAAAAAGATAAGGACTTAAGGTAGATCCTTAGTGTAACCTTACAGTGGTAGGAAATTCATTTGTCTCTCCAGCAGACGATCTAATAGTGGTCACCACCCCTTTATATATGTCCCTAATCACATCAATGTAACCTTTTGTTACCCCTTTCTTCTCTAACACCCACCATATTATATCTCGGGGCACTCTATCATATGCTTTCTCAAGGTCGATAAACACCATATGAATGTCTCTTTTCTTTTCTCTATACTTTTCTATTACTCTCCTCAAAAGATAGATCGCTTCCATTGTTAACCTGCCAAGCATAAACTCAAATTGATTCTCTGACACATCTATTATATCTCGCAATCGGCATTTCATCGCCCTCTCTCACATTTTCATTATCTGACACATTAGCTTGATTCCTCTATAGTTGTTGCAATCGATTTTTTTTGCCTTTTCTTTTCCCTTATTTATTTATGATGAAACATCTTGATTTATTGTTTCTTTAGATGAGGATGATTGATTATCATCATCATCATCATTAGTTGACATATTAATATCATAATTAAAGTGTTGTAAAAAGGTTTCATGTTCTAGATAAGTTTCTCTTATCAGCTTTAGTAGCCTATTTCTTTCATCAATACCTAAATCTGGGTCTTTATATAATTTTCTCCAATAATCCAATATTTCAACAATATTTTCATATTCAGTCCTATTATAGGTATTGGTTTGAAGTACCAGAATATCTTTTGTACCATAAAATAACCTAGGAATGGAGTTATCTCCTAGACTATTCATTCCATCATTATTTATGAAGGATATAGTTTCTAATTTTGTTATCAAATTGTTTATTTGGGTTTTTACTTCTTTGTTTAAGTCAATATTTATTATAGAACCTAAATTGTCTATTTTAGATTCTATAGACTCAACTTTGGATTCTAGATAATTTTGATTTTTATCTAATTTAGAAAACCAAAAGCACATAATATCAGTAATATTATTTAAACTGGAACAAACACTATTTATATTTGCAGACTTTTTAGTAATATGCAAACTATGATAATTATTTTTTGTATTTCCAAAGCATATTATATCTTCAAGGTTAATTGCCATTATAGATTGTTATTGGTACCTAAGACCCTCCTAGTGTATTTATCTGGTATTTAAAACATCTCTTTATGATCTTAAAGACTTAAAAATGCCTAATTATGGCTAATAGTCAAAAGATCTTAATGAGTATAAGAGCTTTGACATACACTAAGTATAAGTTTTACAACAACTATAAATGAAACAAATAATTATGAAGATATAAAATACAAATGATACACAATTAAAGACTAAACTTGACAATCAAAATTTGTTTTATTTTATTTTATTTTTATATCATTAAGCACACCAAACACACTTATATATATATATATATCAAAATTTATACATAGATAGAAATACTTACATAGCTTGATCTTGCTTCAAAAGCTCTTCACCAAGTTGTGATACTAATTACATAATCACAAAACGAAAGGAGCTTTCTTTCTACTATTTTTATTATGGAGTTATGGAGTTAAGAGAAAGTTAGAGAAATTAGGCAAAGATGTAGGCAACAAAAAGATGGCAAGAAATTACATTGTTGTATTATGTTAGCTTAAAAGCCAATTTATAGAATACAACTCCATAAACAAACAAAACTAAAAAGTCCAGTCTAAATTTAATACATACCTAATTGGTTGGACTATCAAATACATACGTCCAAATTTGCAAAGCTTTCCAAAAGTCTATACTCCAAAAGTTTACTAGCCTAGACTTAGGCTTATAAATACAACTTGACAATTATACATGACACCTAGGCATATATTTATGGAGGTTCTGAAATCATAGCTTGGTGAAGAGCTTTTGAAGCAAGATCAAGTTATATAAGTATTTCTATCTATGTATAAATTTTGATATATATAAGTGTGTTTGGTGTGCTTAATGATATAAAAAAAAAAAAAAAATTGATTGTCAAGTTTAGTCTTTAATTGTGTATCATTTGTATTTTATATTTTCATAATTATTTGTTTCATTATAGTTGTTGTAAAACCTATATGCTTAGTGTATATCAAAACTCATATACTCATTAAGATCTTTTGACTATTAGCCATAATTAGGCACTTTTAAGTCTTTAAGATCATAAAGAGAGGTTTTAGACACCAGATAAATACACTAGGAGGGTCTTAGGTACCAACAACAATCTATAATGGCAATTACCCTTGAAGATATAATATGCTTTGGAGATAAAACAAAATAATGTTAATAATAAATATGACCATAGTTTGAATATTGCTAAAGTGTCTACAAATATAAATAGTGTTTTTTCTAGTTTAAATAATATTACTGATATTTTGTGCTCTTGGTTTTCAAAATTAGATAAAAATAAAAAAATAAATCAAAATTATCTAAAATCCAAAGTTGAGTCTATAGAATCTAAAATAGATAATTTAGGTTCTATAATAAATATTTGACTTAAACAAAGAAGCAAAAACCCAAATAAACAACTTGATGATAAAATTAGAAACTATATCCTTCATAAATAATGATGGAATGAATAGTCTAGGAGATAACTCAATTCCTAGGCATTTTATGGTACAGAAGACATTCTGATATTTCTAACCAATACCTCTAATAGGACTGAATATGAAAATATTGTTGAAATGTTGGACTATTGGAGAAAATTATATAAAGACCCATATTTAGGTATTGATGAAAGAAATAGGCTACTAGATATGATAAAAAACTTATCTGGAACATGAAACCCTTTTACAGCACTTTAATTATGATATTAATTTGTCAACTAATGATGATGATAGTCAATCATCCTCATCTGAAGAAACAATAGATCAAGATATTTCATTAGAAATGAATAAGGGAAAAAGAAAGGCAGAAGAACCGATTGATTCCGAATTGTTTGGCACATGGGGAGATGGAGAAAATTTTGACTTTATTCAAACAAATGAAGTTAAAAATGATACTAACACTAGAAGTACCTCAAATCCTACACTTGAGCCAATAATATCTAGAAAAGATAATAATCATAAGTA
This sequence comes from Camellia japonica, assembly GCA_030407325.1. Lineage (NCBI taxonomy): Eukaryota > Viridiplantae > Streptophyta > Magnoliopsida > Ericales > Theaceae > Camellia > Camellia japonica. The sequence continues at coordinate 188,757,727 of JAPPVO010000019.1, forward strand.
TCCAATAGCTCAAAATGACACTTAATTAGATTTGTCTCATGTTCCATTTAAGGATTAGCCACAAGCAATTGATGATTGGGCACAATCATTGTCCATCATTATTACCAATTATAAAAATAGTTGGTCAAAGGAAAAATTCCTTGATTATATTGCAGCAACTCTCCAGGGAGATGTGTTGTAATAGTTAAGACAATGGGAAAAATCTAAAATTGAAAATGTCAAAAAAGCTTTGTTGGCAAATTTTCTCATACTTGATACAATATTAGCTGAGTTTGCAAAATCATAAAAGAAAATTTATGTGGTTTTGTAGGAGATACTAATTTGCAAGTCGATTCAAATTATATTTTGACTAAATTAGAATTATGTAACATTTGTCTTTTCGAAGACTATGTTCAAACTTTTAAAAATATTATTATTTTATTGATCCACCAGCAAATCAACCATGATTAGATCAATTTTTCCCTAAACTCTCTAATACATGGGATGAGTTATGTATTAAAATACATATCCTGACTTTCTCAAAAAATAGGGGAAGAAGAATATGGATAATCTTGATTTTTCGCATTAAATTATGTTTTAAGACTGATAACAAATCGGTGTCTAGAAGCAAAGGCGAAAAAATTAAAAAATTAAATTTTAACTCACAATACGGTCAAAAATGTTGTGATATAAAATTTTGGAAAAAAATTGAAAAATTGGTTGTAATACATTTCCTAAGCGAAAAGGATTTTCCAAAAAACGCAGAAAATATAAATGGAAGCCTTGGAAAAAGAACAAACTTTTTCAAAAAAGAAAAAGTATATTCGAAAAAAAGACCAACAAGTGTTTCAAAAAGAAATTTGTAAATGTTACATTTGTAACGAAGAGGGTCACTATGCACCCGAATGCCCAAAAAAGAGAAAAAGTGCAAAGAAAATGATCAAAGTTCCTGAAGAACAAGATTTTGAAATAATATATGACGAAGAAATTTCAGATGAAGAAGAAATTCTGTATGAAATTTCTAGTGATGAAGAAAGTTCAGATAAAGAACTAATCTTCATGATGACTAATATAGATAATCAAGAAATATCTCAAGAAGCAGATAGTATATCTCAAGAAGAATTACAAGCCATTCGACTTGGAGATGTAATTGGAGAAGAAAAAACTAGGGATGGCAATTTGAACTTGGCCCGATGGGGACCTGACGGGGCGGGGATGGTATTCAAAAATCAATCCCCGATCAGTTTCGGGCCAAGGATGGAGATAAGTGTCCCAGCCCCGTACTCGGCCCATCTCCATTTGTCCCCGAAGTGAAATTGCTATTTTACCCCTCTATATATATATAAACCAAACTTTCATCTCACTTTCACTTCTCTCTCTCTCAGTCTCACCGCGTCTTTCATCTCCCTCTCTCGCACTCACTCACTCAGTCAGATTTTCTCTCTCATTCTCTCACTTCTTATCATCATCAATATCATCCACCACCACCACACAATCTGAACAGATCTGAAAAAGTGAAGAAGCCCTCCATCCGTGAAGCCCTCTGTTGCACGATCTGAACAGATCGTAAACCGTGAAGCCATCGATCTGAACAAATTGTGGTCCGATCGATGTCTTGATCAATGGACAGATCGTGAAGCCCTCTCTCTCTCTATATATATATATATATGCATATATCTGTTGCTCTTGATGAATAATTTTTTTTTTTAAGTTGTTATATATATATATCTGTTGTTGTTGATGATTCTTATTGATCTGAACAATTGTTGTGTGTGTGTTGAACAGATCTGTCGTTCATTATACAGTTAAATTTTTTTTTTTTGGTTCTTGTGTGTGTGTGTGTGTTGAACAGATCTGTTGGGGATTTTTCGGGATTGGGGAAACCCGATCCCTCTTAGGGGACAGGGGCGGGGGAGGTGATGGGTTCCCCGCCGAGGATCGGGGGCGGGGACAAGAAGTTTTTTACCTTCGGGGATCAAGGATGGGGAGTGTCCATCCGCCCACCCGACCTGTTGCATTCTAGAAAAACTTTTATCGAAGAAGAATTTACAAAATTCGAAAAAATGCAAGAAGTTGTTATGTCAGAAATTTACAAACTTTCAAAATTCAACTTCTTTTCAGCGAAGTGTTTGAACAATACAGTGGTAACACTTAAGCAAAATGGTCAGAAAAAGGAAATTTGGTATTCTTTTTTGATAAGAAAAGGTTGCAGATGAAAAATAAATATTTGAGATTCAATATATTCATATTGGATTAATATAGGTAACCATAACAGCCTTATTCCGCTAAGGGATAGATACTCCTATTTTGGTAGTAATTTTTGATAAAACATTTTCCGAACCATAAAAGCAATCATTGGAGGAATTCAATCTAATTTGGCTAATGGAATACTTTGGTTTAATGTTATACCAAATTTCTTTATTTCCATAAATGATCCTAATCTTGAGGACACAGTCAGAATAAGAAATAAAACTGTAATGCCCTCAAAATAATACATAAACCCATCTATTAAACATGCATTGATATAAGATAAATCAACCATTTCTATTCATCAGAGTAGTTCTTACAACAGTATTACATATATAAACAACAAAAGCAAATGCCCTATGGGCTTACAGCTTTCCAGTCAACACTTGGCTTCACAAAAGAAGAGTAACTAACTCTGTACAGAATAAGCCTTGGCTTGATATACATGCAATACAAACAAAATAAACAAAAAAAAAGAGTCTTCAACCCTCATCATCATCCAAGCTATGTCTTGGAGGTAGCGTGCTACCTGTACTGAAAATAATGTCCCATATAGGGTGAGCCAACGCCAAGTAGAGATATGCTAAACAGCATGGGCAATAACTAAAACATTAGCGGTTGATAAATGTTCAATTCCCATAAATCAATTCATAACCACTGGGTTCATGTTTCATTTCGTTTTCCATTTCTCATCTTACAATAGATAAACATACTAGTTGTATCAACATCTCGACAAATAAGCATACAAGTTGTATCCACATTTCAACAGATAAGCATATTAGCTATATCAACACTTCTAAAGATAGGCATATGAGCTGTATCAACACTTCCATAGATAAGCATATAAGCTATATCAACACTTCCAAAGATAGGCATGTGAGCTGTATCAACACTTCCATAGATAAGCATATAAGCTATATCAACACGTTACTGATAAGCATATGAGCTGTATTAGTGGAGTCCATCCCTATCTCCTCCCAAGCACATCCGGTTTAGAGGTCCCATCCCTATCTTCCCCTAACCGTGGAGTACATCCTATCTCCTCCCCCACCCCCACACACACACCCAACGTATATTCACATAGGTCATATACTCAATCAATCAATACATAACGTTAATGTATTCTATCAACCGTCATACTCTATGACACATCCAATTGATTAGTTTTAGTTTACCTAATCATCATGCATTGTCTACAACATCAAACTACCCCCACACGGTAGCCCAAGCAATTATTTCTAAACAGATAATAAAAGCTCCAACAGATAAAATTATCAATGTTTTCAAAAGTGAGCGATTAATAAATCAAACCCCACGTTTCACATATAATGAGTCAATTTCATTATTCCAACTCATTCCAAATATCAACACATTACCCAGATTAATTATACAATTAATCTATACAACAAGTTAGGGTTTTCTACCCCTTTTTCCAATATTAACCAACGGTCAAATATCAACAACCAACAACAATATCATCATTTTGAAACCAAAATACACGTTTTTAGAATCAAAATAAAAAACCTCTTTTACCATTGTGAAACCTAAGTCCCAAAATTACCCAACTTCAATACTTTATCAAAACAACAAAAAATCTATGTCAAAGACCATAAGAGTGAGTAGGAATCCCTACCTCAATTCGGAGCCCAGGGAAGAAGATGACGAAAATGAAGATGCTCCAAATCCCAAATTTTTCAGATTAGAAGATAGCCCTCGACGATCCACACAACTTTTACAAAGACCAAGGTAAGGAAATCACTCTAGCTAGATCAATCTAAGAGAGAAGTTAGGTTTTAGAGTGAGGTGCTCAACAATGGAGTTTTGGAAAGTAAGAGAGAGGAAAAGGATGTGAAAAAGTGGTCCAAAAGTTCGAATCTTCGATTTTTAAATAGGAGGTCGCCCCGCTCGAGCGCGGAAACCCCGCTCGAGCGTCACTCACAGACTCCCGCTCGAGCGTAATCCACCGCTCGAGCGGCGAATACACACTCCCAGCACTTTTGCAGAACCAGGTCTCCGCTCGCCGTCCAACTCCCGCTCGAGCGACACACCAAACTCCGCTCGAGCGCCCAAATCCCCGCTCGAGCGGCCAACCTGCAGAGGAGATACTGGAAGGGTGATTATCCGCTCGAGCGCCAAAACCCCGCTCGAGCGGACCAACAACAAAAGGTCCCGCTCGAGCGTCAAAAGCCCGCTCCGGCGCGGACAGGCCAAAATTGGGCAACTACTCTTGGTTCCTAAGCTCAACCAACCTGTTTCAAACCTGCCCAACACAACCCAAGACTCAAATACAAAGAGTAGAGGATGCAAACAAGATATACACAACTACCAACTGCATGGAACTAAGTTTCGGATACAATAATTAAAGAAAAGGGAAACGGGATTGCTATAACCCTCCCCCTTAAAGAATTTTGTCCAAATTAAACACAAGTTTTTCAAAAAACAAGTTTTCCTCATTTCCACAATATTACAACATAATATTACATGCCGCCCATTACCGGTCCATCCCACTCTTTCAAGAGGCATTTCACATTATACAAAACAACCTGTATTATCAAACATTCCTTGAAATTTACCAATTTCAACTCATTTCCCATTTCATAACACATGCAACATTAATATCATGCTTGCAATCCCACAATTGTGTTACAATTCAATGTATAAAGAGAAATACAGAGAGAATAATGTATATATTGATGTATTGAATGTTATTAATTGATATATTTTTATAATGTTCAGATGACTCTCTTTTATAGAGGAGAGAGTGTTACAAAGGGGCCATGTAACAAGTTTGAGAGGAGAGAGAGAGAGAAATATAATCTGTATTTCTCTGTGTTGTTTTTGTTTTTTTTTTGTTTTATTTTGTTTATAATAAGAATAAGAATAAAAAAGTGTGCTTGCCGTGGGAAACAAAGAGAATAAAAAAAGTAAAATAAATAAAAAAAAAAAAAGAAGGTGGAGCAGCGTGGGTGGGGTGCAAAAGGTGAAGATTGACTCAGTTGTTTCAGATAAAAAAGAAAAAGAGGTATGGGTTTGTGCAAAAGTTGACATAGTGGGAGGTTTGGGTAATATATTATAATAAACATATATATATATTAAAATAAAAGAAAGTTGAGTGGGCTTGGTGGGTGATAAAAAAAGGAAAAGCTGGGTGTGGTTGTGTGGTTGTGTTGTTGACCACTATACAACGTTGACAGCCTTTGAATGACCATTAAGAGCTAGACAGCCTTTCAGACAATTTGCCTACCCCTGCACGGCCCTTTGTTTGATGCCTCAACGAGGACAAAATATCATGTGATAGATCTGAATCCAAAATGCTCCCGACAACAGGCATTATGGCCACTGAAGAGGGCAAGAGCGAACCCGAAGAGGTAGTAGAACAGGCCACTGGCGGCGGCGAATTGGCCGCAGATGTAGGAGGCGGTTGCGTCTGTGGTGAGCATGCTGTTGTTTGAGGAAGTGAGGTGGTGAAGGCGGAGATCTCGACAGAGACGACGGCGCGTTCGCGAGATCGACGAAAGAGGAAGAGGTGCTGCGGCATGCGGCAGCTGGCGGTGTTGGCAGCCAGGTGTGTCAGGTCTACGGTCGAGAAACGGTCGGAAATGTTGACGCCGTGGATTGCTTGAGGGCGGTGAAAGAGAGTGTCGTCGCCGATGTGAAACGACCTAGGGTTGCGCGTGGAGCATCGCGTGTGCAATTCATCGCAGTTGGATGATAGCATGGAGATCTGCAATTTGTGTGAACAGTAGTGCACTCAGCAGGTTGAAGAAAGGAAATTTCAAGCCTCGTTTCATAACCCTCAAATCCAATTGCGGAGAGTTGAAAGATGCAGGGAATTGAAGGTATGTGTAGAAAATTCCAGCGGGCAGCGAAGGCAAGGTTGCCGGCCGGCTGCCCGCCGGTGAAAAACAAAATACAGGCCTAAATCTTATAGCTCTGATACCATGTTACAATTCAATGTATATAGAGAAATACAGAGAGAATAATGTATATATTGATGTATTGAATGTTATTAATTGATATATTTTTACAATGTTCAGATGACTCTCTTTTATAGAGGAGAGGTGTTACAAGGGGCCAAAGGTGGCCGAAAGAGAAATAGGAAAGCATGCACTAAGAGACAACATTATTAAAGCTAGTTGGTATTTTACAGCTAATATATATATTCACTAACATATTATATTCTAACACAATTTACTTAACATACACAATGTTAAAACAACTTCCATTAACCAAAACATTTACAATGTTTTACAACTTAAGACATATGCAATGCTCTTAAAGTTCAATATTATTACAAAATTTATTACATGATTACACATCAACAAACATGTCCGGATATTTCTCACGGACTTCCAACTCACGTTCCCAAGTGGCTTCCTCCACTCCGTGATGTTTCCACAAAACTTTTACCAAGGAAATGGTCTTGCCTCGCAAGACTTGGTCCCGCCTATCCAAGACCCGAACCGGTCTCTCCTCATACGAGGCATCCTCATCTACCTCCAAATCGGTCTAATCCAACACATGGGACGGATCCGGCTCGTACTTCCGAAGCATACTAACATGAAACACGTCATGAACCCCGGACAACTGCGGTGGCAAAGCCAAACGATAAGCAACTTCCCCAATCCTCTCAAGGATCTCAAAGGGACCAATAAACCGAGGGGATAACTTTCCACTCTTCCCGAACCTCATCAAACCTCGCCTAGGTGATATTTTCAAGAAAACATGATCACCTACCTCAAACGCCAAAGGCCTCCTCCTACGGTCGGCATAACTCTTTTGGCGACTCTGGGCTGTAACAAGCCTTCTACGGATAAGCTCAACTTTCTCCGTCATCTCCCTAACCAACTCCGGACCCAACAAAGGTGCGTCACCCACCTCGGCCCAACAAACTGGAGACCTACACGGTCGGCCATACAAGGCCTCAAACGGTGCCATACCGATGCTAGACTGAAAACTGTTGTTGTAGGCAAACTCTACCAAGGGCAAGTGCCTCTCCCACGTCTCACTAAAGTTAAGGACACAACCTCGAAGCATATCCTCAAGGATCTGGATAGTACGCTCGGACTGCCCGTTAGTCTGAGGATGATAGGCCGTACTAAAGGTCAACTTAGTGCCCAAGGTACTTTACAAACTCTGCCACAACCTAGCAGTAAAACGAGGATCTCTATCTGAGACGATCGTCACTGGGACCCCGTGCAATCTTACTATGTCCCGAATATACAAGTCGGCGAGATGATCTACCGAATCTCTCACGCGTATAGGAATGAAGTGCGCCGACTTAGTCAACCGGTCCACAACTACCCAGATAGCATCACTACCCCGCTGAGTCCTCGAAAGACCTACAACGAAGTCCATAGTGACATGCTTCCACTTCCACTTGGCAATAGGCAAGGGTTGCAACAAACCCGCTGGCCTCTGATGCTCGGCCTTCACTTGCTGACAAGTAAGGCACTTAGACACGAAAACAGCCACATCTCTCTTCATACCCCACCACCAGAACTGGCGACCCAAATCCTGATACATCTTAGTGCCTCCCGGATGCACCGCAAGACGTGAATGGTGAAACTCTCGGAGTACTTCCTCTCGGCAAGACTCCGGCACAAACAAACGGTCTCGGTATCTCACACTCTGGTCGGGATACACCGTCAAACCTTTCTCAACCTTCCCACTGGAGATCTTCTCTCGGAGGGATTCTACCTCAAAGTCACACCGCTGTGCCTCTAAGACTCGAGTCACAAGTGTAGGCTGTGCAACTACAGAAAACAAGGTCGCAGCCTCTACAGATTCGCCCAGAAGCAAATCAAACTCGCCAAGAGCACCCAACATCTCCCACTCCCGGATGGCTATACAAGCTACATCACTAATGGATTTCCTACTAAGGGCATCGGCCACAACATTGGCCTTCCCCGGGTGATAGTGCAACTCAAAATCATAGTCCTCGATGAACTCCATCCACCTTCTCTGCCTCAAATTCAAGTCCCTCTGTGTAAATAGATACTTCAAACTCTTGTGGTCTGAGAACACCTCGAACCTCTCGCCATAAAGGTAGTGCCTCCAAATCTTTAAGGCAAAGATCACTGCCGCTAACTCTAGGTCGTGCGTAGGGTAATTCTTCTCGTGTATTTTCAACTGACGTGAGCCATAAGCTACCACTTTCCCCTCTTGCATCAACACACAACCCAAACCCTCTCGTGAGGCATCACAATAAACCGCATAACCCAAAGCTCTCTCTGGAATAATCAACACCGGAGCGGTGGTCAATCTAACCTTCAACTCTTAGAATGACTTTTCACAAGTCTCACTCCACACAAACTTGACCCCTTCCGCGTTAACCTAGTCAACGACGAAGCTAGCCTGGAGAAATCTTTCACAAACCGACGGTAGTACCCAGCTAATCCCAGAAAATTGCGGATCTCAAACACACTCTTAGGCTGTGCCCAATCTTGCACTGCCTCAGTCTTGGATGTATCAACAGACACCCCTTCCTCGGATACCACATGGCCTAAGAATTTGACCTCTCTTAGCTAGACCTCACACTTCCCAAACTTCGCATACAGCCTATAGGCTCTAAGCAATTCAAGCACCACTCTCAAGTGTTCCTCGTGTTCCTCCTCAGAAGCCGAATAGATAAGAATGTCGTCCACGAAAACGACCACAAAGCGATCTAAGAATTCCCGGAAGATCCGGTTCATCAAGTCCATAAAGACTGCCGGTGCATTGATAAGCCCAAATGGCATCACCAGAAACTCATAGTGGCCATACCGCGTACGGAATGCCGTCTTTGGAATATCCTCCTCCCTGACCCTCAACTGGTGGTAACCCGATCTCAAATCTATCTTAGAGAAACAACAGGAACCTTTCAACTGGTCAAACAGATCATCTATATGGGGCATAGGGTACTTATTCTTAACCGTAGCCCGATTCAACTTCCGGTAGTCGATACAAAGTCTCAAGGCACCATCTTTCTTTTTAGCAAAGAGGGCCGGTGCTCCCCATGTGAAACACTAGGGCGAACAAAGCCCTTATCTAGCAATTCCTGGAGCTGAATCTTCAACTCACTCAACTCGGCTGGGGCAAAACGATAAGGTGCCATAGAAATCGGCGCCGTGCCGCACTAAATCAATAGAGAACTCTATCTCTCGGTGAGGTGGCAAACTAACAAGATCCTCGAGAAACATCCGAATACTCACAAACCACCCTCGGCAATACAATCTGGGTCTCATCACACTCACCACTCATGAAGCTAGCAAGTAGACCACTAAGCTCACCCGCCCTCGCGGATCATACATCAGTGGCAATACACTACCAACCCGATCCCCCAAGAAATGGAAACACTCCCCACTCAAGGTACAAACTGTAACCCTCTGGCGGTAACAATCAATAACAGCTCGGTATGACGATAGCCAATCCATATCCAAAATAACATCAAAACCCTTCATGGGCATAACAACAAAGGGAAAAGGAAGCCTATGGTCGGTGACCTCTATATCACAACCTCTACATCCGTGTTTCAAAATCAATTCACCCCCAATAGGTGATACTACACAAATAGGAGATGCTAACAGTGCCAACTCCAACTCCAACACAGATGCAAATGCAGCAGATACAAAAGAATGAGACGTACCCATATCAATTAACACACTAGCAACCGAGTTGCAAAACAGAAAGGTACCTCTCACTACTGATGGAGCCGGTACTAGGTCCTGCGCGATAACAGCATACACGCGCCCTGTAGGCCCCTGATCCACCTGCTCACCTCCAGGAGCAAAAGACTGCTGCACAGACTGGGACGACGAAGCTCCCGGGTTGGCCCTCGAGGCCTGCACAGACTGAGCTGGCTGATAACTCTGCGTCTGCCTAGAACCAGACGCTCCCGAAGTGGCACTCAACTGCGGGCAAAACCTCTTCAGGTGCCCAGGCTGACCACACTGATAGCAAGACAAAGACTGGCCCCTGCCCTGACTCTGGCCCTGAGGTCTAGCTGAAGAAGAAGCAGCTCGCTGACCCCCTCCCTTCTGCGGGCAAACCGAAGACTTGTGACCCAGCTGGCCACATGCAAAACAAGTCAAGCCTCCCTGACTACCTCTCCCAGAACCTGCACTCGGCACTGGAAAGGTCGATCTAGGCAAACCCCTTTGAGACTGCTGAGGGTTGAAACCCCTCTGTCTCCTGCCATCACCCTGGCCCTCTTGGCTCCTCTTGGAGCCGCCATGCTTCTCCTTATCCTCCTCCTGCATCATAATTTTTATATGACCTGCAGCATCAACCAAACGTCTGGACTCTCGAATGAACGACCCTCCAACCCTCAACTTGAGTCCACGTCTCAACTTCCGTTCAAACTCAAAGCAACGGCGTTCCTCGGACGCCACAAGTTCAGGTGCAAACCTGGACAGACTAGTAAAAGTAGCCTCAAACTCGGCCACTAACAAGCCCTGCTGCTTAAGCCGGCAAAACTGATCCCTTAGCTTCTCCCTAGCAGCTGAAGACAAAAACTTCTCCTGGAAAGCTGTCACAAAAGCCTCCCAAGCACCACCAACATTGCCCTTCTCGTACTTCCACCATTGACCCGCATCTCCCTTCAATTGGAAGGATGCCAAGGTCACCTTTAAAGCCCCATCCTCGATGCCAAAATGCCAAGCATCTCGAATGTCTTCTCCATCTGTTCCAACCACTCGTCAGCCTTAAGTGGCTCTTTGGATCCCAACAAACTCGTCCGGGTTAGACCGGAAGAATTCCCTCTTCAAGAAGGAAGGCCCTGCCTCAGTAACATGGGCCTGATTCTGATTCCCTGCTCTGAGAATACCCAAAGCTCCTGCTATCTCTCGGGCCAAGGCACTCATAGCCTGCTGACCTGCTGGCTCGGCCACATTAGCCTGACCAACCCCCTCCTGCACTGCCGGAACATCATCCGGTATGGGCATCTCCTGCCTACCACACCTGCCTCGCCTACCACGTCATCGTCCTGATATCCTAATAAAGACAACCAAGACTATTAGCACATTCACAAATGTGCCGAAGCTATAACACTCACGTCCTAATGCATGGACAACTGTAATTCACTCCACATAAGCACATAAACACATAAGTAATTACGAATTTCATTCCCGGATAATGACAGTCCCGAGGCGTTACTAGAGTTCCGGTTAGAAACAGCATTGATCAAGTGCTTTTCCAACAAGACTCACAGAAACCCAAGGATCCAATCAATATCCTAGAAACTAAATCCCATACCCAAATAATCACATAAGCATGTTCTCAATTTAAACACATAACATTACATCTAAGTCTCTAATCAAGCGAGACAAACCCATTGTGATACTAATCACTTCCCACGTACCCAAAGTATTCGAACCCGGTACGCTATGATACCAAGTTGTAACACCCTCAAAATAATACATAAAACCCATCTATTAAACATGCATTGATATAAGATAAATCAACCATTTCTATTCATCAGAGTAGTTCTTACAGCAGTGTTACATGTTAACAACAAAAGCAAATGCCCTATGGGCTTACAGCTTTCCAAGTCAACACTTGGTTTCACAAAAGAAGAGTACTAACTCTGTACAGAATAAGCCCTTGGCTTGATATACATGCGATACAAACAAAATAAACAAAAAAAAGAGTCTTCAACCCTCATCATCATCCAAGCTATGTCCTTGGAGGTAGCGTGCTACCTGTACCTGAAAATAATGTCCCATATAGGGTGAGCCAACGCCCAGTAGAGATATGCTAAACACAGTATGGGCAATAACTAAGACATTAGCAGTTGATAAATGTTCAATTCCCATAAATCAATTCATAACCACTGGGTTCATGTTTCATTTCGTTTTCCATTTCTCATCTTACAATAGATAAACATACTAGTTGTATCAACATCTCACAGATAGCATACAAGCTGTATCCACATTTCAACAGATAAGCATATTAGCTATATCAACCTTCCAAAGATAGGCATATGAGTTGTATCATGCTTCCATAGATAAGCATATAAGCTATATCAACACTTTCAAAGATAGGCATATGAGCTGTATCAACACTTCCATAGATAAGCATATAAGCTATATCAACACGTTAACTGATAAGCATATGAGCTGTATTAGTGGAGTCCATCCCCTATCTCCTCCCAAGCAACATCCGGTTTAGAGGTCCATCCCCTATCTTCCCCTAAATCGTGGAGTACATCCCCTATCTCCTCCTACACACACACACACAACGTATATTCACATAGGTCATATACTCAATCAATCAATACATAACGTTAATGTATTCTATCAACCGTCATACTCTATGACACATCCAATTGATTAGTTTTAGTTTACCTAATCATCATGCATTGTCTACAATAATCAAAACTACCCTCCACCGGTAGCCCAAGCAATTATTTCTAAACAGATAAAATATCAATGTTTTCAAAAGTGAGCGATTAATAAATCAAACCCCACCGTTTCACAATATAATGAGTCAATTTCATTATTCCCAACTCAATTCCAAATATCAACACATTACCCAGATTAATTATACCAATTAATCTATACAACAAGTTAGGGTTTTCTACCCTTTTTTCCAATATTAACCCAACGGTCCAAATATCAACAATCAACAACAATATCATCATTTTGAAACCAAAATACACGTTTTTAGAATCAAAATAACAAACCCTCTTTTACCATTGTGAAACCCTAAGTCCCAAAATTACCCAACTTCAATACTTTATCAAAACAACCAAAAATCTATGTCAAAGACCATAAGAGTGAGTAGGAATCCCTACCTCAAATTTGGAGCCCAAGGGAAGAAGATGACGAAAATGAAGATGCTCCAAATCCCAAAATTTTCAGATTATAAGATAGCCCTCGACGATCCACACAACTTTTACAAAGGCCCAAGGTGAGGAAATCACTCTAGCTAGATCAATCCTAAGAGAGAAGTTAGGTTTTAGAGTGAGGTGCTCAACAATGGAGTTTTGGAAAAGTAAGAGAGAGAAAAGGATGTGAAAAAGTGGTCCAAAAGTTGGATCTCAGTTTTTAAATAGGAGTCGCCCCGCTCGAGCGTGGAAACCTCCGCTCGAGCGTCACTCACAGACTCCCGCTCGAGCGTCCAATCCGCCGCTCGAGCGGCGAATACACACTCCCAGCACTTTTACAGAACCAGGTCTCCGCTCGAGCGTCCAACTCCCCGCTCGAGCAACACACCCAAACTCCCGCTCGAGCGCCCAAACTCCCGCTCGAGCGGCCAACCCTGCAGAGGAGATACTGGAAGGGTGATTATCCCGCTCGAGCGCCAAAAGCCCCGCTCGAGCGGACCAACAACAAAAGGGTCCCCGTTCGAGCGTCAAAAGCCCCGCTCGAGCGGACAGGCCAAAATCTGGGCAACTACTCTTGGTTCCTAAGCTCAACCAACCTGTTTCAAACCTGCCCAACACAACCCAAGACTCAAATACAAAGAGTAGAGGATGCAAACAAGATATACACAACTACCAACTCCATGGAACCTAAGTTTCGGATACAATAATTAAAGAAAAGGGAAACCGGGATCGCTATAAAAACACAAGGATTAGGAATGAAATCTAATTCCCATGATTTGGCTATTCGTTGGAAAATAATTCACGAATTGACCAAATTTCCTAAAAAAAAAAAAAAGATCAAACGATAATAAAATCGTTGAAATATTTGAACCAAGACCATTTAACACGGCAATCCAACCACGTCTAATGAATTGGAGCGATTTAGAAGTCCTTCAACAATAGTTAATCCAAGACCTCGTAGGGCAAGGAGAATCGTCTAAAACAAAAAAATCCTACACAAATACAAATGCAAGCATCAAGAAAAAATATTATATATTCAAAATACAGTTCCAAAAATTAAAAAATCAACTTATGTATTTGAAAAAGATTTTTCTAACAAAGTATTTTCAAAATTAAGCATTGGTGAATCGAGTAATAATTCTAATCAAGAATCTATTACTTCAACAAATGTTCAGATTCTTATTTTTTCAGAAACAAGAAGACAATCTGAACATATTAAGTCTGTATATATGTATCATTTTCAAACAAAAAATGATGATATTATTTTTTCTCCTAGCCAAGGAAAAAGAAGATGCACATATGTATTGGGAACATTTTAATTTTGCAGGTTAAAAACCCTATAACCTCAGTGTTCTCATAGGCACATGAGCTACAATCAGTTCATGTAAATGGAATGCCATACCAAAAGAAAAATGGACATTAATGAAACATCCAATTTTGGTTACTGGAATTGATGGAAACCATACTTCTATACAATTCAAGGCTAAAAATATAGCTATTTGGTTAAATGATAGCAAGTTCATTATACCAAAAATTCTATGTTTTCCTTATATGCATGGAGATTTCCTTCTTGGGGTTCAGATGGGATGAGAAGTTAATCAAGTTAAGCACTCAATCCAGAATGTAGAATAATCAATCCAAGTTTGAACATGTGTCTAATCTCTATTCAGGCTTGCTTGCTCAACTTGAAGCCTGAATTAACCTAAACAATTTGAAATAGGTTCAAGTTACTCAAATTTAAAAAAGCAAGCGCTCGCAGCAAAAAAAAAAAAGAAAAACAAAAACAAAAACAAACCTTCCATTGAATAAATATATTGCATTTTTGAAGATAAAAAAGGAAAAAAAAAATTCAAAAAATTATAAACATAAAACATAATTAAACATTGGGACAATTACACAAAAAAAAAAAAGTTAGGGTTTGAGACTTGTAACCAAATAAATTCTTAATTTTTAATTTTGTCAATTTAAATTTAAATTTTGTATTTGCTTTCAGTCTAAACCATTCGCTTATTTTTATTAAGTAAAATTAACAGAAAAAGAATATTTTCGTTATTGAACTCAATGTAAGTATATATAAAATGTCTAAAATATCATTTTTTTAGTTGATTTTACTTAACGAAAATAGGCAAATTATAACGCCCCAAATTTCTAGCCCAAATGATAATACAACAATCATGGCTCTTTCAAGGATAACCGAATATAAATCTCCAAACTTACATTACATGATACAATAGTTCTTCATGCAACAATACATTAATCCAACAATAAGTAAATAAACAAATAAATACCCCCAAGGGTTTACAAGTTTCCAAGGCTTGAGCCTGGTTACACAAAACGGTTATTCAAACCCACACACATATAGCCCTTGGCTTACACACAGAGTCACAGCAAAATGAGAGTCTCGTACTCTCAACACACATTTCCTCGCCTTTAGTTAGGCGGCATCACCACATCTTTTCCTACACAAAAATCCCGTAGGGTGAGCATAAAGTCCAGTAGGAAATCCTGAACAAAGTATATACATTTTATACAAGTCTCAAGAGATGAAATGCACATGCCATGCTATGTCCTTTTTTGAAGATAAATTACATTTTCATCTTTTGAAAACCATCATGCTCAATGATGTCATGCAATTTCAATTGTTCAAAACTTAACAATTTATTTCAAGGGCGGTAAATACGACTCTGGTAATCCCTAGGTCAGTGTCTGCAAGTAGACTATACAAGTACTACCAAATTATCATTTTTACCGGTATTAATCGGAAGGCTCGACACCTATCCACGCGAGTTTTCGGCATTTCACCCCGGACTTTCATGCCAACTTATTCAATATCATCTATACCACCTATCAAGACTTACCAACGTATTTATCCCAAAACCATTTCATGAAAACTTGTTTCTTAACATTCTTTTCTCAATGCAAGTTTTCAAATCAACTTTCAAAGTTTAATGTAATCAAATGAATTATTATGCCAATAACACAAGATGAATATAAATACTTTTATTCCAATTCATCATCCAAGGAATAAAACAATTCCCTCTTCTCAAGTATCCTCAACAATTAGTCATTTCAAGACTATTTCAACGTTTTAAACAATAATTTCCAAAATGAATAACAATTCTCATATTCCCTGAAATTCATCATTTATATAAATATAAATATGAAATTTTCCAAACATCCATTTATTTTGACACACAAAATAAATACAACAATATCATTTATAGATTTTCAATCTCTTTTAAAAAAATCCCCAAATTCTAGGTTTTCTCACAAAAACTATACAACTCAAATCCTTTGAAAGAAAACTTTCCAAAATCATATTTTCTTCAATCAACGAAGATTAAAACCCATAAGATCATTTTAAAAGAACAAGAGACAAACCCACTTTCAAAATCGCTCAACTTCTTGAATCAACAATCAATTTTCAAAGTTATTGAAAGATGATTTCGAAAATCATATAGATCTTGCAAAAAAATATATATATAACTCTAAGAAAATCCCTACCTTAAGTTTTAAAGAAGAAATGAGATGAAACTTCCAAAATCAATGGTGTCGAAACTCGATCTTCACCGCACATAATGAAGCCCTTGAGAAGTTAACCAACTTTGATGAAGAACTTATAGCAGAACTCTAATGAATCTTGAGAAATCAAGGTTTTGATCTAATTTGGCGTAGGGAAATATAGAGAGAAGGGAGAGGAAAGGGTTTTTAGAGAAAAAGAGATATACAAAAGTGATCTGAAATATCAGATTCACGAACTGATATAACATGGTCCGTTCGAGCGTGGAAAGCCCCGCTCGAGCGTCAAATACACTTTCCCAGTACTTTTGTAGACAGGTCAAACTTCTGAAACCAAACATTCTCCGCTCGAGCGCATAAATGGCCGCTCGAGCGAACAAGCAACTTCTAATGCATTTTGCATTTTTGCTTCGGGGGCGCTGCCCCTCAACCCCGCCAGGGCACTGCCCTAGGACCCGTTAAAGGGCGTTGCCCCTGGATCCCCGCGAGCTGACCGAGCAGCTCGATCACCGCCAGGGTGCTGCCCTTGGACCCGCCAAAGGGCGTTGTTTCTTGGACCCCCGCAAGCTGACCGGACAGCTCGATTCCCGACATACTCAGCGAAGTGGCAAAATTGGGATCGCTACACAAATGACTTAGATTAAAAACAAATCAAAAGTTTGAGATTTAAATAAACAAAATTAAAAACAAAAGGTTTAATTTGTTAAAAAGGGTCAAACCCTAGGTTTTTTTTTTTTTTTTTTTTTTTTTAACTGTCCCTTAAAAATTTTAGTTTAAGTTATGTGTATTATATAGTAGAATATATTAATATGATTTAATCCAAATGATAGGAGAATAATTAATATTTTATAATAGGATCTTGTTAACGTGTGCCCTAATGGCACATGTTAAGAAAGCAATAAATGAATTTCAACTTCCTACGCTTGCATGGACAATGTAAGGGTACAATGAAAATTAATTATGATATTTTTAAAGAGTTAATTTTTTTATTCTTATATACATAATTACCCTTTGTTTTGGTAAGACAAAAATTCTTTAATTACTACTATGTATGTGTAATTAAAAAAATAAAATAAAAATATTTTATATTTAATTTATTATTTTTTTTGAATTGTTCTAAAGACACTTTTTTATAAATTCCTTTTCACCTACTTATATTCCATTTAGTGCACATTATTTTATTATATTCTAATAAGTCCTATGGGTGACATAGTTATCAAAATACCCCTAATAATATTCATATTTACAGTGTGAATGTTCCATGATGTGAATGTTCAGACCGTCAATGTGAATGTTCACGCCATCACTGTCAATGTAAACATTCACACGTCAATGTGAATATTCACACTGTAAAATATGTATGTTCACATTCCCAAATTGCTAACCGTTCAAAAAATATTTGTAAGGATATAAATGTTCATAAAATACTTTAAATATGAGAATTAGAATTTGGCAGATCAAATGTTCAAATAATATGATTTATTCGAATACAAGAATATCTTATGGACTAATTGGGATACAAATACTTGAAAAATGATTTTCTAATAAATCTCTCATTGTTCTAATATGGTGAGAATCCGACCAATATTTATGAATGTACTGTTAAAAAAGCTTTAGTTGTAAAATATTTTTATTTATTGAATTTTTAGAATTTGTATTTAAAATTTATTTTCAAAAAGTTATTTTTTTTTATCAAAACTAAAAATAAATATATATTTTAATTTTTAAATATTCTTTTATGTTCCAAAAAAATCATTTGAAAATAAGTGTTTGATTTTTAAAAATTTTATTTTTCACCAAACTAAATTTTAATTTTTTTAGAAAAAAATAATAAAAAATTCAATCAAAAATAACAGAGGAGAATGGTGCAAAGCAAAAAGGATATTTTGGTCTCATTATAAATATAAAAAATCTTTAATTAAGATAGCTTTTAATGTCTTGTTATTCTATACAAATGTACTCATTTAATACTTTCTTAATATGGGTAAATTACACTTTGCCCTCCTAAAGTTTCACTTATTTCTCGCTTTGGCCCTTTAAGTTTAATTTTTCTCACTTTGATCCTTCATATTTACAATTATTCCCACTTTGGCCCTTTAAGTTTAATTTTTCCTACTTTGGCCTTTCATGTTTGCAATCCATCTTACTTTGGCCCTTCATATTTGCAATCCTTCCCACTTTATTCCTAAACTAACTTCCATCCAAAAAACTAACAGAATCTGCCACATCGCTAACACATTAGCTCCATGTGTAATGTAAAAAATTCACTAAACATGCAAAAAATAAAAAATAAAAAACAAAAAAATTGATTTTTTTTTTTTAAGCTCTAGTGAACTTTTTTTTTCAAATTAACATTAGGGTAAATTACACTGACACCCCCTCAGGTTTATATTTAATACAGATACCCCCTCACATTCGGGAAATTACATTCCCACCCTTGAGGTTAACTATTGCATTATAGAAACACCTCTACCGTCATATGGCCGTTGAGGCCATCAAAAGAATTTTGATGACATCAGCCCAAAAAAGTTTAATTAACTAAATTACCCTTTGTCAGACCTGTATATCCATTTTCAAAAAAAAAAGTTTATCCCCTAATATTGTACAAATTAGTTTCCTCAACATTAATATGTTTGGTTTGATTTTCATAATCTGTTTATGAATTTTTTGAAAAAAAACTAAAAACTAATTTATTGAAATAAAATAACAAATTAAAAATACTCATCAATTTCATATAGTTTTACATTTTTGAAAGAAAAAAAAAACTCAAAATTTAAATATATATCTTTTTTGTATTTATTTTTGTAAAATTAATTTTTATTTAAAAAAATTGGAAATTCAAAACCAAAAATTAGAAAACTGATTTTTATTCAAACTGATTTTCATAGTCTGTTTGGTTTTGTTCCAAAATCAGTTTTCTAATTTTTTTTAAAATAAAAAATAATTTGACAAAAATAAATACGAAAAAGATATATATATTTAAATTTTGAGATTTTTTTTTTCTTTCAAAAATGTAAGACTACATGAAATTGATGACTATTTTTTATTTGTTATTTTATTTCAATAAATTAGTTTTTAGTTTTTTTCAAAAAATTCATAAACAAATTATGAAAATCAAACCGAACATATTAATGTTGAGGAAACTGATTTTGTACAATATTGGGGGATAAACTTTTTTTTTTTTTAATGGATATACAGGTCTCACAAAGGGTAATTTAGTCAATTAAACTTTTTGGGCTGATGTCATCAAGATTCTTTTGATGGCCTTAACGGCATATGACGGCAGGGGTGTTTCTGTAATACAATTGTTAACCTCAAGGGTGGGATTGTAATTTTCCGAATGTGAGGAGGGTACTTGTATTAAATATAAACCTGATGGGGTGATAGTGTAATTTACCCTTAACATTATTACATTATAGATGCATCTAAATTAGATGTAGCTAGAAAAATAAAAACAAATTTAACTAAAAAAAGAAAAACATTTTACTAAAGACAAAAAAATAAAAATAGACTGACTCAATCACCTGTATTGTTAATTCTGAAATGAAAAATTTACTATCATTTTTTTCGTCTTTAGTGAACTTTTTTTTTTTTTAGTTAAATTTGCTTTTATTTTTTTAGCTGTATCTAATCTAGATGCATCTATAATGTAATAATGTTTATAAATAAATTTGAAAAAAAAAAAAAAGTTCACTAAAGACCAAAAAAATTCAATTTTTTTGTTTTTTATTTTTTATTTTTTGCATCTTTAATGAATTTTTTACATTACATATAGAGCTAATGTTTTAGTGATGTGACAAATTCTATTATTTTTTTGGATGAAAGTTAGTTCAGAAGTAAAGTGGAAAGGATTGTAAACATGAATGGACAAAATGGGAATGATTACAAACATGAAGGGCCAAATGGTCAAAGTGGGAAGGATTGTAAACATGAAGGATCAAAGTAAGAAGGATTGTAAACATAAAAGGCCAAAGTAAGAAAAATCAAACTTAAAAGGCCAAAGTGAGAAATGGGTGAAACTTTAGGGGGGCAAACCGTAAATTACCTTTCTTAATATATAAATTTAGGACGCATGCTAATAAAAGTATTTATAATATTTTATATTTATTAACATATTATTTGTATTAGGGCATAAGATTATTTGACTCGCAAAAATCGCCTTATCTAATTTGACCATCATACAAATGGATGATTTTGAGTGTACAATAGAATCGGATGTCATTTAAAATATGACTTTGGTGAGGTGGACGGGGCTCAAGTTTTACCTACACTTGCAAGCACCACACCCCGCATTTACACAATTTTTTTAAAAAAAAAAAAAAAAAAAAAACCTAAACCGTTTATTTTCTTTCTTATTGACAAATTCATATTAGATTTTTTTCCTTTCCAAACCAAACCAAACCAAACTCTCTCTCTTCACTCTTAGACTTGTTCTTTCATCTCTCTCTGGCGATCGGTGATCGAATCGAATCAGTTCGCCTTCACATTTTATTTGGCAACACTTGCGAGCTGTGACTGCTATACTACCAAAACCGTCAAAATTGTACTGAATTGAGCCATACCGTGTTTTTTTTTAATTTTTGGCGGGCAGATTGGCGGGTTGGGTTTCCAGCTATTGCGGGTTGGCGTGAGTGGCGGCTGGAGGAAGGCAACCCGCCTATTCTAACCGACCCGATCCGCCTATCTCTATTATTTTTTATTTTTCAAAATACAGATATGCGTATACAAACTCAATAACACATTACTCAGCACAGCTTCCACACACACACACACACACACACACACACACAATCAATTCTCAAATTAGACCCTAGCTCCTCTAGCATCTCAATTGGTGAACAACATTTGTCTCACCTCTTGCTCCTCCACCACGCCGATCGCCATCATCGTCGCCTCTATTAGCTTTGCCGGTCGCCGTCGCCACTAATAGCCTTGCCGGTCACCGCCGCATCTTCTCCGCTCGCCGATTTGGTACTGATTTCTCTTTGCTCTTTTTCTGCTGTCTCTTTCTCTTATTCTCTGTTTTGGGTTTCTTTGTAGTGTTTTTTCACGAAATGGGTCTCTAGATTTGGACCTTTTGCTTCTTGATTTGGTGTTTCTGTGTTTTCTAGGGCTGGAAAGAGAATATATATATAGATATATTCCCAGTGGCGTAGCAGGAATTCAGTGAAGAGGGTACAAATTAATGACAACATTAAATTTTTTTTTTTCAATTACTAAACTTAAATATTAAGAGTTCATTTAGATAAATGTGAATTTCAAATTAAAGGATTTGAAATTAAATTTTATATAAATATTAGGGAGTAACTATTTTATAGGTGGATTGAAAAATTAAAAAAGAAGATAAGTTGAGATAGAAATGATATATTTTAGTATAGAAATTCTATAAAACATATCGCAAAAAAAGTGCCCATCATATGTCGCAATTATAATATTCGTAGTCTTTAGTTATAACACATTATAGTGTTAGATATAATTTAGTTATAACTTCTTGAGATTGTTATTTTGGTCAGGACTATATATCAAGTAATAGTTAGTTATAAATCAGTCTGATATTAGTTATGACCTATTGTAATTTATGTTTTATTTTTTTATTTTTTATAATTGGAGATGTGTTGCTTGATTATAATTTATATAGTTGTCATTTTAGTTATGAATGGAAAGAGACACATGGAGGATAAACTTTACATGTCAAATGTAACTAACAATCTAATAAATTCTATATCTTCATTGAAATTAATTATGTTTGCATGTCAATAACGATGGACATCACCATTATATTGAAATTTTCATAGATAATAATATGACTTATCATAGTCTCTTTATTTTCAATTAAAATAACCATTATTGTTCTCATAATTTTAAAAATGTCATTGACGTTTCACTTTAAATAATATTTTTATAAATTTTTTTATTTAAAATATTTTCTTTATGTTAAAAAAAAAAAATCCCAAAACCCAGGGGGTGCACGTGACCCCCCCCCCTCCCCCGGGCCCTATGTGCCTCCGCCACTGTATATTCCCTTGTATTGGACACATGTTTTGCAATGGGTTTTCAATCTTGTTCAAATTTGAGTTTTGCAATGGGTTTTTAAGAGATATATTCAAATATGAGTTTTCAATCTTGTAATGCAAATTTCTTCATTTCTTCTTTTGCTGCATTTCTTTTTTTTTTTTTTTTTTTCAAATTAGTTTTTTTTTTCCCTCTCTATTCTTCTGGAGAAAAGATTGCTTTGTTTATTAACAGATTGACATATATGCATCAATTACTTTTTCCATACCTAACAGAAACTAGGATCCCATTCTTTGTTTGTTTTTCCTGTTTAACTTTTGGGTAGAATTGTTGGAGACATTATCTAAAAATTTTGTGAAAGAATTATATGGTTTTAATGAATCTGTGAATAAAATTAGTATTGCTGATATATGATATACACAAAAAAAAGGTAACTGAAATTTTATCTGAAAATGAATTATATGATATATATTTAAAATTAATATGATGTGAATCTTATCTAGAATGACAGTGATTTATAAATATATTTATCTGAATATTTTCTAAGTAATTTTTTTTAATATTGCTGATAAATATTATAGCCAGAGCAATTTTGCCTCAAAATTACATGATTAGGCCAGTATATTGCCGCAAAGATTGACATTGATATACACAGACAGACACATGCATATTATATATGCACTTGTTTCCTTTGAGTGCAGTCCAGTTCAAATTCTTCTAGTGCTCATGCTTTTTTGGGCCTGAATCTGGTTTGATTCAAATTCATTATTATAGTTCTTGTAATTTGATCATTTTTTCCCAGATCTCAACTAAGGTTCTGAAGTGTGTGTTTGTATATTAGTAGGAAAACTTTTGGAATGCAACTAGCACTTGAATAATGAACCGTAAATCAAGATCGACCCAACACAAGTTTGTTATCTATTATATAATGGTTGCTTGTTATATAGCAAAATCCTTGTTGGCTTGTTGGACCAAAACACTATTGCAATTTGCAATCAACCAAGTTTAGGAAAGAAGTTGACCTTGTTTTCTTTTTCTTAGTCATTCATATAAGCTATTTAATCTGTTTATAGCTGATGTATACTCCAAGGCAAAACTTGATGAACTTGGAGAAACTCATTGTAGTTTGACTACTCGTGTGAATCTTAAGCGGATGTTTGTGACATTGGATGATCCATGATGCTTCTTACTTTCGTTCAGCTTATGGAACTACTTATAGGTTTGTTTATTTGAGGAAATTGTGTCAGATTGTTTGCTCAGTTTCTGCTTACATCTTGTGAGTCAAAAATAATTTAAATAAGCTGAACAAAATTTATTATTTAAAAGTTGGGGAGAGATGCTTTTAGCTTTTTCTTTTTGATTTTCAATTTTCCACTTGCAAAAAATTTGCACCAAATAGGCTCATGTATGTCCACAGCAAACTGGATTGATCAGATTTCATGTGATGGAGTATAGAGTTTTTTAAGAGTTTAGTTCAGTTTTGAGATCATCTAAATATCTTATTATTGTTATGTTGTGTTATGTTTTAATGGATTAACACCGAGTTTGATGCTTTCAGTTGGAATTTGTCATGGATTAGTAGTGATTTTAGTCAATAAATGGAATAAAAGCTTCTAATACCTGAAGTTTGACATTTCTGTGGATTAGCTCTAGAATTTATGTTACTCTCATTCAGTTACTATTAAACAAATAATTAAATCTACTGCTTAAAGAGCAAAAACACAATCCAGTCTAAGTCCATAATATTTTAAAACACAATCCATAATATTGCTGAAAATTAATTTGAAACATGCTTTCTCAGTTTTAAATATTTTTACTTATCATCATGGTAAATTTTTTATTTTTTACTAGATAATGGACGAGGGAAATGCAAGTAATAGTTGTTTTGATGGTGGAAACCCTTCTACACTAGTCCAAGTCCCAACTGCAGAATCAACTATTGTTGTTAGTTCTTGAGGTTAGACTTAATTCTTATTTTTGAAATTCTTGTTGAGTTTGATGATTATATTAACTTTTAGTTTACTAGTTGTCAATGTTTAATGTTAGATTAGATGAATGAACATCTATTTTAATTTTGACTATTTTCGTTAATATATAAATTAGATCTTTTTACTCTTTAATTCAAGTTTTGTAATTTGAATTATTTTTTTTATAAACTGCCAATCTGCTCGAACTGCTAAGTTAAAACTGCCAATATTTGCCAACCGAACTGCCGGTTTTTGATAAAAAAAAAATGGCAATTTCTAATAACATTTTTATCAATCTGCCACCCGCCGTACGGTTTCTATTTTACTCTTAAACCGCACCGACTCGCATTGCGCACACCCCTGGTGGCTGCCACACCGTCGTTGAGGTTCGTCAGCCAACATCTTCTCAGGTAAACTCTCTTCTTCCCCAACTCTAGGAATTTTAATTTTAAAATTTGGGGCTCTTGAATTAGGGCTTGTTTAATTTAAAATTTTAATTTTATTGTTGTTGTTCTAGGTTGTTTTTCTCTATTTTAATTTAATATCCTAACCCAATAATGGATAGGGGGGTGTGTGCGCTTTGCTAGCATATTTCATTTTGACAGAGGAGTTGGATATGTAGGATGGATTGATTGTGGCTTTGTGCCATGACTTGCACGCAAAGGGAAAGTCCAATGATTCAATTCCAACTCTTCCAAACACATTCACCAAGCAATCCATTTTCTTCAACTCCTCCCATTTTCCTCCTTCCATCTACGCCAACAAATAAATAAATACTATAATTTTCCTTACAGATTATAAAATTAAATTTAAAAGCAATAGAATAAAGTATGAACACTTTAAATCATCTAGATGTCCATGTATATGTATGTATGTATGTACCAAAGAATGCAAAATGTAAGTAAAGAGAGAACCTTTCAAAAGTTATAATACTTGCAAGAGAAAAGATAGAGACCCATATCCTGATTTGGGTTACTCACTACATCAAAGTAATTTTTGATTTTTAACCTAGTTTAATATTTTATTGTTGTTTTGTTATGGTACTTTTTGTTGGAAATCTAGCACTAGTCTTGCTACAAATGGCATATACAACATACGTACAGATTGCATATATGACATGAAATTCTCTCATCTAGTCTACACTTCTACCTAGAGGATATGAACTAGCCCAAAAAAATATAGAATAGTGCATGTATTTTGACAAAAACAGTGAGTCACTTTCATTCATTGATATCATTATGATTTAATTTTCATTATTTTGTTTCAGTTTTAGGTTCATTCAATTTCAGTTTCAATTGTGAAAAAGCAGAAATGGAGATTGATTCAAATAATGGTGACAATCCTTCATTCAAAGTTGTTTGCTTACAGTTCTCATATTGTCCATTTGCACTTCTCCTTCTAGTTGTCTTGGAATTCCATCACCTGTACATTGTGAATTTGTAGACAAGCACCATCTAATAAAACCACCGCAATCATTACAAGAGTAAATAATTTGTTTTTGTTTCGCTCCGTCTCAGAAATTCAAATAGTTGTCTTTTTATGACATCTAGGACAATTTTTGTTGTAATATGTCAATCGATCTGAGCTACTGCCGTTAGCACTTGAAGTTGACATATGCAAAAATATAAAGCCAAAAGAAAAAAAACTATATTACAATTACAATTCAAGTAGCTATGACTTTCCAGGTGTTTTGAGTAAAGCACAATTACAATTCAATCACAAGTCTAAAATCTGCCAATGAGGAGCTGAGGCAAAAGTTTCGGATGATTATGGTGAGCAAATTAAACACTGTTGTGATAAAGTTTGGGATGATTAACTCTTAGTCTTTGCTTGTTTGCCGGAGACCTTCGAATTTTCTGGCAATCTTCTTGGACCCTCTCATAGACTCTGCTCTACATCTTCTCCTTTAATTTCTCAATCCATCTATGATAATATATTCGAACCTCAGATTCCTTCATTTCAAATCTGTGTTCCAAACAAAACCTAAATGTCATTTCAATCACACCAGGACCTTCAGTTTTGCAATCTTCACAAAAGCTCATTGAATTAACTAGATTGGAAACTCTTAAGCAGAACTGCTGCAAAATAATGCAAACCCAAAACAATCAAAACCCACTTAGGATTTTTATCAAACAGTTGGTGTTCTTGCAGTAAATCCCATGTATCAGCATAAAAAGAAAGCATAGACGCACATAACTAATGACAATCAACTAGTAACCACTAAAAAAAAAACGAAGAAAACACCACCACCACCACATCATCCATCATCATCATCAAGAAATCAAGCCATAGTCGGCAAAGGATGATGCAGACGAGGGACAAGATCAGAAAGGTGGGTTTGAGATTTCACAATCCTAGCCGACAGAGGAAGCGTGTCATCCGGGCTTGAGTCAAGTATATTTGCAAAAATGAGGTCGAAAGCTTGAGAAGAGGAACTAACAAAAGAGGAAACTTTCAGAAAGAAAAAAGGTTTTTATTACCCTTGTGTATAGCTGCCTCAGGGGTAGGCCCGATAGGGGCAGCATGGCCAATATTCGGAACAAGGAACATCAACAATCGCGGGACTAGAAGATGGGGTGAGGTCTTGCATAACGAAGAAGATAAAAGTGCTCATTTAAGAAAACATAACCCCAAAAGGAAAAGTAGCTATGAAAAAGAACCAAAAAATGTTTATTTAATACCTGGCAGAGCCTTTAAAAAATAGGAACGTTGGCATCAGGAGCCCGCTTATGAGCCATCATCTTGGTGCGAGTCATTTGAGGACCAAAAACCTTATTCAAAAGGACCGGCTCCGAGACAGCAACCACCGAATTGGCTGGGGCAGATGAAGCAAAGAAACTTTCATACATATGGTCAAACTTTCGGGACTTGGGCAACTGAAATGTTAAATCTTTCTTATAGATTAGCAGGGTGAACAGACAACTAGCTTACTTCGAACAAACTCGATGGAGGCATCAATATTCTTCCACCAGTGAACCCCTTACCCAACTCAAGCACGACAGTGTCAGAGAACTGGATGCAGGAAGTAAGGCATGTAGGAGTCCACGAGTAAAGTGTACGTGACACTCTAAAAAGGACAGTAGAGAGACTGATCGAACCCAAATTGACATGTCACCTCATTAGGCCTATAGGCAACACTACCAAAGCCTTTCTCATGCCATACCGGCAGAGAGCTGGGACAAACCATTATCAGGACATCAATAAGGTGCGCAGAAGCATCCTTTGGCAAAGGAAATGATACTGACTGGGGAGAAGCATGGTAAATAGGTGACGCCGCCACACCCACATAAGAGCGAGCCATGATGCCCTGAAAATCATCTACTAAAGTGTTCAGAAATAGAGTGGAAATGACGCGAGATCAATAGTTGACAAGTTCTCGCCTTCTTAAACAAAGGGACCCATCTCTATCTACTACCTCCCGAAGAGCTTCCGTCTTGAAAACAGTCGGAGCAGCAGCAAACTTCGAGAATCTCTTAAAAAAGAAGCAAAGTAAGAACTGATTGTGGTCGAAGGAGATAGGCTCATAACGGCCTATAAACCGTACCACATCCTGATGAAGCAGATCTAGTCGGTAGTATAGATTCCCAAGAAACAGTGGAGCCAAGGGGATTCGATCTCCCTTAAAGAATTGGCCACCAGTGGAAAGACGAAGGGGCCAAGAGTATCCAGGGGTGTGCTTGGAAGGATAAAAAAAGAAGAGTAAGCAGGTTAGGAACCCTAGAGAGTAAAACTCAGAGCCATACATTGGACCAACCTCATACTCTTGAGCAGGGTCAACATCTTTAGCCAAGGGCTGAAGATCTCTAAAGAAATGATGGATCCATACAGTATAAGAAGCTTGGTCCGTTCTTACCTGTAGCCTTCCTCTTTGGGCCATCAAATCAGGAACTCAACCGACCATAATCTTGAAGATTTTGTTTCAAAGGCTCATTATCGGAAGGAATCTGCTCAGGGCAAAAGACATGAGTGCCCTTTACCTCCAAGCGCAGTAAGATAAATACATCTTCAAGCGTTGGCTCCATTTCACGGTTACCAAGCATGAAGGTGTGTCTCAATACTCCATCGGAGAGCCATAGCTTCCAGTCTGGCATTATTGCGTCAAATGGATAATGATCGGGAGATCCTCACAGGAATTAGCAGTCGGGTTGCCTGAAGCCTCTAATAGAAGCCCTTGTCCAAAAGGATATCATCAACCCATTCTTGCCAACCAAAGGGAAGATTGGAAAAAGCTTTGAATTGAGGGTAGCAGTAAGGGAAATCCCTTCGCTCAATTTTGAGACGCAGCACCGAGGAATGAGAGTTTCCTGTTTGGAGTCAATGTCTTCAGAAAGATACAGAGGTGCCCCCCTCGGAGTTGGAGGAGAGGTGGTGGATTCAGCTGATCCTCAGAACGGGTCTTTCCTGCCAAAATAGGGTGATTTCTTCCACTTGGATGCTAGAGGAACAACTCTCTCTTTCATAAGCGTTGGTTCTAAGGGCCCTGGAATGATGGATCTCTTTCGGGAAGCCATATAGCTGAAACAACAAAGATGACAAGTAGGAGCAAACAGTATCAAACTTATATTATTAGAGTCGAGTTGACAGCAACCAAATGGTAACAATTTATTTATGCTACTGCATTTTATTTCTCTAACCCAATTCATAATTAACAAAAAGTGGGGATTGGTATTTATGGGTTTGTCTCTCGTGAGTCAACACAAATCAACAAGAATTCCAATGAAATTTCGGCATCAACTATTTACTTCTCGAAGTATCCACAAGTGACAATACGTGGCTCAATGCTCAACTTCAACATTAATTCTTCAAGCAAAAGCATTCTCTAGCTTCCGGTGTCAGGAATTCATTCGTCAAGTATGGTGTGCTTACACTGTCAACAAATTCTATATTAAGAGTTTGAGCATGATATCTACTTTAGATCAAAGGGTTCTAGAATATGACATGCAATTGTAAAGTT
The DNA here is from genome assembly GCA_030407325.1 of Camellia japonica. Lineage (NCBI taxonomy): Eukaryota > Viridiplantae > Streptophyta > Magnoliopsida > Ericales > Theaceae > Camellia > Camellia japonica. Next base: position 188,787,212 of record JAPPVO010000019.1, read on the forward strand.
CATGACCTGGGAAAAAGAATTAATCAATATGCAGTTAATTTTAAAATGATAAGAAGAATTAGGATAACTTCAAAAATTGAGGGTTTAGAACCATGAAACTAGTTTTAATATCAAAGTTGGAGTTTCCATTTCATTCAGGAATTTAGATAATTCAATAGACGGTGGTTGTTCTAAGAGTTCAACGTTTTTGTGGATTTGAGCTTAATAACGAATCTGGCTATTTTAAATCACTTAGACCAATATGGAGCCACATATTGTCTGGGACTTTAACTTCATTGGCCATTCGCTATGTGACTAGTCTAGATTGGAGTGTTGTTGTAAATAAATTTTGTGTTCTTGTTGATTGAAGTTCTTTTAGCAAAGTTGGTTTTGGAAGTGGTTCCACCAGTGTATTAGTTCTCAAGTGTAGTTTTGAAGTGAGATGTTGAACAGTTTTGGTGAGAAATGACATAATTGAAGCCTTGGTGATATTGTTCTTTGACTTGAACTAAGGGCATCTCCGGCAATGCTAGTCAAAATATTTAGCCTTCTAGCTTATAAAATTTTCAATTAAAAAAATATGGCTGTTGAAAAAATATAATTGCATTTAAAAAATGAAATAAATAATATTTATTTTAGAAATAGTTAAAATAGGGAGTATTGTTGGAATGTGTATTGAAAAAGTGAATACCTAAAATACAAAAAGTGAATTTTAGCTAGTTAATTTGACTAACCATTGTTGGAGATGCTCTGACTCAACCGAAGTAGCTAGTCATTATTCACAAAACTATTTTAGCTATAGCCTTTTGATCAGTTTGTTGAAGAGATTTTTCATGAGTTTGGCTAGTTATTTTAGTAAGATTGATAGTTTAGCTAGTCTATTGTGGATGTTCTAATGGTGGTTAATAGATAACTTTTTTACTTAGATAGCATGTTGCTCCATGAAGATTATTTCTCAGAAAGGGTTAGCTTCACAAATTTGTTGGATGCAGAACATATTTGTGCTTTTTTATATATTTATCTTTGTAAAACAATAGATAATGCTTGTTACCAGTCCATATGGTTTTATGTGACTCTATTCTTGAGATAATTTAATATTTCTATGAATGCTTCCTTCATCTAGATCCTTATTAGTTATTTCAAAGAAATTTTGACTTTGAATTCATTTGAACTAATGTCTGTTCTGATTTTTCTTTTCAATTTCATGACAGCAGATTTCTTGGTGACTATTGCCAACTGACTCCTGCAATCTCTACATAAAATGAAGGTTGTTTTTTGTTTGTCAGTTCCCTAAATTTATGCTTGGATTCTGAACACTTGAGATTTCTTGTAAATCTGTAAATTTGATTGTAACAATCCATTTCCAAACTAAAATGTCTCTCCGAAGACCCCCACTACCCCGTCTCCTTCTGAACAATGTCTCTTGCATGAGAAATGCCCAACAAATCCTCCGTCACGTAAATATCTCCCTTCATGACGGTGGGGCACTTGTGTTGACAGGCGCCAATGGCTCAGGCAAAACCACTTTCTTGCGCATGTTAGCCGGATTCTCCAAACCTTCAGCTGGTGAGATCCTCTGGAATGGTCATGACATAACTGACTCAGGGGTTTTTCACCAATACAAGCTTCAACTCAACTGGCTTTCTCTCAAAGATGCGATCAAAGAGAAATTCACTGTCCTTGACAATGTTCAGTGGTTTGAAGTTCTTGAAGGCAAGCAAGGGAAGTCTCTCCCTGCTCTGGAGCTTATGGGGCTTGGAAGGTTGGCGAAAGAGAAAACAAGGATGCTCTCAATGGGTCAACGGAAAAGGCTACAACTTGCGAGGTTGCTGGCAATTGATCGGCCAATTTGGTTGCTTGACGAGCCTTCGGTGGCATTGGATAATGACGGGGTCAAGTTGCTGGAGTATATTATTGCAGAGCACCGAAAGAAGGGTGGGATTGTCATCGTAGCAACACATTTGCCGATTAAGATTGAAGATGCCATGTATTTGAGGTTGCCACCAAGGTTCCCAAGAAAAATGACTTTGGTAGACATGCTTGATCGAGCTGGTTAGAGAAGTAAGATGTTAATTCCATCAATTTTTTGGACCTCATGTAGTATGCCCAGAAGCTGAATCAATGAAAGCATGAAGAAGGCATACGTTGGACGGAACCAAAGAGACCTCAATGTTCAATATAAAGGTAGTTACTTTGCTTAAATTATTTTTTGTTGCCCAGTTGAAGAACTTTAGGCATGTTTAAGCTATAGTTGTAGTCTTCGTTGTCTACTGCATACAAAACATCAATCAACATCTTATAAAAAGGGTGACAATTAAAATTTTCATTTAGAAGCTCCATGGACCTTGAGATAGGATTTAGGTGTTGGCAATTTTTGCGTGACCAGGTCTCGGCTTTATTTTGTAATGGGGCTTAGTAGTTGAGGGGGCTGAAAGTGTCTTGTTCAAGTACAATATCAGACCAAGATTTTGTATTGCTGATTTTCTACATTTTGTTGGGCCTTGAGATAGGATTTAGGTGTTGGCAATTTTTGCGTGACAAAATGGTCTCGGCTTTATTTTGTAAATGGGGCTGAAAGTGTCTCTTGTTCAAGTACAATATTAGACCAAGATTTTGTATTGCTGATTTTCTACGTTTTGTTTAATATTTTAATTTTATTTGTTTCTTGTTGGCTTGAAATTTTGGATAGCTCTTTGATATATGAAGCTTCAGAGTTATATGGGGATGTTTTGCAGAGTACAACCATATAGTGTCATGAGATTGTGTATTACATAAACTGAAGCTTTGACTCCCCAGATCCTCTGAAGGGAAAAAATAAGTTTGAAAAAGTAACTTTAGAATAGGAAAAGCTATAAAAATAAATAAATAAATAAAGTGAACACAAATATTGAGATCAAGATGGTTTTGGGGTCTGTTCTTGTGGTTGGATTATCTCATGGGTTGGGATTCTGTGTTTAAAATTTTGTTGTACCTTCAATATATTCTTGGTCATACCATTGTTTATGAGATTTTGGTGTTTTGAAATTTCTGTGATTAAGAGTAAGAGTGCATTGGCAACATAGGAATAGAAAATTTTGAAAGCAGAAAATTCCTATCTGTTTGTGTTTTAAAGGTTTGCTTGGTGGAGTGGAGACATAGGCAATGCTAGTGCATTGGAAGGAGGAGTTATTAGGTGTTTTGTTTTGGAAAGTTAGTTAAAAATTGACATTTTAGTTTTTTTTTTTTATGAAAAAACGTGTAAAAAGTAGAGATGATACGACTTAAAATAAATTAAAAGTCAAAATTTGACTTTTAACTATGTTCCCAAATGGGTAATTATTTTATAGTTGCAAACTATCATGTGGTATTATTTATAGTGTTTTAAATCAATTACGTAGAAAATTTAACGTGACTCACCTATGTTATATAGTTGATAAACAAATAATGACTCATTGTTTGTTGCAATTTTTTCTTCTCGAGAATATCACATTACATAACATTAGAGTGTGTCTAATAAATTTTTGTTTTTAATTGTTTTGTGTTTATTGATGATTTTTAAGGTAGTAGAGATACTAGCAAATAGCAAAATGAAAAAAATGTCACCAAATCTAAACGAAAGATGTGATGAAGGTGATTGTAGATGAGCATTGTTGGCATTGGATGTTTGTGAGGGTTGTTTGACTTTACTAGTGGGCAAGCATCACCATGATAATTCTTCCTCGGAGTGTTTGAAGATGAAGAATTGTTTTTAGGGTTGCTATGGAGAAAGAGAATCAAACTGTTTGGCAGCATCTCAAATACACAAGTCCCCGTTTCACCACAAGTTATCACAAATGCTTTTTAGCAATTTTTTTCCTCTTAGGCTATAGACTTGTTTGATCAAGCAAGTTATTTCTATTTAATAAGTTATATACAGAAGTTATATTAAACAATTTAGCATAAATTCCTAAATTTAAAAATTAAAAAAAAAAAAAAATTATAAATATCTCAGATAAATTGTACTAAACAATCTCTATATTTGAATCATAGATTTAGGTAATGATTTGAAATCTGAATATATATATATATATATTAACAAAATATAAGCAATTTTTTTATATATTCCCTTTCCTTTTCCTTGTTCTTTTTAAATTCTTACATAAATCTATGATTCAAATGCAAATTTGATGAATTTTTTTTTAAAATATATTTCTAAACCATAAGCCCCTAAAAGAAACGTAATCAAATTTTAAAAAGATGCATTTAAAAAAATGGCAAAATTACATGCAGGTAGGAGAAGGGAAAAAAAATTATCAACACATGAGTTGCACCCTCACAATATTTCATTTGCACTCCATTATAGATACATTTACATTTTCATGTGCTAGTAATTTTTTTTTCCTTTTCTCACCTACATGTAATTTCTCCTAAAAAAATTGTCTTCCATGTACTTTTAAAAAATTATTATTTTTACTTATTATTATTTTTTTATTTTAACGGTGGTGTGTTTAATTTTGCTATGATTGGCAGCAACAAAACAGGGATTAGCTTATTTGGCAACACTGTTAAAAAAAAAAAAAAAAAAAAAAAACCGACTTATTAATTTATTGACTTATTTTAGTCACATTATCTCTCTATTTTTTACACGTTCTTTTATAAAAAATAAAAATAAATAAATATTTTTGGCACTTTCCAAAATAATCCTAAATAGGTTGTTTATTGACTTATTTAAGTCACATCACATTTATACTTTTCTATACGTCTTTTCCTAATAAAAAAAAGGGGAAAAAAATGAGACCTCTACCACCCCCAGTGAATTCTAATTGGTCCATTTTTAATTTTATTTTTTATCCTCCTCTTGTTGCCCCCCACGTGTATGTGGGGGTGCTGGGGGGTCACCTCCAACTGGGGGTCTGGATCATCTCTCTAAAAAAAAATGAACTTATAAACTACAATAATGCTACGCTACAGGAAGGAAAGTCAGGAAAGCTTTCAGGAAATGGTGGGTCCCACCTGGAAAGGAATAAAAAAAAGGAAATTGTTAGTTTAAGGAAATTGTTAGTTTAAGAAATAAAAAAACTTGCTGCCGCCGGTCAACAACAAATTGTTGGGTGGGTCCCACTCAAGAAAATAAAAAAATAATAAAAAATAAAAAATAAAAAATAAAAAATAAAAAAAAAGGAAAAAATAAAAGTAAAGGAAATGAAGAAAATGTTGGCTGGAACCTTCCTATTATATCAACAACAAATATTGTAGGTAGCAATTCAAGTGAATTCCTTTGAGTGAAAACTCACAAAGAATATAATCCAAGGAATAACAAAAAGAATTTATATATTGCCAATATATAATAGTTCAATAACATAAACCTACATGAAAATGACAATACTTCAACATAAGCTTATACCAAAATGATAATGCTTCAACAACTCAACAACATAAGCCTACACAAAATGGCAATGCTTCAACATCGGCTTGCCTAGAAGTCATACAAATATTGTCAATGGTAAATTAAAAATAAATTAATATAGGTCCAATAAATATTGTCATTGTTGACATCTTCAACTTCTTTCATCTTTGTCTCGTTCGGGATTTTCAGATTGTGACTGCGCCATATCATTTTTCTTCCCATATGTTGCATAATATTCATAAATTTCATCACTTGACTTAAACATCATTCCCACCTTAGGATCCTCAGTTTCAACTTCTACATTTTCAGTTTCGACTTCTACATTTTCTGTTTCCTCCATTTCATTCTCAATATTAATTTCATTAATGCCCTCACTTGAAGATCCACTTGATATTTCTTCATCCATATCTCTACAATATATATATATATATATAACAAATTAAAAAGTTCTTCAACAAAAATAAATAAAAAGGCAATAAATAAACAGGAATTAATTTAGTTCTTAAACAAAAATAAATAAACAACCAATAACTAAACTGAGACTATTTAAAAATAATAATTTGTGCCTTGAAATATATACATTGGTGGTATAAGGCATCAAAAATTTTCAAAATTGAACAAAAACCCCCAAAATTTAATCTATGCAATTTCTAGGCTCTCATACATGAAACAAAGTAAATCCACAAAATCTTATTGAAAGATTCAAATTTAGAGATAACAGAAATTTTAGGTTAAAAATTGAGTTATATAACCTAAGCAATCCACAACATCTCTTTCATTGAAAGATTCAGAGACAACAAAAATTTTCAAAAGCCCCAAAATTCAAAATTCTAGGGTTTGAAAAAAATAATCCCAAAATCGCACAAAGAAGGTAGGATACAAAATCAAGCTTGGTAAAACAACTACAAACACTCAGATTTTGGTTGCAAATCTTACCTTCGGTGTTCTTGCAAGAATGGTGGGATTAGAGACTGAAATCGCAGCAAAAATCTGAGAGTGACGGAGAAATCAAACGGAAATCTCAGCAGTTACGGAGACGCCGGCGGCAGTGACCGGCGGCAACAAGCTTGCGGGTGAGAGCTGAGCGAGAGAGTGGTGAGAGAGTTGAAACGTGAGCTAGAGTGGTGAGAGAGTTGAACAGGTGAAAGAGTTCAGGAACACCAAACTCATGAGACTCAGAACTTTTTTTTTATTATTTTTTTATTTTCTTGAGTGGGACCCACCCAACAATTTGTTGTTGACCGGCGGCAGCAAGTTTTTTTATTTCTTAAACTAACAATTTCCTTAAACTAACAATTTCCTTTTTTTTATTCCTTTCCAGGTGGGACCCACCATTTCCTGAAAGCTTTCCCGACTTCCCTTCCTGTAGCGTAGCATTATTGTATAAACTATACTCAAAGGATGAGGCTTCCCTCCAGTATTGGACTGAAGAGTACTATTGGGCTTGTGGGGATCCATCACGGGTCCCGTTTCGATAATCTGAACCGTTGAATGTGTAGAATTCGTCGAGTACTAAATGCCTATAAAAAATCACGTTGATCGAATATCGATACTTATGTGATCAAATTAGTTTTATAAAAAAAAAAATAGACGTTGAAAAATAAACTGCTGGCTTAGGAACTTGGCCATTGGCTATTTTAACTCCACTAAAAAAAGTTGTGATTGGGAAGATAATTGACCTCTTTTTTCTTCTTCTTCTTTTTTTTTTTTTAATTGGTTTGATGGTTGTAAAAGAAAAAATGAAATCAATTGATATATTATATAAGGAAAAAGAGAGTTTCTAACTCACAAGCCTTATAGAAGCTCCAAGTTCCCAATCTAAATTTCATAATTTTTTGATTTTTAAAAATTTTAAAAATCTTCTATTAGCTAACTCTTATTCAAGCAAAAATAAATAAATATTAATATCCCTTGATTTATGACTTTTAAATGGAAAATATATCAAATTTAAAAAAATGAAAAAGTATGCTAATTTATTTCAAAATTTAAATTTGAGGGTCACTAAATATGGAAATCAATCTATTAATTTAAATTTAAATTTAACACAATATAAATTTAAAATTATAATGATCTATCCCATGATTTATAAGTTTTAAATAAAAATTTAAAATTATCATAATTAGCTCATAATTTTTGTATTTAGGAGCAATAAGAATAACGTTGAAATTATTTATATATTTTATAAAAGAATGTTTTAAGAAAAGATATTATGAGAGTTTCAAAACCTTATACAAAATCTATATACTATTATAATTGAAAAATATTGTCATCCTATTAAAGTTTAAAGTTGCATTTTTTTTTTTTAATTTTGTTTAATTTTTGTTAATATGTGTCACAATATCATTGATTTATAAATTAATTTTATATTCTTAAAATAAAATTTTAATTTAGATTATTCCTTAAATTATGTTCCAGAATAAGATCAATATTCATTCCTTAATTTATGCATCTTTTATTAAATTATAAAATAAAGTTTTAAATTTAAATTCTTTTTTAAATTATGTTACTACAATTAGAATGAGATCAATATTCACATGTGTCATAATATTATTGGTCTAAACATAATATGTTATTAAATACACGTATTCAAATTATTAATCACTATTAAAAGTTTACATTTTTAATTATTAACAATTGCTAAACATAATGGATTCTATTTTTTTTTTTTTAATCTCAATTGTCAACTAAACAAATTAAAATAAAAAAAATTCAATTTTTTTGGCTTAAATAGTTAAGAAGTGACTATTGCTAAAATCAAATAGAAATAATTTTTTTTTTATTAAAAATGATAGTTGGTGAAATTTATTTTTCTTACATAAAAAAAAAAAGAAAATTGGAATTACATGTGATAATTTATTGTTCCAGTAATATTACAGATCCACACTTTCACCCACAATAATGTGTCAAGGGAGTTGGGCCCCATGTCATTGTGTGTAGCAAATCAAGAGTTGACACACATGATACCATATCATTGTAGATACAATTGTGGGTGTTATTTTTGGATCTCAAACATTTTTCTTATTGTTTATCTAGACTTTTTTTAGCACTTGCAAAATATGGTGGATCCTGTTAATTTTTTTTTTTTAAATCTCAGTTGTCAATTAAACAAATTGAGCCAAAAAAATCAAATTGCTAAAAAGTGAGTTTTGCTAAAACAAATATAAATAAATATTATTTTTTTTTAATAAAAGTAATGGTTTGTGAAATATCTTTTTTTATGGGATAATTACATTTTATCTCCCGTGATTTAACGCGTTTTCACATTACCTCCCTAACGTTGATAAATGTACTCATAAACCCCTTGTGGTTTTGACTAAGGCCTCGTTTGGGAACCCTCCCTTTAGTCAAAAAGTCAAAAAATTAATAAATTAGCCAAAAAGCCAACAACCCATACCAAAAAGTCAAAGATTCTATTTTCTCTCTACTTTTTGCACATCTTTTCGTAAAAGTTAAAAAGTCATCCCAAACATATTAGTTTTTTTTTAGCTCATATTTTAGCCAAATAATCAAAAAGTTACTAAATTAACCTGTTCCCAAACGGGGCCTAAGATGCAAAAGTGATGAAATTTGGTAGACTTAACCGTGCATGGGGCAAACGCGCCAGAAAAGCGCATTTGTACTAAAATTAAAGCTTTTGGCACCAAATTTAAAGTTTTAAGTGACTAATTTTCCATTCCACTTTCTTTTATATATATATATATATATAGGGTCTAGCTTGTCTCAAGTTGAGATCAAGACTGGATCCGTCCAGTTCGTCCTATGGGGCCCATATTTTGGGTCCGTTTTGATAATCCGAACCGTGAATGTGTAGAACTCGTCGAGTATTACATGCTTGTAAAAAATCACGTTGATCGGATATCGATAGCTATATGATCAAATCAGTTTTGTATAAAAAAAAATGGACGGTGAAAAAATTAACGGTTGATAAAAAACTGTTTTGTTCACATAGCTATCGATATTCGATCAATGTGATTTTTTACAGATATATAGTACTCGACGAGTTCTAAATATTGAACGGTTTAGATTATCAAAACGGGACCCGTGGTGAAACCCCACGAGCCCAACAGCACGGTCCAGTCCGATCTTGGACTGGACCAAAGCCACTGCCATATATATATATATGTGCGCGCGCGCGCCCCCCTATGAAATGTTGTTTCAGAGAATCTGAGCATGGATTTGGCTTCATGAAACATTGATATACAACCTCAAGATCGTCGTTGATGGCCACTGATTTGGAGAAAGAGAGAGAGTGTGTGAGAAAAAGAGTAAGAAATGGAAAGAAGGTGTAGACAGTGATATGAGAAAATAACCTCCAAAAATTTCATTTCACCTGATAAAAACCCTCACTTCTTTACTACATTCTCGTTCTCAATCTCCTTTTTATTCTCTCAATCTGGTTTTCAATTTGATTATAAAAAATGAGTCGTTTAGGGTTTAAATCGGTGGTCTACCATGGCGATTCTTGTTTGGGTGAGTTAGACGCCATCCCTGTCAAGGACCAGAGTTCCAATTCCCAAATAATGAGATTCGAATCCACCACACATCTCCTCTCAGCGAACGATGCCGTCCTCTCTCAATCCTCTAAACAATTTCCTCAAATTCAATCCGATGCAAGCTCGAATCCACATCTCCAATCGAATAGTCTCAATTGATCAATCTTCACGCCTCTTGCTTTTACGAACTCAAGGTTTCAATCACACACACACACACATATTTGTTTGTAATTGGGTTTCATTTGGTATGTATTGATTGGTTTTAAGCTGGTTTTGTAGACTGCAGTGGTGTTGATCGGAGACGAAGAGGTTCACTTGGTGGCAATGCCGCGTAAGCTGGTTATGTTGGTTTCATTTTCATTATTTGATTCATTACTTGTTCTATTCCTTCCTATATGATCAGAGAGAGAGAGAGAGAGAGAGAGAGAGAGAGGGATTTTGGGGGTTGGATGTACTTCGTACCTATATAATATATATATATATATATATACTAGCATATCACCCGTGTTATGCACAGATTATGTTTATAATTATCTATATATGTGAATTGTAATTTTTAAATGTCTTATTTTTTTTTTTAAATGCTTTCTTTTTTTTTCTTTTTTATATATATTAAAGTTTAATATTTTGATAATAATCATGTGTTAGACTTTTCAAAGAATTAAATGTCTTTTTTTTTTAATTATATTATATTAAAGTTTAATATTTTGATAATAATCATATGTGTAACGTGTTGGACTTTTCAAGAAATTTAGCATTAATTAACTTTTTTCAATCTACATGTCTTTCCACATGTTTGTATTTATTGATTTGGTTAAAATTCTCTGATCAGCATTTAAAATCCTTTCATACAAATAATTATAGATACAATCCGTGTATAGTTACTGCAGTACCCTTTTCAACTTCTCTTATACATTATGGTTAGTAATAAGATTGTTAAATTATTTTTATAAAAAATCTTTAAAAACATAATTTATATATTAAAAAAAATCTAAAACAAATATAAATATCTATAATTATCCCGTGCATAGCACGGGTGATAAGCTAGTTATCTATATATGTGAATTGCGATTTTTAAATGTCCTTTTTTTTTTTTTAAATGTCTTCTTTTTTTCTTTTTTATATTATATTAAAGTTTAATATTTTGATAATAATCATATATATTAGACTTTTCAAGGAATTAAATGTCTTTTTTTTTATTATATTATATTAAAGTTTAATATTTTGATAATAATTATATGTGTTGAACTTTTTAAGAAATTTTTTTTATGTTTGTTCTTAATGCATTAAAGTATTATTATGAGGGATAATAATCATATGTGTTGGAACTTTTCAAGGAATTTATATGTGCTGTATTTCAAAGAATTTTTTTTATGCTTGTTCTTAATGCATTAAAGTGTTATTATGAGGGTAAGACTTGGGGTTGAGAAAAGTTAATAGATGCTAAGATTTTTTTTTAAAAAATCAAAAAATCAAGAAATTTAGATTGAGAGATTGAAACTCCCACAAGACTTAGGGTTAAAAATCCTCTTTTGCTTAATATATAGTATAGATACATATAGTGAGAGAGAGTTTATGGAGAGAGTTTAACTGTGAAAAAAATTGGAAGTAAAATGGCATTCATAAGAAAATTAAAGAAAAAAAAATAAGGATATTCTAATCTTTTCAATAATTCTGTTTTGTCCCATCACTTTTGCACTTTAGTTAAAACCACAAGGGGATTATGAGCACATTTATCAACGTTGGGGAGGTAATATGAAAACGCGTTAAACCACAAGGGGTAAAATGTAATTATTCCTTTTTTTATTTAAAAAAAATGAGGGTTATATGTGATAATTTATTAATCATCTATAATTATTTTCAGAACAAATGAGAATATCATTCTAAATTTTTTTCTTACCTTATTTATTTATTTTTTATTTTTTATATATATAGATACTTTTATTTTGTAAAAATTTAATTTTATTATATTTAAATATTTTATTTTAATTTTGAAATTAAAAATAATTTTTGAAAAATCATATTTAAATTATTTTGTGTCATTATAAAATATAATTTTTTTTAATATAAACTTATTCGATGATCTCTTTAAAAAAGTGTATTTGGGCCAAGTTTGGGAAGACTAATTAAGTGCACTTTTTGACTTTTCTTGTATTATGTGTAGAAAAAGTAGAGAGGAGATGTTGATTGATGTGACCCAAAAAAAATAAAAAGGTAAAATAAGTGCACTTTTTTAGTTTAGCCAAACTTGGCCTTGGTTTTGTTTATTAATATTAAATTTTTATTTAATCTTAAAAAATAAATTAGCAAATAATTTTATATATTTATATATACAATTTTGTTTGGATTACTCAGATTATCTGGCATCTCTGTCCAAATTTATTCGAATTTTTAAATTTTAAATAGGTTCTCACCGAATTAAAAATTATGTTGCACAATCTTTAAAAATTTACAGATTTGACTCGAGTTGTTTGAGTTCAACTTATCCAAATTTACAACTTTAACAAGTGGATTGAAAGTTACATTATTACAGTTGTAACAAATTAAAAATTGATACATAAATTGTGATAAAATTATAAAACTTAAATTATAAGGTTCAATATTTTTTATTTTCATAATTTACATACAAAATTCTAACTATTTATATTATTTTATATAAACATATTTTATTAATTTTTTTACATCTACAAATTTTCACTAATAATTATAATTTAAATATGAAATTTTACCTTTATTAATTATTTTAATTAAAACATAAATTTCCAAACAGGTATAAATGTTTTTTTGAATATTTTCTCTTTACTTTGACGCTCGGTCGAGGTGACTGAAATACCCTTCTATGTCCTTCTCAAAAGGGGTAAAACGAGATTCAAAACAGGGACAAAAATGAGAACTAGGGTTACGATAAATAGAAGAATTTAGGAGCCAAAAAAAATTGGGAGAATTGAACCCAGAAGAATGAGGCTGATGAGAGAGAGAGAGAGATGGGATGTTTCTAAGGGTGGTTGCCCCTCTCTCTCTGTAACACTGATTATCCATAATCAGATCCATTATCACAGCCTATGATTTCATTTCCATCTTCCAAATCAACAACCCTTTGTGTGTGTGTGTATCCATGTGTGTATATATATATATATATTTGTGTTTGTTTTAGGGTTTAGGGTTTGGTTGATCACCGATTCACCGACCTTTCTTTCTTTTCTTCTTCTTTTTTTTTTTTTTTTTTTTACAGCTCAGCTTCTGCTTCTGCTTCTGCTTCTGGTTCTGATTCTGATTCTACTAGTGGTATAAAGAGGCTATGATGATATTTCTATTTCGATTGGGTTCATATAATTAGGTACTGAGATTGTGTGCCTGTTTTCTTGGCGGGGCAACAACTCTTGAGATCTGATTCTCACAGGCAATTGTTGTTTGCAGCCAATGCGGATAACACCCTTTCTCTTTGTCTGATCAAACACAGATCTGAGCCTCACACTTACTTACAGTGATTAAATTTTGTTCTTTTTTCAGGGTTTTTTTTGGGGCTTCTGTTTAGGGTTTTGAGTTGGTTGTAAAATTGGTTATTCTCTTTTTATTATTATTTATTTATTTGCTAGCATATTAGTTAATTAACCATTTAATATTTCTTCATAAGTTTGAATTTCAAATCTATGTTATAAAACCTGTTTTTAAAAACTTAAATGGACAATCAGTTTTGCGTCTGTTATTTTTATTTTTAAGAGATTATAATTGGTGCAATTTTTTTTTTTTTTTGAACGATTATAATTGGTGCATTTTGATGTTCATAAATTTGGGAATTTGGGTATTTTATTTATAAAATGGATTGGTCCAACAAAAAGGTTGTGAAAAAGTAAAGTAAAATAAAATAATTCCCCAAAAATGCTTTATACTCCCACTGGGGTCGGCCCCAGTGAGGTGGAGGCCAGTAATTGGGCGAAAAATTTTTTTTTTTTTTTTTGATTGTCAATCAGTGGGAGAGCGCCACCTCACTGGGAGTATTTAGCAGGGCTCATAATTCCCTATGCTTTGACAACTATTGGAAGGCCCGTATGTGCTATTTTCCAAAAAAAAGAAAAGAAAAGTCTTTAAATAATAAATTTTTTAAATGAAGGTTATTGAATTTGTTTATTTTTTAAATAAATTATTTTCAAGAGTTATGTTTTAAAAATTCATTTCAAAAAGTTTTATATTAAGTTGACTAAAATAAGTTAACACAAATTCAGTATAATTAACATTTAATTTGAGAAACAAATTTAAAATTATTTAATTTTGAAAACATATATTTTAAGGCAAAATTACATTTCAATCCAACTTTTCAAAAATAATTACAAAATAATAAAAAAATTATGATTTTAATTATTAATATTTATAAAATTTATCATTGATTTATAATTATTTTTTTCATAAATTACTTAAATTTTACATTTTACCAAAAAGTAAAATTTTGAAATATCTTACAATATTTTATATTAATTTTTTAATAATTATCATACATATCATCTTTTTAAAATTTAAAAAAACAAAAACACAAAATATTATTAAAATAGTAATTGTCAAATCCCACATAATTATATCAATCTTCGTGCCGTACTTTTTTCAAACCTTCATCCAGCTAAAATCTACGAAATTGATTACTCCAAACAAAAATAATGTAAAGATGACAACAAAATATAACAAATTTTAAATTTATTTGTTTTACTTTTTGGTAGAACCTGAAACTGTAAAAAAAAAAACAATAAAAAATAACAAATCAATAAAAACAAAAGGGCAAATTTCACTTAACACCCACTTTATCCCAGTCTCATTTTATCCCGACCTTGGAAAAGTGGCAATCTACCCTTCACATTTTTCTGTCGAGTTCTAAGCCAATTCATTTGTTACGCCATGTTAAATAAGGCACTTATTTTTCTATAAATATCTTACATAGGTGTGAGTCTTATGATGTGAAATATTTGGTATAAATTTTGGTAAAATTTTTGAAATGGCTAATATTTTTGTTTTTCTATTTGCCTTAAGGTTGTCAATGGATTGGATTTAATCCAAATTTGACTCAAAAATTCAAATCTCTTTACAAAAAATTTAACTTGGTAATTCGATAACCTGAATTAGTTTAATTCGATTATTAAACAAATTAGATATGCAAGAATCCAATCTGATCGGATTATCCTCAATTTGAATGAAGTACACACAAAATGAGAAAACAAAAAAAAATCAAATTGTATAAAATTGTAGCTCCAAAAAAAAAAAACTATATAGATCGGATCGACTTATCAAATCGGATATTCAAAATTATTGGATTCGAATTTGGGTGATCTATTATCGAATATGGAGTAAACGGATTCAGATTGGATTTAGATTTTGATAGTTTCAACTCAAATCCGATCAATTTATAAGCCTAATTTGCCTTATTTAACGTCAGTTAACAAATGAGTTATATTGAAATTTGACCGAAAGAGTGAGTTGTTCACTATTACTTTTTTTTTTTTTTTTTTTGAGAACAAAGCAGAGCAAAGCAAATCTATTAAGCTAGAAAATGTTGTCTTACAGCAGTTGCAAGGTAGTGAGCATCTTGAACCACATCTCTCTCTACCTTTTCTAATACAACATGATGAAAATATTTACAATAATACAATATATTAGTCAAAATAGATTGGAGACACCAATCATTGCCTTGATCTTGGTTTTGAAATAATAGTACTAATACTAAGCAATCCGTTTGTAAAAGCAAATTTGTGATGCCGTGGCTGTATGCCCAACGCAGAGCCTGAAGCACTGCAGCAGCTTCTGTTTGTTGGGGAGATAGCATTGGTGGCCCTAGAATAGCTTCCTCATAGACCCGCTAGTGATCTTTATCAAAACATACCCATGCCAATCCAGTGCGTTCGCCGATCGAGAGCCAAGATCCATCCACAACGATACGCATTTGCCGAACATCTACAGAGTAGGTGGTGCAACAATGAAATATAGGATTGCTTTGAGTATGATTTATAAGTTGATTTTTTTACTTATTACGAAAAGACGTAATAGAAAGGTAATATAATCTAAATAAGTTAATAAGCTGACTTTTTTAAATGTTGTCAAAAAAGACTAAATGTAATTTATCCAAAATAAAATAGAAACCAAAAAAAAAAAAAAGTTACAAGAAAGAGATCCTCACACCCAATTAATATCTTTAGCATTTATAAAATAGAGGAGTTGGTAATTTAATTGGAGAGTTAGAGTTAGGCTTAATTGGCTCACTTCTAGACTTAACCTAGTGATTTTTATTTTTCTTAAATTTTAGGGTAAATTATAAATATATTTTGTGAGGTTTGTTTAAAATATAAATTATTTTTCTGTGGTTTAAACAATTACAAATACTACCTTATTAGAATTTTTTATTTAACAGGATTAACTAAAAAAATAAAATTTATAATTGCTCTCCTATACAATAATAAAATTACCTAAATTATTAATTGAAGCATATTTTTAACATCATTAAAAACTGTTAATTGACTTGATGATTTATTAATAAAATGGGCAATTTGTTATGAAATTAGAAACCTCAGTGGGTGGAATGTAATTTTTAAAACCACAAGAAACGATTCGTATTTTAATCAAACCTCAGGGAATGTATTTAGGGCTGGGCAACCAACCCACCCGCCCGCACAAACCGCCCGACCCTACCCTACCCGCAGTGCTTTGGGCGGTTTCGATGTAGGTATGCGGGCGGGTGCGGGTCAAGAAATTCACAAAAGATCGGGTTCGGGTCGAACCCGACCCGCCCGCAACCCGCAGCGTTTTTTTTTTTTTTTTGAGAAAAAAATAATTAGTTATTATTATTTTTTTTGGCATTTTGGATACATGGAGATAACTAGTTATTATTTTTATTTTTACATTTTGGATGAAAGTAAAATTTATTATATGGGTACTTATATACATTATCATGATCTAATGATATTTAAATTAGTGTTACTAGTTTGACTTTTATTTATATATATATATATATATAAAATCATTATATTCCATTAGTCTAATAGACACAGTTAAATATGATATTTTGAATTGTCATTCTATTATCACATTATTGCATATTAAAAACTAAACAGTGAAGATTAATCCACTATTAAAATTAGTGTTACTAGTTTGACTTTTAAGGGTTTGTTTTTGCATATTTAAATTAGTGTTACTAGTTTGACTTTTAAGGATTTGTTTTTGCAAGCTAAGGAGGAAGATTAATCCATATCTTCAAGCATGGTTCCATATCATCTTATCTAACATGTGGACTATTTATTATGATCATGAATTGTATATCTTGTAATTTAATTTATAACTCTTCTAAAAAAAAAAAAAATTTTTAGAAAGTAACAAAAAATGTCAAATTTGCTTAAGTTAAAAAAAAAAAAAAAAAAAAAAAATCAAAACCGCAAACCGAACCGCACCCGCCCACACAAACCGCGAACCGCATCGCGGGCGGTTGCGGGTCCATTTTTCCCCAACCGCATAAGTGCGGGTCGGGTCGGTTTTGACCCGCAACCCGCCAAAACCGACCCGTGAGCAGCCCTAAATGTATTTGTAATTTATCCTAAGTTTTATTAGGAGAAATACATATCAATGGTACTTTGAAAAAAAATTATAATTTCATAAAAAAATTTAAGATTTTTATTATTAATATTTATATAGTGGCGTTACACACACTAATTGATATACTAATTAATATATTAATATATGATATGATATTATCACTTTAAATTATGAATCCCACCATTTATATAAATTACAAAGATTTTGGCTTCGTTTAGGATGTCGGTTGACTATTTTAGTCTGGGACTAAAAATAGTCTCTTTTGGGATGTACTTTTTGACTTTTGTAAGTAAAAAATGAAGTGATTATAGTTTGGATATAACAACTTTTAGTTTGGGGTTAAAAAACTTATTTTATTTTTTTTTGACTATTTTAATCCCAACCCACCCCTATGAGCAACTCCAACGGTTTAGTAAAATTTTTACTAAATCTGAGTAAAAAAAGGGTAATTTTCTCAATTTGATCCAACCATTCACTGTAGCGTGCATCAAACAAAGGGGACGTCCGGTGGGACGACTGGCCGATCAACCGGGTAGACAACTGAATTTTTTTCCCCCTTCCCTTTCTGTTCCCAATTTGTTTATTATTTCTTTTTCCCTCCATTACATATTTTCCATTTTTAGTTGCCTCCAATAATGATTTCTTTCCAAAACCTGATATAAACACATTATCCATGTACCATGTACCATATACCGAACAACTGGTACGTTATATCTAGAAGGCACCATAATTGAAAGAAAGCAGAGTATAACAAGTATATTAAATTCTATGATGTTCACTTCATTTTCATCATCTTTTTTTTCCTCATCCTCTGGTGTAGAACGGCTACTTCTCAACTCAAAATTTATATGTATATACAATGTAACTTTTCCATGTTGCATTTTGATAGAAATTTAAATTTATATCAACCTTTAATTTATTCATAGTGCCACAAAAGTAACCTACCTATTTGAACCAGTTCGTAGGCCAATCGAAAATTGAAGCAGATTGAGACAGCTATGCATGCGCCGGTCGACCGGTGGGTTAACTGGCCGGACGTCAGGCCGGTTGACCGGTGGACCCCATCTCCAACGTAAACGCATAGTGAAATGATGAAATCTCACGCGGGTCCTTAGTTTGGTGAAACTTTTGCTCCATTCTCAATTTGATATCAGTTTGGTGAAACCATTGGAGAGAGAAAAAATGATTTTTTTTATTAAATTCAAATCTGATGCTGCAATCTGATACAATGTTAGAGATGGTCTAACCCACATTCCAAACTAATGCAAAGCCTCTAAAATTATGTCACATCATTCTTGAGATGGAGATTTTATGTGAACTAGGGCTGAGCTAGGCCCAGACATAGTAATGGACCGATCTGTGGGCCGAGGTGAAAAGGGCTTCGCAACTGGACCTTGCTTCTATTAGTTTGGCCAGAAATGGCTGCAAATTAGCTCGGTCTATGTATTCCGAACCGAGGTATAGTTAAACAATGACCGAGCTAGGCATCGCCCATGAAAGCGCCAAGCTGAGTGTCTCAGAAGGCTAGAGATCGCTCGGTTGTGCTGTTACTCTACCATGGTAAAACCATCTCACTTGGTTAGGCAGTGGGGAGGGTGTAGAAAGATGAGCATTATCTTTCTGATTCCTAGCAGGACTCTGCTAAATGAGAGTTGAAGTCCTACTAGGATTGTGCTATATGGATTCTATATAAGCTCATTACAGACCTATGTATAGGTATCACAATTTTGACTCTCAAATTCACAGAACTTTTGTCTATTGTCTATTTGCTGACTTAGGCATCGGAGAGGTATCCGGCACACACCCGCTGGCTAGCCCACGTTTGTGTTTTCAGGAAGTAAAGCGATGACGTTTGGAGGAGTGCAAACTTGATCAACAGGATTATACGAGAAGATTATTTTGTGCTCATACAATTGGCGCCGTCTGTGGGAATACACAAAGAACAAAACCTTTTGATTGAGTTTTCCTCTCTAGTTGAAATCAATGGCGCACAATGAAGACTTGCCGTAATCCGCTATTGACGGGCAAACCCCGGAGAGAGGTGAGAGGCGCGAAGGTTTACCTTCTATCCCACCCATGGCAGAATTAGAACCCCAGCGATAGAACTCTCGGAGGGACACACGGGAGAGGCAGGGCACCAGTCCTTGTCGCTCTCAAAGTCCTGAAAAACAGAGGCGGAGGTTGGATCCACAAGTTCTGGAGGATCACGTGAGGGAGCAAGACGAGTTAATAAGGAGGATGGCGGCAGACATGGAGACTATGAAGCGCCGGATAAAGAAAAAAAAGAGTGGCGACAGAAGAAGGGCGCAAAGGCAACACGCCCTCTTACCACTCGGAAGATCGTGACAGACATGTCACGCCATCGTAAGCAGAGAGTCAGAGCTTTAGAACAGGCGACACTCAATCGAGGATTCCCAAGACTCGTTACTCCAGGTCTAAGAGAACGAGGACTGAAAGGTCGTATACAGAGGGAATCAGCTATCGGCCCTCGCACACGTACCAAACGACATCTAGGCACACGGAGTTACCTAGGTCAGTGGATCTGCGAACAGTGCTCAATGAGATTGCCCGATGGAAGGAAGACACCAGGGCTCGTGACCCTCGTAGAGTTTCAGCTTTACAGCGATTGGCCCCTAGGACACATGAGAGTGTCGAGGTAAGGATGCCAATACCACACCTTGCTTATGAAGTAGAGGATAAAGTATTAGCAAGGTTACAGAGTTCACCGTTTATTCCGGCAATTGAAAACGCACCACTACCCTCAGGCTTCCACCAGTCTAAATTCACCACTCATGAGAGGAAGTCAGACCCCTACATGCACTTAAGCCACTTTCACCAGGTTATGGCAGTATACCGGCGAAACGAGGCTCTAATATGTATTCTGTTTCCATCCAGCCTTGGCGACCTAGGTCTAACCTGGTTCGAAAGGCTGCCAGAAGGTAGCATAGCCTCATGGGCGCAGTTGGCAGAAGCGTTCGTGACTAGATTCAGAACGAATACCAAGACACCAGTGGAGATTGACCAGCTACTCTTCATTAACATGGGCGAAAAGGAGACATTGAGGTCTTACAACAGTCGGTATTGGGAAACTTTCAACCAGTTTGGGGATTGCCCTACAAATCTCGTCATCGCACAATACAAACGAGGTTTACCAGTCGGTAACAAATTGAGGGACTCAATGACAATGATGCCATCTCTCACGATGTATGCCTTAATGGAGAGAGTGCATCAACATATCTGAGTAGATGAAGATAACGCCCGTGCTAAAGTAAAATCTGGCACAACAGCGATGCCAGATAAAAAGACTACAGAAAAAATCAACACGGCAGAACAACCAAGCAAGAATGGGCGAGGCAGGCGAGCCAACAGAGAGGACCCAAAAAAAAGAAAATTAAGAGTCTGCATTGCCATTACCACAGTATTCAATAAACCTATCTACTGGATTCTCAGCGAGATACGTGATGAACCCTTCGTTCGGCGGCCAACCAAGTTGGGAAAAGCACAAAAGGGCTATGATGAGAGGTCCCGTTGCACTTTCCATGATGAGAAGGGGCACCCCACTGAAAATTGCACACCATTGAGGCAACATTTGGAGGAGTTAGTGACTGCTGGACACCTGGACCAGTATATAGAAGGGGGAATACAGCCAGCCCCCCAGGACCTCAATAGACCAAGCGGGATGCCAGTCGACGGTCCACCCCAAGGCATAATCAACATTATACATGGGATCGTCGAACCTGAGCGGGTATATGAACTCAGGGGGATGATAAAAAAGGCTGAGCACTTGAGAGAGGTATTAAGTGCACAACCTACCATTAAAAGGGGCAGAACAGAGGCTACGAACGCCATATCCTTTTCATATAGGGATCTAGCAAGGCTACATTGCCCTCACAATGACGCACTGGTGGTCACTTTGCGCGTCAAGAATTTTGACATCAAGCGGATTCTGATTGACCAAGGAAGCTCATGCGAGATAATGTACTACGAGACCTTTAAACAACTGAAATTGGAGGACAAAGACTTGGCACCTGCGACATCTCCCCTTGTCGTTTCAACTCAATGCCAGAGTGGCCAGTGGGCAAGATAATCCTCCCAGTCAAGGCAGGAACCATGACAAAACAGGTGGAATTCTGGGTATTGAAGGTCCCTTCCACTTACAACATAATCTTGGGAAGGGCATGGATGCATGCCATGTGCTCAATAGCACCAACCTACTATCAGGCATTACGATTCCCTAACGAAACCGGCGTGATCGAAGAAGTCTTAGGAGACCAAATCATGTCGAATGAGTGTTTCGTCACAGTAAACGGCAGCCGTGCTACAAAAGGGTTTGTTCAGATAGTGGAAGAGCCAGAAAGCAACGAACTGTTTGCAGATGTCGGCAAAGTAGCAGAGTAGAAGGCAGTGGAAGACTTGGTTAAGGTAAGAATAGATGAAAAGAACCCAGAAAAGTTCTTTTTGCTTGACTCGTCTTTGTCCAGTACTGAGAGAATAGAGGTCATGGAATTCTTAACTTCTAACATCGAAGTGTTTGCCTGGACACTATACGACATGCCTGGCATTGACCCAAATTTCATCTGCCATCAACTTAATGTCCACCCAACTACCAGACCAATTATTCAGCGAACTTGCCGATCGGCACTCTATCACGCAGAGATAGTGGCAGAAGAAGTAGGAAACCAGTTGGAGGCAGGAGCCATCAGAGAAGTACATTATCCCAGGTGGATCTCCAACACTGTAGTAGTGCCAAAGAAGAACGGCAAGTGGCGCGTTTGTGTGAACTACAAAATGGTCAACAAAGCATGCCCAAAAGACAATTTTCCCTACTACGGATACACCAACTGGTAGACCTAACGGCAGGGCATAATCGACTTAGCTTCCTTGATGCGTATCGAGATTACCATCAGATCGCTATGTATGAACCAGACCAGGAGGTCACGTCATTTACAACGCCCAGAGGATTGTATTGTTACAAAGTCATGCTCTTTGGCCTAAAGAACGCGGGGCTATATTCTAACGGATGATCACCAAAATGTTTGAACCATTGTTAGGCAGAACAATGGAGGCTTACATAGATGACATGGTGGTCAAGAGCAAGGA
This sequence comes from Camellia japonica, assembly GCA_030407325.1. Lineage (NCBI taxonomy): Eukaryota > Viridiplantae > Streptophyta > Magnoliopsida > Ericales > Theaceae > Camellia > Camellia japonica. The sequence goes on from JAPPVO010000019.1 coordinate 188,809,712, forward strand.
TGAGAAGGACCATCTCGGGGACCTAGATGAAATGTTTCAGATTTTGAAGTCCCACAAGTTACGTCTAAACGCATCTAAGTGTGCATTCGGTGTAGGATCAGGCAAATTCCTAGGCTTTCTAGTGACCAACCAGGGTATAGAAGCTAATCCCTCTCAGATCAAAGCAATCCAAGATCTTGAGAGGCCCAACACAGTCAAAGAGGTACAACATCTCATTGGCCTAGCAATCGCGCTCAACCGATTCATAAATCGGTCGTCAGACAGATGTCGACCATTCTTCCAAGCGCTGAAAGCCAAATTTGAGTGGGATGAAGAATGTGATCGCGCCCTAGAAATCTTGAAAGACTACATGACCTCTCCTCTGCTGTAAGTAACCCCAGTACCAGGAGAAGAGCTCTTTTTGTACTTAGCAGTTTCACAGCATGCAGTCAGCGCAGTGTTGGTAAGAGCGGAAGGAATCCAACACCTGCCTATCTTTTATGTCAGCAAAACCTTGCTGGGCGCTGAAACAAGGTACCTACCATTGGAAAAGCTGGCATCAGCTTTGATGATGGCCTCAAGAAAGTTGTCACACTATTTCCATGCCCACATCGTGATCGTCCTTACGGCTTTTCCATTAAAGGCCTTGTTTGAGAGGGCGGATTTTTCTAGATGAATCTTGAAATTGGCGGTGGAGTTGGGGTAGTTCGATATCAAGTTTCAACCCAGAACAGCAATAAAAGCCCAGGCTTTAGCAGACTTTATAGGTGAGTTCACACCAGGAAGTTATCACATTTGCCCAGTCGATTTGACCGATACAACCGAAGTAAGGGAGGAAAGTGCCGCGGGAACTGCGCAACCCCTAATGCAGGATGCCCAGCCACATTGTAAGCCACACAGAATTGAGGAAATGAAGGAATGAGCAAATCATGCTATTCCCAGTGAGGACTCATCAAAAAGTAAAGACTTAAGGCAGTCAGACAGTGAAGATCAAACCCCAACAACAAGTATGGGCTTAGAAGAAAACACTAGCAACACCTATGATCCCAAGACATCATCCGATCCCACTACTTGCTGGAAGTTATTCGTCGGAGAGATGTAGAAACTCTTCGTGGATGGAGCATCCAATAGGCATGGTGCAGGACTTGGCATAGTCCTCATCTCACCAGATGGCCTAACAATTGAACAAGCAGTCAACTTCGGCTTCCCAGCATCCAACAATGAGGCGGAGTATGAAGCACTGTTAGCAGGCTTAAAATCAGCACTTTTCATAAAGACCACTCAGCTGATGGTTTACAGTGACTCCCAGCTGGTGGTAAACCAGATCTCAGGCGACTACGAGGTAAAATATGAGAGGATGGCCAAGTACCAAGAGTTAGTCAGAAAGGAGATCATTAAGTTTGAAGTAGTTCGAATAGAGCAAATCGGCCGAGAAGAAAATAGTATAGCAGACGAGCTGGCAGGTTTTGCTTCAATGGCAGATACATCTATCCCACACCCATTATTGATCGACTTCATACCTAGACCAAGTATTGAGGAACCTGAAGCAGCTGAGACATGTTGCGCCGAGCTAGGCCCATCATGGATGGATCCCATTATAGTATTTTTAAAAGATGACATCTTGCCTGAAGAAAAGAAAGAAGCCAACAAAATTAGAGTAAAATCACAGCAATTTTGGCTCTCTCCATCATTGGCGTTGTACAAAAAATCCTTCATAGGGCCTTACCTAAAATGTGTCCATCCCAGTAGGGTCAAGGCATTTTTGTTCGAGATACATGAAGGCGTATGCGGAAGCCACCAAGGGGGAAGATCATTGGCTTACAGAGCAATTTCACAAGGATATTGGTGGCCATACATGCAAGCAGATTTAGAGAAATATGTCAAGAGGTGCGAGAAATGTCAGAAGTTCGCATACCAAATACATCAACTAGCCAGAGAGCTTCTACCATTAACTAGCCCATGGCCCTTCGCAATGTGGGGCCTGGACATAGTGGACCACTTCCAACTGCACCGGCAACAGAAAGTTCTTTCTTGTAGCAACAGACTACTTCACGAAGTGGGTGGAGGCAGAAGTACTCGCATCGATAAAGGAGAAAGATGTTAAAAAGTTCATTTGACAAAACATCATAACTCGATTCGGCATACCCAGGGCTCTAATCTCTGACAATGGCACTCAGTTCGATGGCAAAATTTTTAGGGGCTTTTGCGAGGAATATAAGATAGAATTCTACAACTCTACACCAGCATACCCTCAAGCAAATGGCCAAGCAGAAAAATTAAGACATGGCAACCGAGCAAAAAGTTCAAGACATGCAAATTAAAGTTGAAGGGAAATTACAAGCAAGAGTGAAACCGAACAAAAAAATAAGAAAAATTGTAGATTTCATTCCATTTGAAAAAATGTCCATTACAAGAGGAGGGGCTTAAGCCCGGTTACAAATTCTTTCAAAAGTGAACATCAAAATAAGAAAAACAAGATCAAGCAAATAGATCGTCCAAATCTGCATCCGGGTCAACTTGAGCTTCATCACTCGGTAGCTCGGTTCCAGCAAGTAGGTCGGTCATAGGCGCATCATCAATCGTACTTGGCACTGGTGGCTCTACCCGAGCTGGCTGAGCAGTCTGGAGACCGTGATCATTGGTAACAGGTGGGGCGTTGTTTGGCTCCGGGGATTCTTCCTCCTCCTCCCCCTCTTGGAGCAACTTTTGTTGAATGACATTGGCGTAGTCCACCATATAACTTGGAATGAAGTGGGGAGGAGGGTTCTGAAAGAACTCGATTTCTTGATCATAACCAAGCTTTGTTGCAGCTGCCTTCTATCTGCATTTGAAAAATATGTCTTTCGCAGCTTCACACTGCAAGACATAGGTGGCCTCCCCTTCTTTATAGCCACGATCTTCAGCGTCCTCCATCTTCTTATTCAGCTTGGCGATCTCTGCATCTTTTTTTTTCTCGAGCTTGGCTAACTCGCGCAGATAGCGGTCTTTTCTTTCGGCCAAAGCCTTCTGCTTGTCCGCTTCCGCCGAGTTGACCAGCTCGGTGAGTTGGGTGATTTCAGAATGGAGCTAGGTCATTTTTTGCTTGGCCTCATTCAGCTAGACCGTCTTAGTATTGGCGTCTGCTACGGCTAGCCGTGCTGTCTTGCACAGCTCTAGCACGTGCTTATGGACAATATGGTTCTTCTGCATGGCCTGCAAAAGAAGAGATAATGAGTATAACTAAAATCGAGCAAACAGATGTGTAAACTGGAAAACAAACAAAGGGAGCACTTACAAGCACCATTGACTTAGTGGTCGAGCGTATGGCTTTGAGCTCGGTCAAGTGGTCGTGGTGCTCCATGTCGGCTGGCAGACACACACTTTTGGCAAGGTTGATGGCAAGCGTGTGGTCCTTGTCTACAAGCACCGAGTCTGTGTTCGAGATAGCGCGGTTCTTGTAAGTCATTTTTGGTGCCCATTCCGAAGGGCTTGCTTGGTCAGAATGCACGGGCTTAGGGCTCGGTATCGTGGTGTTAAGAAACACGGTGTCCTTATCAACTAGGCATTGCGGCTCGGCTGAAGTGGTTTGTGTACGCTTGCTCAGTCGAGATGCGGAGGCCCTCGCAGTTAGAAGGGCGACCACGGTATCGCGGGGTTGCCCAGATGGCTCTAGCCCAGTTTGTGCTTCACCAGTGGTCTGCTCGGTGATAAGCCCTCGCACGGCTCTCCTCTTTGCCATTTCTTGTTCTTCTGTCAGAGGGATCAAGTTGATTTGGGGAAGTGTGGGATCTGGTTTAGGTGATGGTTCAAGGAGAAAGTCTGTCACCCTAGTCTTCCTCCTTTCGCTATATCGGTAGGTCGATTCGAAGTTTAGTAGCTCGACCCAACCGCGATGACGGTATCGTAGCGCGGCGCGAAGGGCTTCTTGGTTGGCGTATGGGTACTGTGACTTTAGTTGGTTTAAGTCTGCACAAAAGAAAGACAAAATACAGTGCCAGCGCGGTGTGGAATTATAACATGAAATAGCGAAGCAAAAAGAAAATTGGACTGAGATATTCTTACCAGTAGTCCCCTTATTCCAATTTCTGTTATATCCCGGTATCTGGGCTTCTTGGTTTTCAAAATTGCCTGAAACCCAAAAAAAATCGTTGTCATTTAGGTCTTTGTCCGGTGTATTTTTTATGATTTTTTCTCGGCCTCTTCGCACTCTTAAGTAGTACACCCAACCGTCGTCATTTTGGCCGAGCGAATATTGGTGAAATAGCTCGGCCAATCCGAGGTTGAGGCCGAGTCGGCGGTTTAGCTCGGCGATGCCGTTTATTATTCTGTAAGTATTGGTGCTGAGTTGAGTTGGGCATAATCTCGTCTGCCTGAGGAACTCGTATATCAATGGTTGTACAGGGAATCGGAGATCGGCCTCTACAATTGATATTACGGTAAAAGGAACGAAGCTCGGTTTTCCCCAGGGCGTGGTATCTAGTTCAGCTAAAGATAGATGGATATCGTCAGTAATATTATAATCCTTATAGAATTCAGCAATGGCCCCAGGTGAGTCTACCAGGAATCAGTATTTACCCATTTTAAATTAAATTGTGTACAAATTAGCACGGTAGCCTAGCTCGGTGTTGAGATGACATTGAATGTCTCGGTTGAGTGATAATGCAAAGGTGTGCTTAGCCAACTTAGTCAAGTCTGTAAAGTGGAGATAAAAAGTGTTATGCCTAGATCACTAGACCGGGCTAAGAAAGAAGGTAAAATAAATATAGCCCTATTTCGACTAAATGGGTTGCAACCGGTTCTTAGTTCGGTTGTAACACAAAGTTTTTAGCTCGGTTAATGAGCAAGAAGGTTCTTAGATCGGTCGTAATACAAGGTATGGCTCAAGGTTTTAGCTCGGTTATTGGGTGAGGTTTTCTAGTTCGGTCGAGTACGCGCCTATCGCAAACAGGTTCCTAACTCGGTCGTGGTGTTATTTTGGATCAAAAGGATCGCATTCCAGATTGATGGAGAATCCAGCTAAAGTGTGATTGAGGTCTGGTCATGTGGTTTTTGGGGACTTAGTGGTTTTTACCCATTTATGAGAAAACTATAGGAGTGCGTTTTGAAAAACATATGTATATATATATTTCTATACAATACATATTCACGAAATAAACGGAAAAAGAAAGGGATTGAACCACTTACAGTGTTAAGATGAAAGGACGAAGATCAAGACAGTGAGGACGCCAGCTAAAACGAGCTTTGCAGGTGCTATGGTCGTGAAAATGGAGATTCAGAAGCTAACGGAGAGAAGATGAACAGTGGAGTGTTTGGCTCAAAAGTGGGGTTTTTTTTGTATAAAGCACAAAAATGGGCGGGACTGTTCAAATTTTCGTGGTACAAAGACGTTGTGACAGGTGTACGTGACCAGTGGGAGCAAGCCACGTGTCCAAGGGAATAGATAACAATTCAGACGTACTTGAGAAGCGGAACGACGTACAAAGTAATTAACAAGACGTTTTTGGACCGGGCCAAATCGGTAACCCGGTAACAAATAAGCTCGGTTGGAGGTTTGGGCCTTTAGCTCGGCTGGTAACAAGTAATCCCAAATCATGCGCTGCAGATGGGATTAAGGGGTAATTGAGAGGGAGATTTTATGTGAACTAGGGCTGAGCTAGGCCCAGACATAGTAATGGACCGATTTGTGGACCGAGGTGAAAAGGGCTTCGCAACTGGACCTTGCTTCTGTTAGCTCGGTCAGAAATGACTGTAAATTAGCTCGATCTATGTATTCCGAACCGAGGTATAGTTGAACAATGACTGAGCTAGGCATCGCCCATGAAAGCGTTGAGCTGAGTGTCTCAGAAGGCTAGAGATAGCTCGATTGTGCTGTTACTCTACCATGGTAAAACCATCTCACTTGGTTAGGCAGTGTGGAGAGTGTAGAAAGATGAGCATTATCTTTCTAATTCCTAGCAAGACTCTGCCAAATGAGAGTTGAAGTCCTACTAGGATTGTGCCATATGGATTCTATATAAGCTCATTACAAACCTATGTACAAGTATCACAATTTTGACTCTCAAATTCACAGACCTTTTGTCTATTGTCTATTTGCTGACTTAGGCATCGGAGAGGTATCCGTCACACACCCGTCGGTTAGCTCACGTTTGTATTTTCAGGGAGTAAAGCGACGACGTTTGGAGGAGTGCAAATTTGATCACTAAGATTATATGAGAAGATTATTTCGTGCTCGTATAATTCGTTAATATACTAATTAATATATCAATTAATGTATATGACTTTATTCATATTTTTATAAGGTTTACCATCGATTTATAATAATTTCAAATATTTTTCCAGTTTTATTCGGCAGATTATTCATTAAATTTTTTAAAAATAATAAATAAATAATCTCGACTGGACCCGAAATGGCGTTGAAGCATACGATAACAGGTTGTTTCTGTAGTAAATTGTGGTAGAGTAGAATGTCCAAAATATCCTTCAATAATCACACATTCACGCTCTTCCAGCAGACCCAGAAGCTGTAAATAAAGTGGTAAAAGAAGGAAGAAAAAGTAAGCAAGGCGCACTATAAATAAAGGGGTTGGGACATCAGCTAGGGTTTGAGATGCTCAAGAATGAGGCTCCCATCAGAGAGATTTGGGAAGTTTCAAAGGGTGGTTGCCCCTCTCTGCTTCAGGAAGATGATGATCCCTAATTCAGATCATCATCGTCATCATCAAAGCCTATGATTTCTACTTCAAAATCAACAACCCTACTCTCTCTCTCTCTCTCTCTATCTATGTGTTTGTGTGTGTGTGTGTGGAGGTTGCATTCAATTGCAGCTTCTACTTGCTGGTAAAACAGCAAGGGTAAATTACACTGACTACCCCTTTCCCTGAGGTTTCTTGAAAACAATGAAGTATATATATATAGGCTGTGACGATAGCTTTCTGAGAGCTCTCTTTATTCGGGCTTTGAAGATCCGATCCGTATCTTGGCTTGGCAACACGGTAAGGTCTGCTAGAGAGAGATGTTTGATTTCTTCTTCGTCTTCTCTCTCGTAGGCAACTGTTGTTTGCAGCCATGGCGGACTCACATTCTCTCGCCTGTTCATACACAGATCTGAGCCTATTTTCCTATAATATACATGTATATATATATATATATATATGTTTGATGATCTAATTTGTGAGGTTTGTAGGAGTTGTGTGATTGTTTTATGTTTTTGTGTTTTTATTTCATTTGTTGCTAATAATTCTCAAAATATAGTTATTAATGTGGGTAAATTACACTTTGTGTTTTTGAAGTTCATTCCTTTCTTACTTTTTGTCCTTAAAATTTATTTTTTTTTTTTCACTTTAATCCTCACATCTGTCAGTACATTATTTGATATATTAATAGCTGCATGTAACATTATTATTTATTTTTTATATTTTTTTTATAATAAGTTAAGAAGTCTTAAAAGTCAGAATTTTTTAAAATCATTTTTGATTTTTTTTATATTTTTATATTTATTATTATTTTTTTATAATTTTTTTCATAAATGTTTTAATATTAATATAAAAGGTTTGGTAAAGATAATAAAAAATAAAAACTTAAAAACTCAAAAATATACTTGAAATTTCAAGACCAAATAGAGCAATTTTTTCGCCCTTGGGTGATAATTTTTGGCAATATTTTTGATAATTCTTTTATCATGGCACTATCGCATTATTATTCCTGTCACTTTTTTCAGATATGGTGGTAGAGCATCTCTAAGCCTACGAGGCAAAATGTTTGGGAAAAGTAGACGTAAAAGTATTTATTTAACTAGTTTAATTAGTGTGTATTTTAATTTTAATTATATTTTTTTATTTTAATTTATTTGTAAATATAAATAAATAAATAAATAAATTTTCATAATATGCATCATATATTGATGTGGCATTTGTAAATATATTTTTTAAAAGTATAAAATTAAATTATTTGTTAAACATATATATATATATATATTTATATCTATATAATATGGTAGGACGGTTTTTGAAAATATATATAATATCACAGGATGGTTTTTGAAAATATGTCAAAATTTATTAGCTTATTTTATTTGAAAATATATATATGACAGGTATGATATACTGAATAAATCATAAAATATGAACGGTTCGGATTATTAAAATTGGGCCTAAAAGTAGATCCGAAGGCCTGTAAGGACGGACGCAAGTACAAGGCTGCAAGGAGAAAACCTTGGCTCTAAGATGATTTCTTTACTTTTACTTTTCCCTTCAAAATATCTCTCTCTAATTTTTTGAGTCTTTTTTTTTTACCTATACACCCACCCATTCTTCCCTTTATTTTTTTTTAATATTTTCCCAAATTTCAAGTATAGTGCACTATTTTCTCCAATGCAATTGTCTTCTTCGAGAATGAGTCATTGGTTTGTTTTTTAATTTTGTTTATTTATTTATTTATTTTGTGTGTGTAAAATGATATTGGACTTTTAAATGTATCTCTTAAGACAAAGTTTGATTGCAATTTAAAATATATATAAAAAAAAACTTGGAAAAATCACAAAAAAAAAAAAAAATCTTAGAGCTTGACCATGGTAATTAAACAAATCTTGTGGTTTTAATTTTTTTTTAATTTAAACCCTTATTTTTTTAATCTAAATTATTTGTCTATTTTTATTAAATAATCGACATAAAAAATATATTTTAATCATTAAATTTAATGTAAGTATACATAAAATGTTTAAAAAATTATTTTTTGTTGAGTTTAATGGCTAAAATATTATTATTTGTCGTTAATTTTACTTAATATAAATAGATAAACAGTTTAGATTAAAAACAAATCAAAATATTAAGGTTTAAATTGATAAAATTAAAATTTAAGGGTTTATTTTGTTATAAGGATCAAATCATAGAAGTTTTGTTTTATTTTTATTTATTTTTTAATTATTTTTATAATTTCCCCAAAAAACTTTAACTAAATTATTATTGATTTTCTTATTGGTTGTATTTAAAAAAACTAGGCTACGAATTGTTAAAAATTAGATAATGTTCAAAAATTAAAATTTTAATACACATTTTACATATTCTTACCCACTTTTATATACTTATATAGATGTTTACATTTTTAATATAATTTATAATTTATATATAAATATTATATTAAAAATTTAAAATTTTCTAACATTATTTAATTTTGAACAAATACTCAGAGATAGGTTATAAGCATAATATTTTTTAATAACCAATAAGAAAATCAGTAATATTTTGGTCAAAGGATTTTTCTTTAAATAAATGAAGCTAATAAGAAAATTAATAAAACATTTTGCCGCAAGGAATATTTTTAAAAGCAAACACCATTCAACAACAATGAAGGGCCCCCCCCTCCCAAAAAAAAAAAAAACACAAAGACACAAAAACAAAACGATATCGTAACATGTGCAAAACAGTTGTGTTTTATGCACAACAGCATCTTCACATCTAATATCACCATCTAAAACTTTGCACCCACCCACTCTTCCCCTTTCTCTCTCACGTCTCACCTCATTCTTTCTTGTTCACGTCTCACTTCATTCTTTCTCTACACTCTCCTATCTCTCTCTTTCTCTCAGCCTCACTTTCTAGATTTTAAATTTCAAAACACACATTCACTCTTTCTCTTCCCTTAGGCTCTTCTCACTCTTTCTCTAAACTCTCTTATCTCTCTTAAGGCTCTTAGTCTCACTTCTCAATTTCCAGCCTCACTAAACACTCTCTCTTTTGTCTTTCAGTCTCATTTCTCCCGGTACAAACCCAACAACCTGGCGGCGTCGACGAACAAGCCTTCGTTGTTGTGACCACATTTGAGAGCAACATTGGGGACTTTGGTCCTCCGAAACGTCAACATTTCGGTTGAGAAATCGACTACCGTGAATGAATCGTTGCTATACAATACTTGGTAGAGACACATTTGACGGTTGTTGTAGTTCAGTGAATCAATTTGGTCAGATCGAAGATTGGGTCAGTCTGAGTGTAGCATTTTCAGCATGGGGAGCACTGGATCCAAACGAACCATCACCGTATGATACCTGCTGAAGTTGCGGCCGGTGGTAATGTTGTCGTAGATAGTTGCGGATAAGGTTTTGGCCTTATTGTGTCGCATTGGAGGTGGCGTGGAATAGGCGTTTTGGGATGGCAGTGAGGGTGGTTTTGGAGAGGGTTGTTGTCAATTTGGGTGGTGTAACTGTACGGAGAAGGTGATTTCAGATTCTGATTGACAGTAAGAGTTTTTGAATCTTGGGTTGTTGTCCATAAGAGAGACTGTGGTTTTGGAAGAAATTGTAAAAAGAGGGTTTGGAAGTAGAGGGGTTGGGAGAGAGGTAGGGAGAGAGAGGAAGAGGAGTGAGAAACCAAATATTATTTTTATTTTATTTTATTTTATTTTATTTTCTATAACTCGGGCATGCCCTAGATTTATGGATTTATGTGTTTTATGCTCTTAAAAGTGAAGAGCATGCCCTAGATTTATTGGTTTTTGTAGTTAGTATAGAAAATGTATATATATATATATATATATATATAAAATAAATAAAATAAGAGAGTAGGGAATAGAGATTTGGAGGCAAAGGGCATGGGAAATTGGTTCATGTTATTTTTATTTATTTATTTATTTATTCGCATTTGCTTTGTGTGCTGGCTGGTGCTACTGAGTTTGATTATAGTCATGTTAAAAAATATTTGTGAATTTTTTTTTAGTTTACAAAGTTGAATTCAAAATTTAAACAAATAAAAAAATTGAAGTTGTTTGGCTATTAAAAGACAAAACATCATTAGAAATATTTATATTTAATGATGCGATCAAAATATAATTGGAAGATTTTTTTTGAAAAATGTTTTTTTCTTTGGTGAACAAATTTGAATTGAAAATTTAAATTGGGTTTAAATTGGGTTCTGTTAACCAAAAAAAAAAGGTTTGATTTTACTATTAAAATGTAATCTTTTCATAAGGAGAGATAAGAAAGATAATGGGAATGGTGTGATTTGTTTAAAGAATGAAAAAGCCTACCTCAGTGACAAATATAACATATTTTTTATTTTCGGATAACTAATAGGACCTGTATTTATATTTTCACATCAGATTTTTAGCAACAAATTTGATAAGTTACATTTTAACATAATTTTATACTCAATTATATTTTGATCTCATTATTAATTATTATATATTTCAAATAACCATATTTTTAAATGCAATATTTTCCTTCGGTGGAGATGTTTTGGCATAATCCAATGGTATAAAGTCATTTTAACCCAATTCCAATCAAGATCAAGACATTCTTAGGACAATCACTCAAAACTATTGAAGTCATCCCCTAGGACCATTTCTAACGGTGAATCAGATTGATCACCATATTTGGATTTGATGAAAAATGATCACTTTTATCTCTGTAACGGTTGTTACCAAAATGATATCAAATTGAACGAGCTAAAACTTTCACCAAAATGAGGAACTGGTCAGATTTCACTAAAATACTGTGTGTTTACGTTAGAGGTGGGTCTCATCGAACAACTGGCTGAACGTCTGGCCGGTTGTCCTACCGGTCGTCCGCTACATACAAAAAAATGCAAAGCTGCTGTGTTCAGGCGAAAATGAGCTATGTTCAGTTTTTTCTTGCATTGCTAAGCCTATTTCTTCGATCAAATTTGAATCAATATGTACAAATTGTTTCCCAAATCTCGACTTGGGTTTGAAGAGCACTGACCTTGCTAGCGATAGGTACATATTCTTTTACCATTCGAATTTATAAAAAATAATTAAGAAAGAAGAAAAGAAAAAAAAAAAAGAAAAGAAAAGAAAAGAAAAGAAGAAACTCTGTATATATATATATATATATATAAATGATAGCAAGAAAAGGAAGATGCATTTGATAAATTTTTGGGAGAAAGTGTAGCGACTTTCTGGGATTGGTAGTAATGGGAAAAGGGTTTAATTTCAGTAGAGCATTAATTTCAAAAGCAATTGCTTTGTACTATATTTGTATACTTTCTACCTACCTACTAAAGATGTTCATAATATATATGAAAGTAGCTATTTTTCAGCTTGAATAAAATTCACCCATATTAGAATTGAGTTGTTTGCTGATTCTTTGAAATAGAAGAAATCAGTTTCACTCCACACACACACATAGAGAGAGAGAGAGAGAGAGAGAGAGAGAGAGAGAGAAGAGAGAGAGAGAGAGGAGAGAGAGAGAGAGAGAGAGAGAGAGAGAGAGATTGATTTATGAGCAAAAAACAGAGGGTAAATCGGGGGTACTGTGTTCAGGTAAGAATTTGAGATACTCATTATGCTCTGCTTTCAGTTATGGTGTCTTTTAGATATGATGTACCTCTTGTCTAGTATATGGTACATGGATTAATGTGTTTATATCGGTTCTTGGAAGGAAATCATTATTGGAGGCAACAAAAAATGGAAAATATTTAATGGAGGAAAAAAGAAATGAGAAACAAATTGAGAAACAGAAATGGAGGGGAAAAAAAAAATTTAGTGCCTTGACCGGTAGATCGACTGGTCGTCCCACGGACGTCCCCAGTCTTTTGATACAAGGCACAATGCAACTCTTGGAGCGGCTCGTATCAGATTGAGGAACTTGCCTTTTTTTTTTTTTACTTAGATTTGGTAAAAAAATTGGTGAATCATTGGAGATGCTCTAAGAGGACAACCTTGTGTAATATTTGAAGTAATCGGTATGTGCATACATTGTTGTTGTCTAATTCTGTTTAATAAAAAATGGTGAAATTTGTTTTAAATTTTTTTTTAAGGGTTCGGTGGTGAATTTTGTTTTTAATATATTTTTTTTGGTGAATTTTGTTTATAAAAAAAAATTGATATGTTTTTGGGAGTTTTCAGAATAAGAGAAGGAAGGAAGGAAGGAAATTAGTTCGTTTTGGTTAAGTTGGCAGATTTAGAGACCCTCTTTTTAATGGGAATAAATATTTGCTTATCAAGTTGGTTTTGGCTAAGTTGGCAGATTTGAAAACCTTCTTTTTAATGAGAAACAACATTTGCTTATCAATGTAGAGAGTGAAAATCAAAATAGGCAATAGGATTTACTAGCAAAAATATCTAACGATACTGCTATGCCTTCCTTTTGGAGATGCTCTAACAAGAGAACAGAAAGAGGAATTAACGAGAACTAATAAATATTTTATTAGTGTTTTAGAAAAATAAAAATTTATTCACTCGGTTTGTTTCTAGTTTTTAGAATTTATTTTTTAGAAAATTGTACTTTTTTGTTTTTTATATATTTTTTTTGTTTTTATTGAATTTTTTTACTCTCTTCGTTCCAAAATATTAGTCATTTATTCCATTTTTCATTGTTCCAAAATATTAGTCATTTTTCAAAAATCAAGGACTCATACTATAAATTTCCTATTTTGCCATTTCTTTAAATTAATTAACAATACAAAAAGTACAATTATGACAATTGATATTCTCAAAAAAATGTACTGGGTAATTTTAGAAAACTAATATTTTTAAAGTGTAATAATTGTACTATAAAAAAAGTTGGATTCTCCAAAAGAGATTATTATTTTAGGACAGAGGGAGTAATGTTTTAAGGATTTTTTTTAATTTTTAGACACACTTAACATAAATACACTTAGAAAGTATAATATTTGTAAATTTTTTTTAAAAAAAATTTACTAAATACCAAAAATAGAAAGAAAAAAAAAATAAAAATTCAGTACATTTTTTTTTTTGTATTTTTGTATATTTATTAATTTTTAAAAATATTTTTTCACAAATAATTTACTATTTAGATACATCTAAGTGAGGTACATTTAAAAAAGGCAAAAAAAAAAAAAATTGCTTAAAATTTAAAAAATATTTACTAAAAACAAAAAAAAATACAAAAAACAAAAAACTCAATTTTTTAAAAGTTAAATTCAAAAAACTAAAACCAAACATACTGATTAGTATTTTTAAATATTAATTGGTTAAGTTGTATGTAGATCGGTGATCGTGAAAGTGGTGATGGATTGGTAACGGTGCACAGCTGGCCCTAGCCTCGGCCTAACGCGAGGAAAGCGGCCGACTTTGGGTCCCCAAATTTTGATAAATTTTAAGGATTTCAGAATAATTTTAATGCTTATGATGTTAATAAGTTTAAAAATAAAGATCCAAACTAATTCTTATAACTTTACAATCTATATTAAAGTTTTTTAGAGTATTTCATATTTTTTATTTTTTTCGATTTAATTTGATTATAGATTTAAGTAAAAAATTTAATTTAATATGAATTATTCAATTTTTTCATCAAATTTTTATGAAAATCTTTTTAAAAATTCTCTTTATATTCCAAATTTCCCTTTTCACCAAATTTGATGAAAAAAAAAAATTATCTTCAATATCTTTTTAAATTTTTATCAAATTTAAATTTGATTAAAAAAAAAAGTTTTTCTCTTAAATACCAAAGTAAAAAATATATATTTATAGATCTCATTCATTATAAGTATGGTTCGCATTATATTAACTTTGAATTTATATTATACACTTTTAGAATAAAAAATTTCAATAAATTATTTTCTTTATTATTTATACATGAATTGTCCTTATTTTATGATTTTGCATTAGATTTCAAAAATTTCAAGGCCGACCCTACAACGATGTGAATATAGTTTGATGATAGTAGTCAATGGACAATGATGGTGGCAATGGTAGGTGGAAGGTGATGGTAGTTAGTGGATGATTACAATAGCAATAACAGTGGTGTGAACTTTTTGGAAAAATGGTGAAGAAAAATAGCGAGAGAAGGTAAAAATGTGAAAAAATTTAATAGATAAAAAAAATTAATGAGGAGAATATGAGTATTGTAAAATTTATTAGCGCATTCAAAAAAAGTCAACATGGGTTAAGTATTGAATCTGCTTAATGGGCTTTACTAACTTCATTATTTTGTATGCAAGGGAGTTAATTTAATTAATTTATTTTTTTGAAGAATCATCAAAAGCATATATATATATATTAGATAAAAAAAATCATTTACACAACGAACTACATCATGTGCCGACTTTACTAAAGACGATCGACTTTGCATACAATAAGAAAATTAAAATATCTACTAGTAAAACATGTCATCTATTACTGTTGTTGAATTCCAAATTGAATTGGACATTTATCAACCCTTGGGAATGAGTACAAATTGCAATACAAAGCATGCATCGCTTCTTCGCCCACTAAATATTCAAATGACCATATTTTTAAGAGGAGTGATGGAGACCCCCTCCAATCACCACCCCCACCACCTCACAAACACGTGGCGGGTAGTGATTGGAGGACAAGGGAAAAAGAAAAAAGAAAAAAAGAAAATCCAACCAATGAGAGAGAGAGGGGGTCAAAGGGGGTGGGAAAAAAAGGGGGTCTTAGACATTTTTGTATTTTTAAATGGTAATATTTTCCTTCATTGGAGATGTTTTGGCACAATCCAATGGTATAAAGTCATTTTAACACAATTCCCATCAAGATCAGGACATTCTCAGGACGATCACTCAAAACTATTGAAGTCATTCCATAAGAGGACCACCATGTGTAGTATTTGATGTAATTGGTATGTGCAAACATTGGGGGGTGTTCGCGGTTTGATTTTGGACGGTTTTTAGATCAGTTTGGACCCGCTTGCATATATGCAGTTTGGAAAAAATTCAACCCGCAACCGCCAACAGTGTGGGTTGCGGTTTGTGCGGATACAGTTCGTAGATGTGCGGGGGATTGCAGGCGGTTTGCGGATTGGACTTTTTCTTTAAAAATTTATTTTGGAGGTTTTTTTTTTTTTTCATTTGTAAATATTTTTTTTAAAACTTATTCTTTGTTTTTGGTAAATAGAACTCCATATTCATTAAGGAATTTAAAATTCCAATTCACACTTCATCCAGGACATGTTTAGTTAAGAAACAATTATGCAGTAGACAATCAAGTGTTGTCAAGGCCGAGGGCGATGACCAATTGTATCATGCAGTGTATATGTGGAAAATTGAGCACAATATAACCTACTTACAAAGCTACTATACTGTGTTCTTTATATATGTGGAAAATTGAATTGGCGTATGATACACAATCAACAATGAAGAATAAACATTTCTCACCGCAAGGATCTCTATCTCCAAAATCTTTGTTCCCCTATTCAAACACATTTCTAGACAAAAATACATTTCTCACCACAAGATCATGTTACGAGATTCTCTTATTTCGATATTCCTTACACATCTTTCAATTGAGAGTATATTGAGAAAGGTGCTACAGATCGATTCAAACTTACACGGTTAATGTCAATCGTTGAAGGTCACCAAGAGAGAGAAAGAGATGATCGAAGGTCGATTTTGCCGGCGAAGGTCACCGATCGCCGAATTGAAGGTCACCGATCGTCAAAGGTCGATCTTGCGAAGGTCACGAATCTTGCAAAGGTCGATCTTGCTAGAGAAGGTCACCGATCGTCAAAGGTCGATCAGTTGTTGTGGTCGCCACAGAGAGAGAGAGAAAGAGATAGAAGAACGAAAGAGAGTGAGATGAAAACAGAGGGCTGAGCAGATGTTGAGTTGAGAGATTAGGGTTTGGTGTGGGGCAAAAATATCTAGGATAGGAATGAAATCAACGGTCCAAATTAAATATGTATAATAATAATAAATAAAAAAAAGACTAAGTACGGGCGGGTTATTGCGGGTGCGGGTTAAACTCGCAACCCGCAATTATGCCATATTCCAAATTGCATCCACCCTCATTTTGTCTGCGAAACTGTCCATTTGTATGCGGGTTGGGCGGTTTAGATAACCCTATGCCCAGCCCTAGCATACATTGTTGTTGTCTGATTCTATTTAATAAAAAAAATGGTGAAATTTGTTTTTAAAAAATTTTTAGGGGTTCAGTGGTGAATTTTGTTGTTAATATATTTTTTTTGGTGAATTTTGTTTTTTAAAAGAAATTGATATGTTTTTGGGAGTTTTTAGAGAAAGGAAAGGAAGGAAATCAGTTGGTTTTGGCTAAGTTGGCAGATTTGGAGACCCTCTTTTTAACAGGAAACAACATTTGCTTATCTATGTGGAGAGTGAAAATCAAAATAGGCAAAATGCCTATTCAGATACAGTCATTGGAGGAGAAAAAAAAAGGTTCACTAGCAAAAATATCTAACGATACTGTTATGCCTCCCTTTGGAGATGCTCCAACAAGAGAACGGAAAGAGGAATTAACAAGAACTAATAAATATTTTATTAGTGTTTCACAAAAATAAAAACTTATTAGTATTTTTAAATAATAATTGGTTAAGCAGTATGTAGATCGGTGATCGTGAAAGCGGTGATGGATTGGTAACGGTGCACAGTTGGCCCTAGCCTTGGCCCAGGGTGAGAAAGCGGTTGACTTTGGGTCCCCAAATTTTGGCAAATTTTAAGGATTCCCGAATAATTTTAATGCTTATGGTGTTAATAAGCTTAAAAATAAAGATCCAAA
Organism: Camellia japonica; assembly: GCA_030407325.1. Taxonomy (NCBI): domain Eukaryota; kingdom Viridiplantae; phylum Streptophyta; class Magnoliopsida; order Ericales; family Theaceae; genus Camellia; species Camellia japonica. Next base: position 188,827,115 of record JAPPVO010000019.1, read on the forward strand.
CTAATTATTGTAACTTTACAATCTATATTAAAGTTTTTTAGAGTATTTCATATATTTTTATTTTTTTTATTTAATTTGATTATAGATTTAATTAAAAAATTTAATTTAATATGAATTATTTCAATTCTTTCATCAAATTTTTATGAAAATAAAAATTCTCTTTATATTCCAAATTTCCCTTTTCATCAAATTTGATGAAAATTTTTTTATCTTCAATATCTTTTTAAATTTTTATCAAATTTAAATTTGATAAAAAAAAATCTTTTTCTCTTAAATACCAAAGTAAAAAATATATATTTGTAGATCTCATTCATTATAAGTATAACTCACATTATATTAACTTTAAATTTATATTATATACCTTTAGAATAAAAAAATTAAATAAATTATTTTCTTTATTATTTATACATGAAAGGTCTTGATTTTAAGATTTCGCCTTGGGCTTCAAAAGTCTCAGGGCCAACCCTACAACGGTGTGAATATAGTTTGATGATAGTAGTCAATGGAAGATAATGGTGACAATTGTAGGTGGAAGGTGATGGTAGTTAGTAGACGATTACAATAACAATAATAGTGGTGTGAATTTTTTAAAAAATGGTGAGAAAAAATAGCGAGAGAAGGTGAAAAGGTAAAAAAAAATTTAATAGATAAAAAAAATTAATGAGGAGACTATGAGTATTGTAAAATTTATTAGAACATTCAAAAAAAAGTCAACATGGTTAAGTATTGAATCAGCTTAATGGGCTTTACTAACTTTATTATGGGGAAATTACTCACAAGTCCCATGTGGGATATGTGGAGTCCATTTAATCCCAAAATTTTTTGAGTGCACTAAAAAGTCCTTTCCTTTATCTCTCTGGTTTTTGCCTCTCTTGTTACGTTTTCTTCTTTCTCTTTTTTTCTACATTTTTCTTTCATCCTCTTCGTCATAGACGATGGTGCAAGTGTTGTTTCTCTCTTTACGACCTGCCGATCTGAACGTTTATGCCGATCTGAACCTCTACGGCACCACCGTCGCCACTTTCTCCACCACGCAGATCGATTATTGACGCCGAAGTCTGATCAGAGTGACCAGATTTGGTACGATGCAGAACTGAAGAACAAGAAGACGATGAAGAACAAGAACAAGAAGACGCTCATCCTCAGATCTGTGCTTAGATTGAACAGATTTGTGTATATATCTTTGTCAATTTCTCTCTCTTTCTCTCTCTATTTACATATTTTTTTTGGGATAGTTGTTGATCTATGGTTGTTGTTGTTGATGATGAAATAGATCTATAATATCATTGAAACAGATCTGTAATGACTCAGATTTGTACAGCTATCACACAGATTTGTAATGAGAAAATTTTCGAATTCTGAACAAGTAATTTTCGAGTTTTAGTTACAGGCAGTGAAAACTGTAAAATTTTGCAGTTTGAAATTTTTTTTTTTGTGCTGGAATGAATCATGGTTTAAAACTGTAAAATTTTACAATTTTATAACATGCTTTAGAACTGTAAAATTTTACAGTTTCATAACATGTTTTAAACATTCCGACGACTTCCCGGCGATGTTGAACATTCCGACGAGTCTCCGGCGACCGTTTGTCGGAAGTCCGACGGTAGTAAGATGTGAACAGTGTCTGTAAATTAAAAAAAAAAAAAAAAAGATTTTTTGGTAACAATTAAAAATATGTTGGACTAATTGGTGCAAGTATTTTGTTTTGGGATTAGCTGGGTTTTGAACTTGTTACATGGGACTTATCAGTAAGTTCCCCCTTTATTATTTTGTGTGCAAGGGAGTTAATTTATTTTATTTTATTTACTTATTTTTTTGAAGAATCATCAAAAGCTTATATATATATATATATATTAGATAGAAAAATTATTTACACAACCAACTACAATCATGTGCCGACTTTACTAAAGACAATCGACTTTGTATACAATAACGTCGCGTTTGTTTCGCCGTGTAGGTGACCGGATTGGACTAGCAACGCCGTGGGTTCCATCCACAGTGCGTTTGGTGATGATTTGGATGAGCGGCTTCATACTCCAAGCGGCTAGGGGGTATTAGTTTGGGTGAATTTTGAGTGGGATTAGAAAAATAGTGAGATGATTGAGTTTATTTTATATAAAATTTTTATTTTTTTATTTTTATTTTTTTATACCAAGTGCACCTGTTTGTTTTAATATTTGTTTTAATTTTTTTAATATAGAAATAATTTATTTATTTATTTTATATAAAAATAATTTAATAATCCCATCACTAACAATCTCCCACACTATCATCAAAACAAATATACTTTTACTTAATCCTCTCCGCAACAATCCCCACATTAACAACCTCTTCACTAACAATCTCATCTAACTTAATCCACCAAACAAACGTGGCCTAAGAATGTGTTTGTTTTGAGGGATTATTCCATGGAATTGGACTATTAGTCCAGCCGGACTAATAGTCCATTATTTGGTTTAATTTTTTTATTCCGGATTAATAGTTTCTCTGGACTATTAGTCCATCATATGAGGGATTATTGCATCCTAGGAGAGATGAGATTATTTCCATGGGATTAGTATCCCATGGGACTAATGTGTAAAATATCCATTTTACCATTATGCTATTATTTAATAAATAATTGAAAAAATGGTAAAATAGTCTTTTGAACATTTATAAATTATTTTTATAGTGTTGTTAATTTAAAATTATATATTAAATAAAAAATATAAATTATAAATTAAATTTAATTAAAAATAATAAATTATAAATTATGGCCTTATAATTTTTTTAGTGTTGTTAAAAAATTAAAATTATATATTAAATAAAATTATTTTTTTAGTGTTGTTAATTTAAAATTATATATTAAATAACAAATATAAATTATAACGGGAGATGCACCAATAAACCCCAAATTCTAATTTTTTGATCAATTTAGTCATAACTTTAATCTTATAAACCAATAAGTCCTATCACAGTGTTAAAGACCAAGTTGCCCATATTTTATTTCGTAAAGCAAGGGCAATTGTGGGTTTTGTTGATGTTGAATTTACGCGAATGCCCCAAATATTCACGAAAGGGAATATTGGTTTCCCTCCGAAACAATCGGAACGGAAGAGATGTAATAGGAAATTTGTGCTTTGTTCCGATATTAATGGGATATTGGTTGGTGTGTTGATGATATTCAGTGTGGATTGGTACTCTGAGTTGAACATTCCTTCAGGTGTGTATTACCATCATTACGTTTATTGATTATTAGGGTTTCAGGTGTCGTGTGTTTTTGGTGTGGGGGTTTCGAGTGTCGTGCCTTTTCGATGTTGTGTTTGTTGTTGGTGTTGACATCTGTGGTGTGAGTGGGTTTGTTGAATTGTGTTGGGAATTACTATGTGTTGTTGTGTCAATGTTATTGCTGGAACGTTAGTGTATAATGTGTAGTCTGTTAATCGTATATTGTGTGTGACATAACGGTGGAACATAGCTAACATTTGTGTGATGGTGGAATTGGATTGGTGTCATACTTTGGTAAGTGGTTATATGGGCCCTGTGTTTGCCTCTGTGATATGCATGGTTGTTAATGTGCATCGTACTATAAATCTACCATGCATGAATGTTGTACACTACTGAAGCATATTGAGATGTGTTATCTATGTGACAATATGGGGTGTGGTCGTAGGGAAATTGTGGTTGTTCGGCATACTCTTAGATTCTTGGGTTAAGGTTTATGTTGATGTTGGTATGAAAGGTAAAATTCAGTTGTGTAGTGATAATTGTGAATTTGTGAATTCTGATCATAGGCAATATGAAGCACACATTGTAGTTAACGTTGAATTGGTGTTATGGCCGTTTATTGGCATTGGTGTACATGCACTATGTTTTGGATCTATATTTGTTGGTAACAAATCAGCATGTTTGTCTGGCCGAACATTCGACTAACGACATTAGCATTCTCACCATCCTCTATACAAACCACTCTCCCAACGTTGAGACCCGATCCCACACCCCGTGATTGAATGAGGACGTCAATGTATTTTAAACCGAATAACTTTGCAAGACACATGTTTTGGATATCCTCATCGCCGTCCACCTTAAACTTATTGTACCCAAGCACATCGAACAACATATGAACCGCACCTAGGACCAATCCATCAAATTTCCCATATATAACATCGACTAACCGTGCGTATGACAACGCGTGATGCAACTTAATGACGACGTTGGTTTGTCCGTAATTGTAGAGTAGCAAAATAGCAGTGTCCACACCGATGGCATAAATAAGAGGGAAAAAAAAACACATAATGCGGTTCACAATGTAACATCAAAACCCATACCAGAAATAACAGCATATCCGCGCACCAATTGAAATTAAAAAAACACCTTCCATTTCAGTGTGTAATGTGACGTAACATATAATCCGAATAAAAATACACCACAACACCAGTCTGATACGGTCGATTTGTGCATAATAATCATCTCACAATAACACGATACACCATCTGTGCCGTGCAAGTATTCATTTGCATTACAAATTACACAGCAAAACCACTACAACATACCACTAGAAAAAACAACAGCCACAGACCATTGCCACCAGTAATGAACTTGAACAAAAATCAAACCATTACAAACAAAAATGACGCCATAATACACATACTAATATCACGAATAAACCCATAGAAACTGTTAACCCCTAAACAACAAATGACTCACCTATTACAGTTTGATCAGCAACGCAACACTCCAAACAAAGCACCTGTTGGAACGGGAAAAACACAACAAACCAAAAACAACTCACCACTATCTCTGCCCTAAACAAAGGTAATGTTAACCAATACAAGCATCTTGGGAAATGCCAAACAATCCATATCCATTACAAATTGATTTGCCGAAAATATGGAAAATACATCAGAAAAGGGAACACAAAAGGATAATTATGTAAACTACAATCTCACCAAAATCACCCAAATATGACTTTCCAAAAACATAGGACTAATTGGTCCATAAAAAAACTTTTAAGACTAAATGGAATAACTTTTCCTCATATAGGATTTTTGAGTAAATTTTCCATTGTTAAATTATAAGTTTAATTTAATTAAAAATAATAAATTAAAAATTATGGCATTATAAATTAAATATTTTTAATGTTGTTAAAAAATTAAATTTATATATTAAATAAAATTATTTTTTTAGTGTTGTTAAATTAAAATTATATATTAAATAAAAAATATAAATTATAAATTTAATTTAATTGAAAATAATAAATTAAAAATTATGGCCTTATAAATTAAAAATTTTTAGTGTTAAATTATAAATTATAGATTACAAATTTAAAATTATATATTAAATAAAAATTATAAATTACAAGAGTAAAATAATCTTTTGAACATTTATCCTTATCCAGTCCGTCCAATCAAACATTAGATTCATTAAAAATAATCCAATCCAGATATCTAATCTCATGACTAAACAAACATAGGATAAAAATTCAATCCAACCAAATAATTTAGGGACAATGTGTCCCAGGACTTACGATCTGATGGATTACAATTCTCCCTTATCTAGTCCACCTAAACAAATACACCCTAAAAAAATTAAAATATCTACTAGTTTGTGCGATTTATATTCCGGAAAATAGCACAAACTCTGAATCATCCAGTTTGTGCTATTTTTAGTTTCAACATTCACTTTTCAGCAAATTATTATTATTTTTTTTCTGTGTTTCTTTGTTTTTATTGATTTTTTAAAAAATTTTTATATACACTTAACATAAATATGCTTAAAATATATAATATTTATAAAAAAAATCTTTAAAAAATTAACTAAATACCAAAAATAAAAAAAGACACGAGAATTTAATACATTTTAATATTTTTGTGTATTTGTTAATTTTTTTTTATAAATATTTTACTTTTTAGATAAAACTGAATAAAATACATCTAAAAAAGTACAAAAAAAATTCTTAAAATTTAAAAAATATTCAATAAAAACAAAAAAAATATGAAAAATAAAAAATTTAATTCTCAGAAAATTGAAACCAAGCACTGTTTTAAAAAAAATTATGTGAGAAAACTAAATAGGGACTTTCAACTATTACTCTTATTTTCCAGTTTATTTATTGAGATTTCTCCTCCACTATTAAATTTTTTTGTACCAGTAATATATTGTTTTTGACGATTGTAATTCACTAAATTTCATTGTAATGATGGCTTTCCTCATTTTGAACCCCAAGACAGTGGTGTAAATGGGTTTACACTTGGGCCGACCCTGTTCTAAGACACTCTCTTCTCTTCCTTCCAGAAACATGAGCGGGAGAGAGATTCTTGTGAGGGATTCGAGCCGTACCTAAAAGTCCTTTTTGTTTCCCTCCTATCCCTTGCTCACTTTTTCTTCACACAAATAACTTCTTTATTTCTCACTACCATGTTACCCAGAGGAAAGTAGTTCGAAGGTTCTTTATCTATATACCGCCCACCACTTCTACTACTACCGTCACAACAAAAAAGAAAGCAGTTGGAAGCTTCTTTTATCTATATACCCTCGCTCCTATTACCATTTGAATGTGTCCCATTTGATGACCTCACCATCCCAACTCCTTATAAATTCTCTCCTCTTTCTTCAATCGTCTTCAAACTCTCTCTCTCTCTCTCTCTCTCTCTCTCTCTCCATATACACACAACAGAAAACATAAAAAGTGCAACTATATACATATACGTGTACATGGGGAACAAGATTGAGGCGGAGAAGCTGTCAAAGATAGCAAATTTTACAACAGGCAAGAAAAAAGTTGTAGTCCCTCCGGTTAGAGGAAGTGTTAAGCGCCGCATATTTATAACTTTTTCCAAGAGTTTGAAGCTCATGAGCTTATACCTCATCAATTCCGTTCCCTGCAACAAAAAACTATGAAGATTGTTATAACCATCTTTTGTCTTCTGTCCCAACCAAATTTATGCAAATTCTCAACCATTTGCTTCCTTTCTACAGTTGCAACATATATAGCATATTGTATTTTTAAGGAAAATAAGCTCTTGTGAGGGCGAGCCTTTAGTGTAGTTTTTGTTTACAGCTTTTAAGTTGAAATCAACTATTAAGAATCTTGAGAAGTTGAGAAGGAATATTTTAACTTCTGTTTTCTGATAATTAATTTTTACCTTGTAGACTACATGAAATAAATTTGCATAATCAAAGTACCAAAATTGGGGATTAATTAGGTAGCTCAAACATTCTTCTATGATGGTATGAACTAAAATCCCAAAGCACTTGCCATACAACAGACTGAAAATGAACCCAAAATCTTCTGGGACTGGGACAAGAGAGACTATAGGTCCTTGCAAACCTAAACCAGTTTCAAAATTCCACAGAAAGTACACTAAGCAACATGATTGTCACTAGAAAAAAAAAACACACACACACACACACACACACATTTTCGGCAGCTCCAGAATATGATCTTCCAGTTGGTGCAATGGTAATCAAATACCAGATTAACAAATTCTTCCCTAAAAATAAAGAAAAATACAAAGATTTTATAGGACGCGCATGCATGTATTGTCAACAATAGTGGTGAAGGCCTTGGTGAAAGAATCAGAGCTTCTAACCTAACAATGGAGATCTTGGGACAGTAGCTGCATCACATCAGCATAATTATTGATTTCACCCACCATCATATTTGGCGTAGGCAATAGCTTTGTTGTGAGATATTAATCATATGATCAACAAAATTATACTTAGATTCTCAGCATTAATGCGAGAAAGAATAACTTTGTCAATCATCTCTGTATTATCCTCAGTTGATGTAAAATAATGCACATCCAAAAGCAATTACAATTAGTTTCTCATGTTTCACAGGCCTGCTAGCATTGTCATTGTGAGCTAAGCATGCTGCATCAGAACAATTTAATTGATGATTTTGAGTAATTAGGACTCACCTTCTATTTTCAGTGACATAAGTGGTATGTTGGGGTTTTAGATTGGTGTATTTTTTTGTCAAGAATTGTTCCTAATGAACAGGAGAACATAGGCTGACTATTAAGAATGAGCAACAAAAGCTAATCACACCAGTTGATTCCGAGGCAGCAGAAGGAAAATCCATAATCACTCCATCAACAAATAACTGAAAATAATCAGTTACTGCAGATACCTGGCTGTTTGATCATAGCTGTATTTGTAACTTGCAGGTTTATAATTAGCGAAATCAGAAGCATATACTTCTAGAACTTGTTTGTGAGCATCAGAGTATTAGCATCCTCCCATTACATAATTCTTTCGGGATAAGAATTCCCGATGCAAATGACTGATGGTGGAAAGATTCTTGTGTTAAACCGTATGTCTGCTTGGTTGTGGGTTCAACATGTGTCTGTTTCTAGGAAGCAGAAGATAAGCTTTGTCTTCCCTTTGTTAACTTTTCTAATTAGTTTCTTCTCCGAGGAACTGATCTCAGGAAATAAAATGTAATTAGTTTATCACCATCACGCTTAAAGCCTTTTGAACATGTAGATTGAATCTGTCTTGTGTGCAGAATAAGCAATACTGCCATAGATAGAAGAAAGAAAAGCATGTAGCAGCTGAAATTATTCAAATATGTGTGACGGACATATTTAAATTTCTTGGCAAGCATGTCTGAATATAAAAATTTGAAGAAAGTGGAAACTAGAGTGAGATAGAGATAGAGAAATACCTGAACATTCAAAACTGAGGGTGGTTCATGCCTGTTGCATCATCAACAGTAGATATGGATATTGGCAGTATAATATCCAACAAGTTTGTTGTCACTGCATGAGATGAACATTACACCAACAATAAAATAGTCATGCTCAGTCCTGAAGAATGTTTTCATATGTGATTGAGAGTATCTCTAATCCTCAACGTTTTTCTCATCAAAGTACTCAACAATCATCTCCATCCATCCCATTCATCAAATGTTCCTCAAATCAAGGGAGAACCATTGTTTCATCAAATCCTTCATCAAGTTAGAATTTTTTGAAAATTTAAGAAGATGAAGCGTTGGAGGTTTTTTTTTCAAGAGAGGCATTTTTAAAAAAGATTTTGATGAAAATGAGATGAAAGGCTTGGAATAGTTCATATCAAATCAAATCAAGCTTTTTACTCAAATTTGAAATCAAATTAGATAAAAAAAAATTGATGAAGGGTTCAATGATCCCTATTGATGTTGGATTCAAATTTTTGAATACAGACAAATCAATTCAAATATATTCCATTTTCTTTTTCTTTTATATTTCACTTACATTGGATCAAATGTCTTCTTGATATAACTGCATAGGATGTAACAAAATGGAGTCTTCAAGAAACAATCAACACAATCTCATATTCTCATGTTATTCACCAAAATTCTATGTGCACAAAAAATTTGAAGTAGTGGATTTGATTATTTAGTTGGGTGGATTTTCATTTACCATTAAAAAAATAAAAATAAAAAAATAAAAAACCAGATTATACAAGCAATTAAGGTATCTTATTATTTTTCAACTAAATGTTCACATAAAATTTGAGATTTTTAAAGAAAAATCAATCAAAAAAACCTTAAACCCTATTCATACACTGGTTTTTCAATTCTGCTTACCTGGTTTTGGATAACTCCTAGTTTCTAACAAATGCAATTTCACTGAAAATCAACAAGAACAAAACATAAACCCAAACCACCAAAAAGAGACATCAGATTTTTCAATTGAAATCAGATTACAATGATGTGATCTAGCCAACATTCTAATTTCATTTCAGTTTCATGTATTTGCTAACATTTGCAGACTATTCAAAGAAGGAATTGATAAATCATGAATTGCATTTTGTACATTTTTTTTTATTAAATTTGAAACTCTTATCATTCTTAAGGTTACAAATGATCAAATAATAGATAGAGAAGTATAAAGTTAAAATGCACAGCAAATCAAAATTAAGATTTTAAACACCACTCACATTATCATTAGTTTGTAAGTGACAAAGCTTATTTTACACACTCCCAAAACAGGGTTTAGAGACATATCATCACACATATAAACACTACATTTCACATATACAATTAAATAGTTGTATACATTAATTTTGACCAGAGATTTCAATGGATTTAACATCAGGATTCCTAACCTCAACCTTGGGAACTGTAACGGTAAGAATTCCGTTCTCCATTGCCGCCTTGACCTCATCCATTTTCGCATTTTCCGGCAGCCGGAACCGCCTTGTGAACCTGCCGGAGCTGCGCTCGACACGGTGCCAAGTATCGTTCTTCTCCTCCTCGAAATTCCTCTCACCGCTGATCTGCAAAACCCTATCGTCCTCCTCGATCTCGACCGTCACTTCCTCCTTCAGACCAGGAAGATCGGCCTTGAACATATGAGCTTCCGGTGTTTCCTTTCAGTCCACGCGAGTGCTCGCGAATGCCAAATTTTCGCGAGAAAGTTGAAGGCAAGGGAAGTCTAGAGAGAAGGGATCGAAGATGGGTGCCTCGTCGGTTGCCGAAGAAGATGCTTGGGATTAGCGACATCTTTTGCTTATTGGATTTGATAATAAAATCGAATTCAAGGAGATAAAGCTAGTTGACTTTGATTTGCAGGAGTGTTTGTTTACTTTACAACTCTGTTTGGTTGCCGAGAAAATAGGGACATGTTAGGTATTTAAAGCAAGCAGAGGAGTGTTCCAGTACTGTCGTGGCTAAAATTTACAACTTCATTTCGTAGCTCGAAATGGCGTGGGTCGAAAGGCCCGAATTGCTTTGTACACCCACCCTTTCTCTTTGTACACCCACTCTCCCTCTGTTCATCCCCTCCCTCTGGAAAACCCACGCACACACACACAGAGCTCCGTCCACACACACACTCTCTTATTTATTTATTTATTTATTTTTTTTTTCAGAAGAAGAAGAACAGAAGAGAAGAAGGAGAAGAAGAACTGGACTGGAGGGGGCCATCAAAATCGGAGGTGGAAGCGGAGGCGGCGGCGGGCGGAGGCAGAGGCGGAGGCGGGGCTGAGCGACGAGCTGCCGACGAGCTGCGACGCCGACGAGCTGTGTCCGACGACGATCTCCTGCTCTTCTCTTCTCTCCCTTTGCTGCGACGATCCTGCTCTTCTCTTCTCTCCCTCTGCTGCGACGATCTCCTCTTCTTTCCTCCTCTTTCTCTCCCTCTCTTCTCTCCCTCTTCAAATTCGAATTCGAACCAAAATCGGGCCATGAATTTCGAGCTACCACCTATTTTTCTAAAATTTATTGGGCAAATTACACTAAAGTCTTTGTTTGGAAAGAGCTAAAATAGCTTGGTTTTTTGACTTTTTAACTATTTTAGCCTGATTATTTTAACCTTGTTTGGTTTTTATTTTTGGTTTTTTTGACTTTGTAAGAGAAAAGGTGTAATGATTATGGTTTGGATGTGACATTTTATCTTATTGACTTATGTAGTCAATTTTGTCTTTTATGTTTTTTTTAGCCAAAAAATCAAAACGAAACATAGCTTAACAGTACTTGTAGTTTAGGACTTGTATTACTTTAATATTTGATTTTTTTATTGTGATACATTTGATAATGAATTTTGAATATTATTTTAAATAAGAATTTTAAATATATTTTCTTTGGAAATTGTCTATTTTAATGACAAAATCATCATATAACTTATTTTGTGTTGGTTAACTTATATTTTGTTTGAAATTTAATGGGTTTTTTTTTTTAATGAATAATGTTGGCACTTTTTAATTATAAAGTTCTGTTTGGTTTAGTTTGATTTGGTTTTTAAAAATTTTTTGTAAAAAACTAAAAATTAAATTGGTGAAAAAATTAAAAACACATCATTTTTATATAATTTTATCTTTTGGGAAGGTATAAATAATTTTTAAAATTAATTTTTTTAATATTTATTTTCGTTAAATTAGTTTCTATTTTTTCAAAAATCAAATATGACGACAATTTTGATGTCCTTATTAAACCAATTCGTTAAATAAAAAAATCCAAAACTAAAAATATTTCATATATTAAATATATTGATTAGACATAAAAGCCTAGTAATCATCCATTACATGATAACCATCCAAAAATATCTGTTAACAACAAAAACAAAAACATTAACAAAAACAATTACTCATTACATAATCATCATTTAAACACATATTAAAAATTAATTTAGTAAAAAAATAAATATATAAAAATGCAAATAATTTTGAGAAATTGACTAGTAAATCCCATTTTGTAAACTTGTAATCTGTAAGGTCCTAAATGTTTTCTTAATAGCTGAATGGTCTCTTAAATTGTATGTTCACTGATTTGCCACTGGGAGCGTTAGTGATTGACAGTTGTGGTGGGGGTTGTGTGGAAAAGGTGATTGGGTGTGTGGTTGTCACGTTTTGGAAAAAATGCACTAGTACTATTTTTAATTTTTGTAGCTTTGTGGCAAGCGTGTAGTGGAACGTGGTTTGCAATGTGTAAGTTGAGTGGCGCGTGACGTGAACACGTGTAATCAAGCATATTGAGCCAGTTTCGAATTTGTAACCCGTTTATGACAACCCGACCCTGTTTCTCGGACCCAGATAATATAGATAATCTCCAAATGGAAAGTAAATGAATTGGTTGTTTTGGAAAACCCTACCTTTTTCCCCGATTGCCGTTGCTGTAATTTTTGAAATTCGAAAATGTTTGACCAAATCCCACATCCATGATTTGTGGGATTGTATACGATACAATTTGTAAAGCTAACTGTGTGGTTTTGGTTGGTGTTGGTTTGTTTATTGTTGTTTAAGAAACCCTAACGTGGGCATGGAGACGTGGGTGTTGGATCTGTTTCGGATGGCAACGTAGACATCGTCCTCTGTTGCGTCAATGTCTAGGAAACGTAAGTTTCAATAAGAAATACTGTTGTTCGAGTTATTTATTAATAGTTATGTATATTGTTTTTTAGTATTGTCAGTAATGGGATGTGAACTTGTTTGCCACGTCTGATTAGGATGTTTGTTCTGTTTGAGCACATCTCGCCGTACCATCTTACCCTGCAGTTGAAACATGAGTGCATGTGTTATGCATGGTAATACATGTGTGGACAGTTTGGTGAGAATGTTGATAGTGCATTACGTTGAGCATTATGGTGATTCCCATTTTGTTTACCTGAAAAATGTGTTTGCCCAATGTTGTTGTGGTGGTGTGGTAGCAAGGAAGTTGGCATTGCATCTAGTAAACCGGCATTGTGATTTTGAAATGAATGTGAGTGGTCTGTCCCCATTTATCACATGTGCGAGGTGGCGGAGAAACCATGACCAATTTGCAATGTTCTCCGAGTCGACTACAGCGTACGCAAGTAGGAATAAACCTGTAACAAATATGGTTCAGGTGTGGAGGTGGTAAATGGTAGGAATGTACAGTATGTATATTGAGAACGTGGTGGTGTGTATGTGGGATCTGTGTAATTTTGACGGAATGGTGAGCTATATGGAAATTTTTTGGGAATACAAACCTTGGTTGCCGTCCTTTGCAGTGGCCGTTAGTAAGAATCATTTGAAACGACCTTTGAGGAATGTCGCATTAAGGAAAAGAAGTGGATGGCAATGAGTGAACCCATCGATGCATGCCTTGAAAGATATGAAGTATCTTGTGAACCGGAGTGTATGTTCATCGTTCTTGAGCGTAACGTAACTCCCAGGGTTATGCTCCATCACGGTTGCGCTGTACCACCGCAGCTGATCGAACAATATTGAATGAGCACCAAATAATTCCCCCTTGCCTTTTCAACCCCAAGCCATGCAACACGGTAATTTATGTCCAACCCGTAGTCTTTGTTTCAGGTCCAATATAACTTCGGTTGGACGTGTGAGCGGTCTGTCACATATTTGCTCGGCTATGATGTCGGTCACCAACTCAGATCCAACAAGGTGGTTTGTCAATATACGTACAGCAACATCGCATGTATGTTCACTAACCCATTTGTGCAGGTAAAAGAACCCATTTGCCTCCAATTTTCGTGCATGAACATTCCATTTGCAGCCCTTCGTTTCTGACATTACGCAAATGGCGATAACTCGGACAGAGTCATTTTTAACATAATTGAACTAGAAACCGCACTGAACAGCGTATTTCTATAGCACATTGCAAAATTCAGTTGCGCCACCTTCAAACTGCTATCCTAGATGAGTGAACCCGCGTGCCCATGACTCTGAAATGAAGACCTTGTCATTGTGGGGGCAGAATGTCTGTAGCAAGTCAACCTCGTCATCCATGTCGTCATTATTCATTACACTCCACCGAACTAGCGAATTCGGTTCGTCGACACCCTGAATGTTGGACTAGATTCCTGTAAAAACACCCACATTCTGTTTGACAACCACGTCGATAATTTGCAGTCGGAATGAATGAGCAAGACAGACCATGTTTTCCATGTTGACATCGTTCTGTAACGTGAATTCATTGTAACCTAGGATCTTGTAAAAAAACAATAGCTTTCCCGGGGTCAACTCCTTGAATTTTGAACAAATGAATTCAACTAGTTTGTCACAAGTGTGTGGCAGTTGTGGGTTATATGCAACATTCGTAGATTGGTAACAACACATGAGCATCATAAATGTGTCCATCTGTAAGAGGAAAATATGTAAGCCGTTAAGAAATACGCACAAATGGGAAAAAAATGCAAAAAGTTCCATACACGTTAAAATCTGAAACCAATACACTACACCCACATTAACACACACGTAATTAACATTGCAAATGTGGTACAAACCATGTACAACAACACAGATTAATATAAGTTGGAAAAGGGAAAAAAATGAAGTCATATTGTGAACAATTGATTTCATTAATCACCAAACGGGTACTCCGGCGAAATCCCTACGGTGTAACATATAAATGGAACTGATATAGATTAAACGTGTATGTGTAAAACATGTCTTCATACAACAAAACAATGTTGGATCACGTTCTTAATAGTAACTGATCATGAATGTGCAAATGTTGAATAATAGAATGGTATCGCAACGTACCTTTACAAAATCGTTCGGGATTCACGTTTACCCCCCCCTCCCCCAACTCAGAAGACAGTTATCCACGTTTCCTCTGTAGCAACCCTAACTCCATTCCCCCAGACGACACAACAGCAACGAATACAACCTAACCCACGCCATTGGATACCTATGTAAATGGGTATCCCCAATCCCCACAAAACGTGGGATTACACATACCAAACATAAAAGCATCAAATCCTCATAAAATCACGTGAGGGCATAATTGTCTTACAACATCTGCATAACATTTGAAACAGGACTACCCAGTAACAAAGCACTCCTCAAAAGGATTTTTCAAACAAAGGAAAAAAACGTGGGATCAACTGGACCGTAAGTTACTACAATAGGACTTTGCAATAAATTTCCCAAATATTTATTATTTTTATATAATTTTATTTTTGGTGGGTATAACTATTTTTTAAAAAATTCAAAAATAACTTTTTGACATTTATTTTTGGGTCCGTTTGGGAAGAAGATTTGTGGCTAAAATAGCCACAAAAGACAAAATAGGCTATTTTAGCCACAACAAACAAAACATCACATCCAACCCATAATCATTACACTATTCTCTCACAAAAAAAGTCAAAAAAGTCAAAAAGTCAAAAAGCCCTTCCCAAACCAAGCTTTTTAGCCTAGGCTAAAATAGCCAAAAAAGTCAAAAAGCCAAAAAGCCAACCCACTTCCCAAACCAACCTTTGTCAAACTAGTTTATAGCAAATTAATGACTTTACTCTTGAAATTGAACATTTTCCATTTGCAAAGGAAATAGTGTCTTCAATTGTCCTTATTTAGACCAAGATTTAAAATTTAAGGTCAAATATATCACAAATGAAAGGTCAATGATCAAAATGACACAAATTCCAAACTACAGGCACCATTAGTGTAATTCGTCCAAATTTATTTGTTTAAAGCCCATTTCAGCCCAACATGTAGTAGGCCTCACGAATAATGTTAGATATCTCAAATGAATTACTAAATAGTCTACACACTCTAAATGAATTACGAAAGCTAGGAGAGTAAATGGGATTAGATACTCTAGTTGTCCTAGCTGTGAACAACGGATACTAGGGGCTGTGCATATCGATTTGTGCATAGTATTGTTACTAACGCGTTAAGTGTCCCGCTTGGAGAGTACGTTCACAAGAATGAAACTCAAAGAAATTTGATAATTTATTTGGGATCTCTAACACTTTTGGGACTTGGTGCAATTTAATATTATTATTTTAGGGATACTTTTTACATATTTGTCTCTTGTTTTGATATTAAAAACAAAAAATTAAGATTTTTTAAATGTATGATTTATGTTTGTGAAATTATTATTTGGTACTCATAATGATATCGACAAATTTATTAAAATGATAAATAATTGGAACATTTTTATTTTTGTTTGTGAATTTTAATTTATTTGTGTTAATTTATAGTGAAAAATATAAGTAGTTGAATTGTATTTTTTAAAAATATTTTTGTAATGAAAATATATCATTAAAAATTAGAGTAAGACCTATGAATAAATAAGTCTGACCCATAAAATCAGTTGTAATTGCGCCTAATATTTAAGGGAAAATAACATCCCAATGGTAACTGACACCACTAAAAAAGTTTCAGCAATTACAATATTAGTGAAAAAAATAAAAATAATTACCAAAGGATGAAACCTTTGAGTAGAGGCTTGGGTAAAAATTTAGAAACATGAAATAAATTTGGGTCACTGCAACCCTTTCCCTTATTGACGTCTCATTCTCTTATTGTTACACCTCTTTCCACCATTGACCCATTCCCTTCTTTTCTCATTGTCATGTTGGTTTTGGTTCTTTGAAAAAGTTTCATTTGACTCTAATTTATCGAACAAATTAAGAGAGTGAAATTAAAATTTTATGTTAAGGCAAAATAGTAATAATAAAAGGTAAATGCTACTAGCATCTACATCTTTTATTTGGACCACCTACCTTCCCATAATTTTTTATTACAAATTTATTCTATCATAAAATTTCATTTTTACTCTTAATTATCCAAACCTTAACCCTAAACCCCCTCCACTCAACCACTACGCATCATTACTATCACCAGTTACTACTAAGAATGGTCATTTTAATTTGATCTGCAAGGACCCGTTCAAACCTGTCCAAATGGAGCAAATTTTAGCCGACTTGACACTTATGTGGGGCAGGGGTGAGTATCACATCTCCCGATCTAAACCCGACCCGATATAATTAAAAAATATATACAAATAAATAATATATATGCATATGTATATATATAATATAATTAGATATAAGAAAAAAATACTAAAATTCTATGGTTCTATTTAAATATAAATAAATAATAATCCTAATAGTCTCACTGTTTATATGTATGAAAATACGAGAAATTATTTAATATATTAAGGATTTAAATGATTCTTAATTTTTTTAGCTATTTGAAATGCTGTCGGGTATCCGTGGCTATCAGGTATCCGCGGGAGTGGGGGTGGAATTGAAAATTTCCACCCGTAGTGAGAGCGGGGGATGACAAACCCGCCCCAAACCCATCCCGTGGCCATCCCTAGTTTCCATCCCCAATCCCTCTTCATTGGGACTTGCAAAACTAACAAGGCCGTTAAAGGCTTCCTAATTTTGGGAACAAAATATCCTAAGGTTGGGAGAGTGTAACACTCCATATTCCTTAGACTAGTGGGATTGCTCTTGACACTCTTATTATTGTACTTGGAGCCTCTTTGATTCTGTTGGCTTTTTTGGCTTTCGAAGGTTATTTTTGTAATTGTGAGCGTGCCAGCAAGGATCAATCAGTCCTTACAGAATGTTAATTGCCAACCAATTATCAGACGATTGTGTTTTAGTTCTTTCAGCCTCAATGAAGAGGACTTTTACTGGTGGCTTTGTTTAGGAGAATTAAGCAAACAATGATTAAATGAAGAACAATTGTAGTATTTCATTAAGTAAAACGAAAGACTTACAATGATCCAATTCAGCCTCGTAAAGGTTTACAGCAAAAATCCACTTGAAACTACTCCTATGAACGAAATGCAGTTCAGGAATTTTAAAGTACAGAAATACAAAGAACAGGAAATGTAAAACTGGAAAGGAAATAAAGTAGATAAAATTGATTTTTTGGATCTGAGTCTGGGGGCTTTTTCTGGGGCATTCTCTGCTATTTATACTTCTCAAGAATAACCATCGAACTGTACTTCTAACCGTCGAATTGCTCTTGCATGATCACTGATCATGTTGCCTTATAGTTAGCTCCACTATGCCATTACCTGCAGTTAGGCTTCCCTCCTGATTTTGAATTTGAATGTGAGTAACCGTTGAAGCCACATCACTTTACATCTCTTTGTTGATCCAGTGCTATGCAGATCTTGTAAGAACCAATACTAACTGCCACGTGTACGATCACGATCGAAGACTTGAATAGTTTTCCCGTATTGCCCTTATTCTGCCAAGCGTTGAATTGTAATTGGCTTATACAAAATATGTAGCCAACATTACCCCCAGCACTAATATACCCAATACTTGGTGATATTAGTGGATCAAGGTCTTTTATCCACGTCTTAGAACGTGCATGGGGTTTGCATTCTTCTAGAAATGCAACTGTCATTCATCATTTGCATTAAATTCTCTTTTAATCCTTTGAACATCCCCACCATCTTAGTATTCGAACAGACTGATACATCTTTTATGGCCAAACCAATTCTCTCTTCTATCGATCGAGTATACGAAGAGTCATCTGATGATGCTGTTTTTCCTCGAAAGAACCTTCATGCATTGATTAGCCACCTTTACCCACCTTCCTATATTCAAGTTATGGAAGCTTTTGCAAACTATCAACCTTTGGATTACGCACCCGCTACTCATAATTCTCTAGCCCAAAATTTTGCAAAAATGGATATAGGAAGCACTTCTTCTAATTCACAATCTTCTGCATGGGATGAGGCTGTGGCTTCTTCTTCCTCTGGGGCTTCTGGTTGGAGAAACTGGTCAGAACCTGAGGCATGGGAGTTAAGAAAACGTGTTAATCATCACTTTGTCGAGTTCACTGATCCTCTAGAATTCCCTTCTGATGCTCGGAGTTCGGTGGTTTATCCTTACATATCCATCGACTGCCGACACAGTTTAAAGGATAATCTGCTTGTAGCATGGTACACATCCTCCATGCCTACAAAGATAGTACGAGCTACCCAACGCCCAGAAGAGGCACAAGGGTATAACCCATCGTTCTTAGCCCAGAAGGCGAGGCTTTGCTCTTCTGACTGGCTTGATTGTGTTAATGCCCCTCAGTTTCCTCCTTCTTTCGAAATGGAAGCTTCTATACCTCATCCTCCGTAAAATCCCCGCTGGATAGAGAGACTGAGGCTTACCCTTTCTGTGGACAAGGTTTTTCCCCCCTATAAGCCTCCACCTCCCCCTACTCTAGCTCAGCAAAAGCAAGCCCAACTTTTGCTTGCGGCTTTTTCTCACTTGCCTTTCAATGTTCTTGAAGACGATGTTCTTCTTAAGAACTTTCGATGGGCTTGTGATGTTATGACCCGGAGTCACATCCTCAACCCCATTGCCCAAGCAGAACTCTAAATGTTTTTGGACCAACTCTCGTTGCTTCTTTATTGGTACCGGACTTCTGTGGCCACCACCCAATCTTTGAACCAACTTTCATCCCTTCGAGCTCATACTCAGTACGAAGCAGAGAACCTCATCGAAGAATATGATGACTTCAAGATTAAAGACTCTGCGTACTGGGATGACTTAGATATGGATGAGCTGGAACAAGGGTTAAAAGAAACAGCGTTTGAAATAAAGGCTGAAGAACTCTTTTATCAAGTAAGAGCACATCAACTTCAGCAGCCAAGCTTGGAGAAAACAGAAGATAGAATAAAAAAAGAACAGAAATTTATTGACCATAGCTGGACCAAATTTCATGATCTTGTTATTTATTCTATTCCTTACTTTTATGAACTCGAATTTGTATCCAAAGAGAGCCTTTTGATGTAATTGCTTTTGTTTCAATACAGCTATGGAGAAGTGGTTTGGAAATACTCTTTTGATCTTGGGGGATGCTCGTGATCTTCAGCTAGTCACCTAAAAAGGAATAAACACTCCGGTCGGGGGTGCGGAATTAGCATTCCGACGGGCAAGTCAGTCTCTACTCTCTGAATTACTTGTATATTAAGTTAAGTGTAATGGTTCTCACATACCTCTTTCTGGCTGATGTTCTTCTATTTATATCTTTTCTCTCTTGGGCCTCGGGGTTGGGCCCACATTCAGTTCGCCACTCGGCTTCTTTTGTAGCGAACACCTTTTCACTCAGCCCTTTGTCCAACCAGCCATTTGACCGAATAGGGAAGGATTTAATCGTGCGAGACGGAGCCGAATACTATATATGTATATATCTCAACTCTCCAAGTTCAACTATTCAGCCTCTTTACGACTCCCAATATTCGGCCCCACAATTGCCCCCCAAGCATTCCACTAACGACAGTTGGCTGGAGTGTTTGGTTTCGAACTCGAAAAGTCAGAGCCGAAATTCGGCGGCTGACCTCATTCCAATGCAGATGTTTGAGCACACGCTTCTCGGTTATCATTTCAACTTCCCGCCCCTCCGTACACTTCTATTTATTATGATTTAAAATTTTGACGTCTTTTCAAATACATACACACTTTTAGATGCTCGTCGCTGGACTACCTTCCGAATTATCTCTGCAACTTCCTTTCCTTCACTATCCCCTTCTTCTCTTGTAAGTTTTCTCCCTCTCTGCTCTAAATCCTTGTTCCTGGTTTGTTTTTGGTTTAGAATATTCCTATAAACAGAAGAAAATGGCAAAACATTTGAAAGATCTCCTCTCCTCAGATTGAATTTCTAGCTTCCGACGCCATTTTTCCATTCCTGATGACATCCGTCTGTCGCTCGTGACAGACGGCACCCTCGATATAGAGAGGGCTGATGAAACCACGATCGTCTTCCCTTTCCTATCAATCGCAGAGGGTGGAGTCCGTTTCCCCCTTCACTCATTCCTTAGCGCCGTGCTTTGCCATTGGGGTCTAATCCATTCCCAACCCAATGTCAACTTTTTTAGAATCATAATGGGGATTATAGAGCTAAACCGTCGCCTTAGGATTAACGTCAGCATTCCTGCTATTCGGCATTGTTATGCCTTGGCCAAGTCTTCTGGTCGGCACGGACGTTATTTCCTTAGGGCCAAGGACACCGACCATCAACTAGTGACTATGTTTTCCAACTCTGGGAAGCGAGTCGATGATGTTATGGTTGTTGTCCAAGGTAACTGGGAATTCAGCGAAGGCAAGGATCGCCTCGATCCTATTCCTAGGCGGAGGGGCGAACCAGGTGGTCGTATAGCTTCTTGTGTTTATTTTTCTTTTGTTATATTTGTAAAGCTTCACTTTTGAGACCTAATGGTTTTGCTTGTGCAGGAAACAATTTGAAGAAACTTCTGACCTCAACCAACGACACTGTTCTTTCGAAAATCAAAGTCGCGCTAAAATATTTCGGCCGTCCGAGTCTTCAGAAACAGGGGAGGGCGGCCCACGTTCTGCTTCGCTACGAGCCGACATATACGACTTTCTCGGCGGCAGAAAACATCCCAATTCCGAAGGGTGAAGAGTTTCTTACTGCTCTTATTCTGACTGACTTCAAAAACTTACGGCAAGTTGGTTTCGAGGGGTCCGATTCGGAGCGGGCGGAAGTAGCTGAGGTCGCCGAGTTAGATCAGTCCGAAGAGGAAGTAGACGAGGCTTTGAGGTTGGCCTTTGAGGAAGCCGGCCTCAGTTCAGCCGATCCTCTGTCCACTTCGAGCCAAGGGAACCTTCCATTTGACGACGTTTTTAATGGTCTAGAGGACCTTCCCGGCTCATATCCCAAAGACATGGCTGGGTTAAGCCTCACACAACTTGCCAAAAAGAGAAACGCGGAAAGGTTGGCCGCGCGGCGAAGGGCAGAGGCCATTCGATCAGAAGTGCCACCTGCCGCCGAATCTCAGCCCTCCCTTCCAATTGTCGAATCTCAGCCCTCCTTGCCTGTTATTGAGGAGAAAACGACAAAGAACCGAAGTGCTGAGTCTGAAGTGGTTGTGCAGGCCGATCAAGAGGCTGAGCAAAGGGCAGAGAAGCGTCCTGCTGAGGTCGAGGCCGGCTCAGAAGAAAACCATGCCGACAAACGGCCTCATTTAGAGGAATCGGATGTGATTGTGCCTTTTGTCATTCAACCGAAGATAAAAAACACGCCAATCTCCTCTGACGCGTCGGCTATTAAAGACCCAGCCGTGGCGTTGAGCATGGCTACGTCCGTCTCATTGCCGGTAGACAAGGCGGCTTTCCAGGCGGAGCCGGATCTGGTTGCAATAGCATTAGCCGCTCAATTGGCTCTTTTGGTATATACCTTGACTTTGTCTTTTCATTTTATGCAAATACCGTTTTGGTTTTAATTTCCTGTTTTGCAGACGGTCGGAAGGATAGCCGAGATAGGCCGTCGCCATCATGACGCCGTCGAACAGCTTGGTCATTTACAAACGGAAGTTGAGGACCAGAGAAGCAGGGCCGAGTTCGAAGCTATGAGGGCAAAGATGGAAGACGCGAGGGCCGAGGCTGAGATGGAGAGGGCTAGAAATGTAGACCAGCTCAGATTGGTTGCCGAGCAGAGGGCGGATGCGAATGAAGCTGTGCTCAAGTTAGCCCAAGAGGCGATTGCCAAACTTGAGACGGACTTGGCAGAATCGAAGGCGGCGAAGAAGGTAGCCGATTCTGAGGCTTCGAAGGCGTATGAGGCTAGGCAAGGCGTATGAGGCTAGCCGATTACGTGGAACAAGTCTCCAAATTCGAGAATCGGGGATTCAAACACGGTTGGCTCAAGGCCCTTGCTGCTGCTAATGTGACATTGGCTATGCCGATTCCATACGAGCAAGTGGATGTTGAGCCGCTGGAGTCTGACTCCGAGGATTGATTAGGGTGACAGTAGTTATTTTATTTAAAGATTTTGAATGTAATGTTACAACTTTTTGTTTAGTAGTTTTTATGTATGGCTACAGTTTTTAAGTTTTTGCTAGGCATTTTCCTGCAAACTTGTAGCTTTTTGTTTAGTAGTTTTTATATGTAAAATGGCTACAATTTGTGCCCAATTTACTAATGAAAATTCCCTTTGTACTTTGCTATTATTTGTGCTAAATTTTGTTATTGATGAATGGTATTGTTTTTTGCTATTTTGGATACAACATTCATGTATACTTGCCGATTAGATAATTAGGCAATTTTCACTCCAAAAAGCCAAATGCTAATAGTTCATGGAGTGGCTGTGGCACACATCGATCGGCATCGGACATAGATGCTTGGCCAATCAGATTAATAAATCTACCATTGCCCCAGCCAGTGCATGAACTCCAGAAAGCTGAATACCAATAGTTCATGGAGTGGCTATGGCACACATCGATCGGCATCGGGCTTAGATGCTTGGCCGATCAGATTAATAAATCTGCCCTTGCCCCAGCCAGTGCGTGAACTCTAGAAAGCCGAATGCTAATAGTTCATGGAGTGGCTGTGGCACACATCGATCGGCATCGAGCTTAGATGCTTGGTCGATCAGATTAATAAATCTGCCCTTGCCCCAACCAGTGCGTGAACCCCAGAAAGCCGAATGCTAATAGTTCATGGAGTGGCTGTGGCACACATCGATCGGCATCGGGCTTAGATGCTTGGCCGATCAGATTAATAAATCTGCCTTTGCCCCAACCAGTGCGCGAACTCTAGAAAGCCGAATGCTAATAGTTCATGGAGTGGCTGTGGCACACATCGATCGGCATCGGGCCTAGATGCTTGGCCGATCAGATTAATAAATCTGCCCTTGCCCCAGCCAGTGCGTGAACTCCAGAAAGCCGAATGCTAATAGTTCATGGAGTGGTTGCGGTGCACGTCGATCGGCATCCGTCTTTTGGAGTTTAGCGTTAATGAAATCGCCTCGGGGGCGCTAAAAGCATTAGAAATAACTGGGATGAACTCTTCGCGCCAGTGACTCCACTTATTGTGTTTAGACTCAACTTAAAACAATTTGTTGCATGAGGTTAGATAAGTGCGAATGTCAAATAGACTGTTTTTCAACAGCAAAGGAGAAGCGCAAACTTTGGCTGAGCTTGACACTGCAATGAATCGTAGCAGTGAACCCACCCGTACGGGAGGTAGGATGTCCACAGAACGGGAAAAACGTCAGCCTCCAAGTCGTCGGAGTAGATCACCCCGAAAGGAAAAACACCAACGGGGAAGCTCTCTATGACTGCGACCGAGAAATGAGGCCAACACGATGCCGCGACCGTTGAGTTTTGCGATTTTTGTGGGAAATAAACCGATGACGGAGGCGGACTCCATTGTCAACGACCCAGGTGTAGCGGTCGAGTTTGCGCGACAGATTTTTCCGCCGGAAGTCCAGCAGTCGATGGTTGGTCGACAGAATTTTGAAGTATTTCAAGAGGGCATCCACGGGGCAGTGAAGGGGCTGTATACCGCTTATGAAGTCGGCATGTGCCTGCGCGCCGCGCGGCGAGAAATAAAGAAAAAAGACGAACGAATTCAAAACTTGGAAGCTCGCGCGGAGAAGGCCGAGTGTGAGCTTAGGGAACTTAGGAAGGCTCAAACCACCGAGCCGCGTGCGGCAGGTCAATCTAACCCGGTCGTGGAGGAGAGAGTGACCCAACGGCTGTTAAGTCACGCGATCATCGATCGGGATACGGCAAGCATGTTTGCCGTGGAAAATGCAAGGACCGTGGGTTATGAAAAAGGCTTCCACGACGGCTGAAAGTCGGGATAGACAAGACCAAGGAGAAACTCGCAAAGGAAGTGTGCCGATGCGAGAATCGAGGCTTCAGGCATGGGTGGATCAAGGCTCTCCAAGCCTCAGAGGCACTCCAAGGAGCAGGAGTTGAGTCGACGTCACCATTATATCATCGTCACGACTTCCCTTTTAACACTTTCGAAATTGAGAAGAGCGATGACGAGGGCGATGCCGAATAGGATTAGATATATATTGTAAACATTCCAACACAGTTAGGCGTCCGCTATGTATCTATTGGATATTTTAATAAAATGTTTTTATTTTAAATGTTTGTGTTTGATTGGCAATGGCTGCATGCCTAATTAGGCATCTTGTTTCGAATGTTTGCATATTTTAATTGTTTATGCAGTTGTGCCGGCTTGACTTATTCAAGCATTTCATTTTCAACGTTTGTATGCTTTTAAAGTGTAAACGGCTTTAGCCGGCTTAGCTTAACAAAACATTCCACTTTGAATATTTATATGCTTTAACCTTCGTGTACGGCGCTCCGAATTCGGAGTATTGTTCGGCCCAAACGTGTTATGCACGACTGGGGCTCCGAATCCGGAGACTGGCCAATCGTGATATCCATGAAGGGCGCTCCGAATCTGGAGGCTTTATCGGCCCAAAGGCGTCATGCGCCGATGGGGCTCCGAATCCGGAGACTTTGTTTGGCCAATCGTGATATCTATGAAGGGCACTCCAAATCCAGAGGCTTTTTCAGCCCAAGAGCGTCATGCGTCGATGGGGCTCTGAATCCGGAGACTTTGGCCAATCGTGATATCCATGAAGGGCGCTCCGAATCCGGAGGCTTTTTCGGCCCAAGAGCGTCATGCGCCGATGGGGCTCCGAATATGGAGACTTGTGAACTGAATTGCGCGATGAAGAAATGAGAAACTTTGCATTGCAAAAGTGAAATATGTACAAGTATCAAGCCCCATAAGTCGGGTCAATGATAGAATTTACGTAAATGCGACGAATTCCAAGGTCGTGGTAGACTCCTTCCAGACATGTCTTTGAGCCGATATGCCCCCACTCCCGCGATCGAATCGACCTGGTAGGGGCCGTCCCAGTTAGGACCCAATTTTCCATCAGCCGGTCTCCTGGTAGCTGGGAGTACTTTCTTCAGGACCAACTCTCCTGGTGTGTAGCGGCGCAGCTAAACACGTTGATTATATGACTTAGCAAGCTGATGTTGATACCGCGCCATGGATGCAAGGGCACTGTCTCTTCGTTCTTCGATCAGAATCAAATCCAAGGCCAGCATTATGTCGTTTTGGCCCATGTCAAAAACTTTCGATTTCAAGGTTGGGAGGCCGATCTCCAGGGGTATGATTGCCTGGGTTCCAAAGCATAGAGCAAACGGCGTTTCCCCAGTAGATCGCCTCGGCGAAGTTCGATGAGCCCACAACACACTTGGCAACTCTTCGACCCATTTGCTTTTAGTTCTCTCCAGCCTCTTTTTGATGCCGTCCAAGATGGATTTGTTAGAGGCTTCAGCTTGACCATTGCTTTGTGGATAAGCTGGCGTGAAAAAGTAAGGCCGGATACCATACTTGCTGCACAACTCTCGGTAGACACCACAATCAAACTGGGTGCTGTTGTCTGAGATAAGTGCTCTTGGAATGCCGAATCGTGTTATGATATTTTTCCAAACAAAACGCTTCATGTCGGAATCTCGGATGTGCGTTAGTGCCTCCGCTTCTACCCATTTTGTAAAATAATCTGTCGCAACAAACAAAAATCGCTTGTTACCCGAGGCGCGAGGTAATGGTCCGACGATGTCAAGTCCCCATTGGGCGAACAGCCAAGGGCTGGTTATGGAGCTTAGCTCTTCAGCAGACAGGTGGGTCAAAGGAGAGAACTTCTGGCACTGTTCACACTTTTTCACGTAACTTTCGGCATCGGCTCTCATTGTCGGCCAGTAATACCCCTGTGTCACGGCTCGATGAGCCAAAGAGCACCCGCCAGAATGGGCGCTACAACTGCCTTCATGTATTTCAGTCAGAAGCTTTTCCACTTTGTTCGGATGCACGCATTCCAAATATGGACCAGAAAGGGATTTTTTATAAAGCTTTCCTTGTGGATCCAAGTAGTATCACAGGGCTTTGTTTCGCAGCTTGTGCGCTTCTTTCTTGTCCTCTAGGAGCTGTTTAGAAGACAGGAATGCAGCAATGGGATCCATCCAACTTGGTCCAGATTCTATGACATTGACCTGAACTTCCTCTGAGGGGCCAATGCTCGGCTCCGAGATGAAACGTACTTCGATGGTCCGTTTAATCTCTGAGTTAATGGCGGAGGCTAGGCAAGCTAGGGCATCTGCATGTGTGTTCTGATCACGTGCTATCTGATTCAATTCATGGTGGTCAAATTTTGCCAGCAAGGAGTTAACCATTTTTATGTAAGCCGCCATATGATCGTTTCTTGCCGCGTACTCCCCCTTGAGCTGATTGATTACCAGTTTTGAATTGCAAAATACAAGCAAACACCGAGCACGCAGAAGATGTGCATTCCGCAAACCCGTTAGAAGGGCTTCATACTCGGCTTCGTTATTTGATGCTTCGAAGCCGAGCTTGACAGCCTGCTCAATTATTACGCCATCGGGAGCCATGATTACTACTCCGGCTCCACTGCCCCGCTAATTGGATGATCCATCACAGTACAACTGCCAAATGTCCCCAACATAAATTCTCCAGTTCGGCTTTGGTCGAATTTCATCAGACTTGAAGTCGACAAGGTCCCCAGTGAATTCGGCAACAAAGTCGGCAAGCACCTGTCCCTTGATTGAGGTTCTAGGTAGAAACTGAATATCGTATTGGCTGAGTTCAAGAGCCCACTTTGAAACACGATCTGATGCTTCTGCACTACGTAGTACTGATCGGAGGGGATAATCTGTTAGCACCCCGATGCTATGCCCCTAAAAGTAATGCATCAGTTTTCTTGCTGCCATGACTAGGGCTATAATGAGTTTTTCAAGCGGAAGATAGCGTGTTTCGGCGTCAACCATTGCCTTGCTCACATAATACACTGGCCGCTGCTCCTCCAGCTCTTCCTTTATCAGTACGGCGCTGACAGCCCGGTCGAAAACTTGCCAGATATAGAATGAGCGGGTCACCTGCCGAAGGTGTTATCAAGAGTGGTGCTGATCGGAGGTAGGTCTTAAGGCCGTTGAAAGCGGCTTCGCACTCGGCGGACTATTCGAAAGCCTTGCCCTGCCGTAGTATATGAAAGAATTGTCGGCAGTGATCTGTGGACCGACTGATGAACCTGTTGAGTGCGGCGGCCATCCCCATCAACTTTTGAACCTCTTTCACTGAGCGAGGGGAGCCGAGCTCCAAGACTGCTGTGATTTGCCTCGGGTTGGCTTCGATTCCTCGATGGTTGACAATGTAACCTAAGAATTTTCCAGAGCCGATCCCAAACGCACATTTGGAAGCGTTCAGCTTCATTTTGTACTTGCGTAAAATGCCGAATGTCTCTTCCAGATCGACTAGATGAGTTTGCTCTTCTTTGGACTTGACCACCATGTCATCAATGTACACTTCCATAGTCTGGCCGAGTTGCTCCTTGAACATGGAAGTGACCAATCTTTGGTAAGTTGCCCCTGCATTCTTCAGCCCAAAAGGCATGACCTTATAGCAGTAGGTTCCTCTTAGGGTGAGGAATGATTTGTCTTGGTCCTCCAGATGCATGGCGATTTGATAGTAGCCTCTGTAAGCATCGCGGAAGCTCATACGCTGATGGCGTGCCGTCGCATCTACGAGTTGGTCAATTCTGGGTAGGGGAAAACAATTCTTGGGGCAGGCTTTGTTTAGGTCCGTGAAATCAACGCACACTCGCCAAGTCCCATTTTTCTTCTTCACAACCACAATATTAGAGAGCCATGTAGGATAGGTCACTTCCCTGATTGCCCCGACGTCAAGCAACCTGTCAACCTCCTCAACAACGACGGCAGTGTGCTCTGCGGCTGACCGCCGGCTTTTCTGAATGATCGGCTTGCATTTAGGGTCAACATTCAAACGATTTTGCGAAACTGATGGATCTACACCCGGCATCTCATATGGTGTCCACGCAAATACATCAAGGTTACCGAGCAGGAAAGAAATTAGCTGCTGCCTGTCGGCTTGATTCAGGGAGGCGCCGATCATGAAGAACCTATCTGGGTTGCCGTCAATCTCAACTCGATCTAGGGCTTCCGTGGCCTTGTCACTTAGGAGCCGCCCAACGTCGTCGAGGCTCTCTCGATCTGGCACCTCGATTGAATTCACTTACAACTCTTTTGGCGTCTTTTCAGCAAGGAGATAACATGGTTGTGCCGATTTCTGGGAGCCACGGATTTGCTCAATGTCGCGCTCTGTCGGGAAGCGTAGTAGCTGATGATAGGTGCTTGGCACGGCCTGCATAGTATGCAACCAAGTTCGCCCCATGATAAGATTATATGGCAATGGCAGCTTGACGACCAAGAATTCCACATCCACTGTTCGGGAGCTCGCTCGGACGGGTAGTGTGATTTTCCCCAACGGGTATTCTAGATTGGCGTTGAAGCCGAATAGTGGATAAGGAGCCGGAGAGAGATCCAATTCAGAGAAGCTGAGTTTGGTGAATGTCTTGTAATACATACCTTCCGATGTGCTCCCCGAATCAATGAGTACGTGCTCAATGGTGAATCGGTTTACGTGTAACTCGATCACCAAGGGATCGATGTGGGGAAGTGTCACTCCGGCTAAATTTGAATCATCAAAAGCAATGCTCGCAGCTTCATGGGGCCGTTTAGCCGGAGTGAGTTGATTTTGAGGGTCGGGATTCGACTAGATCGTATGCACCGCGGATGACATTGGCAGGCTGTATATCATGTGGAGCATGCCGAGTGGAGGGGAATCCTATCTTAAGGCTATTGCTTTGGTTGAGTTGCCTTTTTGGATGTATTGTTGTAGCCGACCTTCTTGTACCAATTCCTCCAAGTGATCCTTCAATGCGTAACAACTCTCAGTATCATGGCCGTGATCCTTGTGATACTCGCACCGCCGATCCCGTCTTCTTGTTTCAGGAGGTCCCACTATTTTGGACGGCCATTTGAAGAACGAAAGGTGTTGGACTTTGGACATAATCGCGCTGATCGGCTCTGACAACTCTGTGTATTTCTTGTCGGCGCGCCTTATGCGTCTGCCATCGCCTTGCAGTTATTCGTTTGCTCGCTGGGGGCATTGGTCGCTCGATCGGCGAGAATCCCGTCTCTTGTCCCGTTTAGCCCGATGCCGCGGTTCGGGGCTCTGAGGTGGTACGGAACTTATTGGCTGAGCAATTTCAGAAAGGGCCGACTTGTTGGCTACGTTTCCGGCTTTAACCCGCAAGGCGTCATCCTCCACTTTGCAGTATTCCTCAACTTTCTTCATTAACGACCAAACCATTTTGGGGGGTCTTCTAGTCAAGGAGCTGCGGAGAGCACTGTCGGGATGCAAACCCATTTTGAAGGCGGTGATGGCCATGGAGTCGTTGCAAGCGTCATCAACAAGATTAAAGCACTCCTAGTAGCATGCCGAATATGCTCGTAGTGTTTCTCCTGGCTGGATCTGCATTGCCCAGAGAGAGTCGGCTTGTTTCGGCTTGGTGATAAATCTGGCCCTGAAGGATTTTCTGTAATTGATGGAAGCTCTTGATCGAAGCCGGCTCCAATTTATAATACCACCTGACAGCCAACGGTCCCAAATTGCTGGGAAATATTCGGCACATGAGGGCCTCGTCGTCTGTATGCAATGTCATGGCTTGCTTGTAGTGACGAATGTGATCGGTGGGGTCTGATTTTCCATCATAGAGAGTGAACGACGGAGCTTTGAACTTTTTGGGCAGGATCGCCCTTGCGATCCGTCGTACAAAGGGATCATGCTGGTCTTCTTCATCTGAACTGTTTCTTCTTTGCTTATGCCTTATACGTACACTCGCTTCAAAAGAACTGGTAGCTTCGAGTCGACCCTTCTTTTTGGGCTCCGGGAATAATGAGTCAGAGTCACTGTCAGTGTCCTGTTGTCGGGCTTGAGGTCATCGACCACCTACCCTTAGAGGTCGTTCTGAATCCTGGCGTACAGCTTGTTTGGACTTCGCTACTTCCAAGGCCAAATCCTGACAGAGATGTTCGTTCTCAGCGATCATGTTCTCCAACCTCTGTTCGTTTTGCTTTGCTTGCTCCATAATCGCTTGCATTGCCTCTTGTGCTGATGTCGAGGGTGAACCGAAGTTCAAGGCCCTTCTTGCGGTAATATTCTTTGGCCCAAGCATATTGCTTGGAGTGGTTTCATCTTGCGGTGTAGGGTCGATAGTGACTGCTGGAGGATCTTCCGTCACGCCCGCTATGGATGTGCTTGAGTATTCCCACAGACGGCGCCAATTATGGAGAAGTGGTTTGGAAATACTCTTCTGATCCTGGAAGACGCTTGTGATCTTCAGCTAGTCACCTGAAAATGAATAAACACTCCGGTCGGGGGTGCCGGAATTAGCACTCCGACGGGCAAGTCAATCTCTACTCTCTGAATTACTTGTATATTAAGTTAAGTGTAATGGTTCTCACATACCTCTTTCTGGCTGATGTTCTTCTATTTATATCTTTTCTCTCTTGGGCCTCGGGGTTGGCCCACATTCAGTTCGCTATTCGGCTTCTTTTGTAGCGAACTGCTTTTCACTCAGCCCCTTGCCCAATCGGCCATTTGACCGAATAGGGAAGGATTTAATTGTGCGAGACGGAGCCGAATGCTATATATATATCTCAACTCTCCAAGTTCAACTATTCGGCCTCTTTACGACTCTTAATATTCGGCCCCCACAACAGCTAAGACTTTTCTCTTTGTTTGGCATGGTTTGACTTTATCTCCGTTTGTCTTTACAAGCAAATTTAGGGTTTCGAACTCAACAATCTTATCCTTCGAATCTAGATTCAATCATCTCAAATGAAACACTGAAAAACCAACATGAACTTTTCCAATTCGTGGAATACAGTTGACAACTTTTGCTGGTTTCCATTTAGAATCAGTGCTTCGAATTTAGCAACCTTGCCCCTTAAAGCTTGTTTTAATCATATCCAACATATAGTCATGATTAGCACGATCAATCAGTTTTAAATTGACCATTTTTGCCTCGAACAACCGTCCATACTTTCAAAAATATAGAAGCCCCTCTCGAGGGCTGCACTGTTTTAATCTGAAAAAGTAATCTTTTCTGTATATTATCAAACCAACTATTGGTTTTGATATTTCGAACAACAATTCCTATCCTTAAGGGATCTCAAGTTTTGCTTCGAAGGATTTACTCTCACTAAGAAACCCTAAAACAGGCTTTCAATCCTGTTGAGGTAAACAAATACTTGAACATCCTTGCATCCTTAGGCGTGGAGTGTGCTTCGAAGCCAGCCTCCTGCCTTCAAAGCTACTTGTTGTCAGATCTTCGCACCAAAATTTGGCTTCGAAGCCAAATATTTTATTTCGAAGCTGATATCAATATTTGAGATATGTTTCCCTCCAAAACTATCAATATTGAGGGAAACCTTCTGCATCCGTATTTTTTAGTACTTTTTGTGAATTCTGTCCGTGTCAAACGACCGGGTATATTTTCAGATACAAAAGTTTAAAAACCCTTTTATTTTGTGCTTAGAATTCACCTATTTGTCTACCGCACAAACCCTTTATCCCTACTGACCTTCCACTTCTTTCTACTCTCTTACCCAACTTTGTCCTCTGAGAAAGCTTTCTATCAATGGTTTCTTCTTCCTTGAAAATACCAATCGTAGAGCGTGCGACCCCGTCTGTAACCTTGAAAGGATTATTGACGCAGAATGTGAGAAGTACAAGGCTGGTGAGAAAAGCGCCATTGACGGACGCATCTTCATTCCTCGTCGTCATGAGCAGCAAGACTATGTGCTTGGGCCTATCTTCAAAGAGATTCATATTGAGCTTCCAGCTCTATATCCACGTCTAGAAGACCATTGTCTCCTTTACGAAGGTGATCTTGATTGGGGAAACTGAAGGATGAACCACCCCCATCGCTGCTAGCCACGGTAAGACCAGAGTGGCAAGAATGGTATGATCAGGTTGTCCCTAATAGGACTCTGTACCTTCAAAAGCTCTGCCTTTTCTACGCCCTCCAATTATCCAGGTTCACTATCTCAGAGGACCCTTTCTTAATACCATCTATTAGGATTGTTCCCCACTGGAATCCCCATTGGACCAGATTATCCTGACCTACCAACCCCTTTTTCCCTCTCTTCTCTTAACTCATCTTATAGTGACTTTGTCAAGGCTGAGAATAAAATGGAGGGCCCTGTGACTAATAGGGAATTCTTTTCTTTTATATTATATTGGCTTTGCAAATTCCTTTTTTGCTCATCTTCTCAAAGAATCGTGCCTGAATTCGCCCCTCTTGCCAAAGCCCTTGTTTTACAGAAAAAGGTGGCCTTAGCTCCATACGTTCTAGGTCACGTATATAGAGCATGTTCTCTTTTTTGTGAGAAACCCTTGGATGCCAATCAAGGGGGTCCATTTTGGATACTTCAGCTTTGGCTTTTTGCTTATTTTACTAAGCAACAATCTAAATGCCTTAAATTTTTTGAGCCAAACCCTACTATTCATAGCATGAGGCTAGCCAATGCCTCACTCTATCCTTCTACCTTTGCTTTTTTACTTCTCTTTCTTCCACCAACTTCCAGCTTCCCTTCCTTCTTATAGCTTTCGTCCCTTCGAACCTACTACCATTGGCCCATCTTGGTTGAAAAACTTTCTAAATGATAGGTTCTGCTCTTCACCTCAACACAAGAACATATGGGCCTTTATTCTGATCCCTAGAGAGTTATTCATTGGGACTATGAACCCCAGAGCTTACAAGTGCATTGCTGAGCCCTATTGTCCTGCTCAATTTGCTAGGCAATTTGGCCTCTCACAAGGGGTCCCAATACCTCTTTGCAGCCAGACCAATTTAAGTCTTACCAGCAGCGATTTAAAGGTTCGAAGATCCAGACTAGAAGAAGCAACTTCTAAATTTATCCAGGACTTGATTGAGTTTAAGTATATCCCTTTCATTCCTCAAAGTAACCTATTGAAAAGGTGCCAAAACTGGTGGGTGACCAATATGGAGGTATACTTGGCCATTCCTCCCCAAGACCTATTAACGGTGCTGGATGTGCCCCAAGCCAAGCCCAAAGGAGCTGGAGTTATCACCTCCTCCACTGCTCCTACCACTTCAGTTCCTGTGCCTGCCACCACACAGTCTATTCCTACTGCCTCAACTCCTCCTAGAGTTACTCGAGCTGCCTCGAAGAAAGGTATATACCCTTGTTTCTTTTCTCTTCTTCTTCTTTATAATGCTTTTAGCCTTACCTCTAGTTCTTCTTTTTGGTGAAAGTGGTGCGGGTGCCTCACAGGGAGATTCTCCCCAAAAGGTCCAAGCTTTAAATCTTCTCAGGAGTAAACAACAACAAAAGAAAAGGAAGCTTTTACTTGATCCTGAAGAGAAAGCACCTGGGGTTCAGGCAGCAAAAGAAGAAGAGGCAGAACAAAAGCAAGAAACACCCTAAAAAGAAGAAAGAAGATGACTGTCTCTCTTGCTGACTTCACTAGAGATCCTATCCATGAAGCATCTGCTAAAGCAGAGCAAGCAGAGCATTTCAAAGAGCTTATTGTATTCCAAAGGGCTGAGAAGAGGAAGCAACAACAGATGCTCAGGGATGAAGCCGAAGTCACCGCCGCCGATGCACTCCAGAAAAAGGTTGCAAGAAAGCAGCAAGCTGCTGGACACTATACTCTTCGCAGCTTCCCAATCATAGCCATTACTTCTGAAACCAGTAAGCTCCTTCGTACTTCTATTCATCTTTCTCAAATTCTCAATGCTGAGGCTTGACATTGTTTTGTATTTCTTCTTTTGCAGCAACAACTACTTTGCATATTCTTCCAATAAGGACTCCATCAGTTTTAGTCGAAGCTGAACAACCTCAAGATATGGAGCCCATTCAAATAATTCTCCCAGTTTCTGGCCCTATATTTTCCATACCCTTCTTGAGGCCAAGTATTCCTGCTCCTCTTTCTTCTGGCTTAACTCCATACCTCTCTCATTTGTCTTTTGATTTTACTCAGTTTGATTCTCTTTCGAGCCTTGTTTCTCTTCCCCCTTCTAAGGAAATTCTAGCTGACACTTCATCTTTGATTGTAGCTGATTCCTGTAGAGAAGGTACTGGTAGCTCTCCAACTCATGGTCCATTATCGCTGCCTAGCTCCGGTCCTTCTTCTTTTGACCAACTGGTAGCAAAAACCTTAGAGACTGCTAAGGATACTCCAACTTATTCTCCGATTCCTATGCAGTCATTTCTTCCTTCTACCAGAGCTCTTTCTGTACCTTCCATGTCAATGGATGAGGTGGACATTTTTTAGGCTAGACTAGCTAGTCTTTTTGACATACCTTCTACCTCTCCACTAACTAGCAATGAGACTGAGCCATTAGTTCTAGCTGATTTTCTGCTAGAAATTTTTGAGAGCTCTTCCTCCAGTGGTAAGACTTTCTTGCCTTCGATAGACTTGGACAACTGTCTGGAGTTGTTGGCATCTTTTTTTAGGATTCCTTTCGAAGCCTTACAAAGGCCTATAATTAAAGATGGCTTCCTCTAGTGTTGCAAGGTTGTTGAGCAATCCGGCATGGCTGTCTCAAGTTATTTATCTCAGGCAGCAGCCACCATTGATTTTTACATCAATATTTGACATGCTACCAAGGCTGCGGAGGAGAAATTGGTGAGGGATCAGAGCTTTGTTTCCAAAGTACATACTGAGGTGTCAGAATTGAAGGAACAATATTCCTCTGTCTTCCAATTTCGAGCTCAACTATTGGAGAAGAAGGCTCAACTTGAGGAAGAATTATCAGCAGTTAACCAAGCTTTGGATCGGACTACTACCAAGCTGCAAATCACTAATCAAGAGCTAGCTGATTGAAAGCAAGAGATGACTATAGCTATTCAATTGTTTCCATCCCTCAAGAATAGAGCATCTATTGTAAAAGAACAATTTAAACACTGTACTGACTTTTGGACCAATCTATGGCTACATGTATTTGACTCTTTATGAAATAAATTCTTATTTATCATTGAAGTGTTCCCATGTTCTTTTATTTAGCACTTATTATATTCCTTGTGTTTCCCACACAGTTGGATAATAAGGCTTCAAATATCTGTCATTAATCTTTTTGGGATGTACATATCCATTCAAATTTCTCAAATGATATGCTCCAAAAGACAGAACTCTATGAACTTGATATGGTCCTTCCCAGTTAGGTGACTATTTGCCAAACTTATGGCTTTTAATCCCTATTGGGAGTATTGTCTTCCATACCAAATCACCTTCATCAAAGCCAATGTGCTTGACTTTCTTATTGTAGTTTTTGGCATCTTTCTTCTTGTGGAAAAGAATGCTATTTAATGCCAGAATCCTAGCTTCATCTATACTTTCTAATTCCAAGCACATACTCTGATGGTATTGCTCAAGATCTAACTGGTCTTGGCATCTCACCCTCAAGGACTTAACATTAATTTCCACAGGTAGCACTGCATCATACCCATATACTAAGGCATATGGAGTGATTCCTGTACTTGATCTTGGAGAAGTCCTATAAGCCCACAATACATCCAACAATAAATTATGCCAATCCCTAGGATTGTCTTCCACAACTTTTTGTATTCCTTTTTTCAAAGACTTATTGGATGATTCAGCTTGACCATTGGCTTGTGCATAATAGGGAGTAGAATTAACAAGGCTAATTCCAAACTCTGCCACAAAAAAACTTTACCATTTTCCCATCAAATATAGTCCCATTATCAACAGTTATAGTCTGTGGGATACCAAATCTATGGATTAAATCTTCAATGAATCCAATGACTTCAGTTTGGTTTACAGCCTTGTATGGCTTAGTTTCGACCCACTTAGTGAAGTAATCAGTGGCCACTAAGATGAAACAATGATGCTTCGAAGAGGGTGGGTGTATTTTTCCCATCATATCCATGGCCAATCCTCTAAATGGCCAAGGCTTCACAACTGCATGCAGGTCAGTTATGGGCACGTGCCTTGTTGTGCCATGCTTTTGGCATGCCTGGCAACCTCTTGCATATTCTATGCAGTCTTTAAAGATAGTTGGCCAATAGTAGGAATGCCTTCGAAGCAGCCATCTCATCTTCACACCAGGCTGATGAGCACTACAGATGCCTTCATGAACCTCAGCCATAGCTGTCAATGCTTCCTTTGGGCCTAAACATTCCAACAATAACCCATCTCTCCTCCTTTTGTAGAGAGCATTACCATACATTATGTATCGCATAGACTGCAATTTAATTTTTCTACTGGCTTACGAAGATGGGCCAGCCAGATACTGCATTATTGGATGCCTCCAATCTTGTTCTTGTAAGTCATTATGATTGACTTCCAGGACCACACTCCTTTTATTCAAGGGTAGTATTACTTTCTGATATGTTGTTTGGCTTATATCTCTTTGAGTATTATCCCTTCTCTTGAAATTCGAAGCTTTCTAAGCCACATCATTAGCTTTATTATTCAAGAATCTTGGGACATGAGTCACATTCGCTATCTGAAATTGAGAAAGCAGATGTAATGCAACAACATAGTATAGCAACATGCTTATACTTTGACATTTGAAAATCCCTTTCACCTGGTTAACTACCAATTGAGAATCCCCAAATATGTCAACTGCATGAGCTTATAATCCAATAAGTATTTCCAGTCCCATTATTAAGGCTTCATATTCAGCTTGATTATTGGAACAAGTAATTTCATCCACTCTAAAACCATGTGTGGTTTCTACTCCTTGTGGTGACTTGATTACTATACCAATTCCAGTTAAACCATGGCTTTTGATCCATCGAACCACATTTGTCATGGTTCAACACTAGCCATACCAAGTTCCATCATCTCTTGGCTTTCTGTTTGAGATGGGTGGTCTGCCAAAAAATTAGCTAAAACTTGTCATTTTACTACCTTTTGGGGAACATATTCTAAATGAAATTCTGATAAGGCTAGTATCCATTTGCCAATTCTTCCCCTCAACATAGGTCTAGATAACATATACTTAACCAAATCTGTGGTTGCAATTACCAAGACAGTTGTAGGCAAAAGATAGTATCTTAATTTCATTGTAGCGAAATACAATGCAAGGCACAGCTTTTCTACAGCTGAGTATTTACATTCACAAGAATTTAAAAACCTACTAAGGTAATAAACAGCTTGCTCATTGCCTTCTTCATTGTCTTGGGCTAAGAAAACTCCCAATGAATCTTCTGCTGCAGCTATGTACAACTTCAAGGGCTTATCACCCCTTGGTAGCATCAACACTGGAGGGTTGGCCAAGTAGGCTTTGATTCCTTCGAAAGCAGTTTGATGCTCTGCTGTCCACACAAACTCCTCTTTATCCTTCAGCCTTAATAAGGAAGAAAGAATTTTAGTTTTCCCTGCAGTATTAGAAATGAATCTTCGAAGAAAATTAACCTATCCAAGGAATTTTTGTAATTCTTTCTTACTTGATGGAGGTCTGGCTTCAATGATAGCTTTGGCTTTATTCTGATCAATCTGTATTCCCTTCTTGTGTACTACATAACCCAAGAAGTTTCCAGCTGATACGCCAAAAGCACATTTGAGAGGATTAAGTTTCAACTTGAACCTTCTCATTCTTTCAAAGGCTACCTCCAAGTGAAACAAATGTTCTTTCATGGATTGGGACTTTACTACAATATTGTAGACGTCCTCGAACCTCCCGGAAAAATCCCGTTTTGCTCATTGGGCTTACTACAGTTCGGACTCAAATGTCACGGTTCTGAATCTAATCCCGCAAGATGCAATGCGAGACCGATAAATCACCAAAGAGTCCAAATCTGGCAAATCGTTTTGAAAAACAGATTTTTAGAAAGAAGTGTCAAACATGGACTGCTTTGCCAGATACAGAGTCGCCACCTAAATATTTTGTTTTGGGGGGATTTAGGAAACCCTGACTCGTGCCTAAGGCCACGTGTCCGTCATCACCAAAGTTGCCTCAGCTCGGGAACTTGGGTACGATTGGGGAAGGTCATTTCATGAGCACCCCCGCTCGCCCGATCGAAGATCGGCCACTAATAAGCATGATATCGAGTTTTTGAAAACACATGTGCTCTTATTCCGGTTTATTAGCCTAGAATTACTATGTGATGCGCACAACATACAAGTATAGACTGGATTGCCTAATTTGGAACAAAGCATCGCATATCCGTTTATTTTGAAAATGGATTGAAGTTTGCTACTCGCAAGTAGGCTAAAACACGGGTTTCGACGAATTATTCCAACTCAAGCAACCCAACCTTCACCCACAGGCATTCAGGCAGTTATATCACATAAGCACATAGCCTCATGGTAAACATGCTATCATGGCAGTCACTTACACACATGCAAGGATGCTAAAGCATAAATACTTACCGAGTACTCCGAGCCAAAGAAAGAAGCTAATTAAAAATCATGCATGAATCCTAACTATGCTAAGAATGCCTAATGCAACATATGCAAAAATGCAACTACAATAGGCTCAGCTATTCTAAGATGGCATATGAGATGCAACAATCGATACATGTATTCAACTTGGAATTGAAATACAATGCAGTTAGCATGATGCGCCGAGCCCGGTGCATGCAATACAGATGAATGAATGCAAACATGCGAACATATAGATGCTAATTGAAACATGCCATAAAACTAACCATCATAAGCTGGTAAATAAAAAGGAGAAAGACGTGGGGTTGGAAGACATGCATCATACACACGCACACTTATTACAAAGTTCGCCCTCTCGCGGAGGGTCCGAATAAGTAATACAGAACCAACTAGCTAATCTAAGCTAATTAAACCAGTTATTACACAACCGAAATGAATAATGAATTACAGCTAAATATTACACAACATTAATTAATAAACGAATTAAATTAAGGAAGCAAATAAATTAGCATGCAAGCTACATGAAATGGAAATGGACTGCCTCAGCTTTGTTCCGAATGATAAAGGATGCATGCATGCTCGAGTCGCCTTGTCGGGAAATCCATCGCGATGTCTCAGCTCGCCTTTGTTTGCAATTGAACTCAGAAACTTGCACAAAGCTCCAAGGGGATGAAACTCCACCCTGGGAATCTAGGGGAAGGCTACCAACCAGCTATAGGCATTGGAGACCACCTACCGACCACCCTTGGTGGTGAAAACCAGAAAAGGTGGTCGGCCTGCCAGAAAACCTGGTCGGCCGGCCAGTT
This sequence comes from Camellia japonica, assembly GCA_030407325.1. NCBI lineage: Eukaryota > Viridiplantae > Streptophyta > Magnoliopsida > Ericales > Theaceae > Camellia > Camellia japonica. The sequence goes on from JAPPVO010000019.1 coordinate 188,867,151, forward strand.
TCTTCTCTTGGTTTCTGCATTTTCTGCAACAAAGGCAAGAGAGAGAGAAGGCAAAGTATTTTCAACATATGTGTGCCCGACCATTCTCCCCGTCATTGCATAAGCTCTAGGGAGTGTAGTCCTCGATCCTTGTGTCATCAATCACGCATCCCGATGCATGATGGCCGAGGAGTCGAATTGCACGACTCAATGTGAAATGAATGCACATGTAAACACCTAAAGCCAACAACTCTATCATGGATAGTCAAGAGTGTCGGTGACCAAGAATCGAAGCACGTTTCGTCACTTTGAGTACGAAACGTCCCTCGTTTCCCGTGTTTGGACTAAACCCTACTCCAAACACAATGCAACAAACAATGTATGGACAAATGCAACTCTAGCATGCGATCTAAATGCAATTCAACTAAGTGATGCAAAGATGCACGGAATGACATGCAAGCATGCAAATGGCATACACAATGCTATGAACTAATCAATGGCATACTCAATGCACATGGATTATATGGCATGCATACACAATGCACTAACATACACAATGTTATGAACGAGGCATACACAATGCAATGATCAAACATGTGATAACATGGACTATAGGGTATACACAACGTAAGATGGACTTAAACCAAGATGGATGGGCCTCGGCCACACCCAAATCAGTGGCCAATATGATGAAAATGAGGCAACAAGATACATGCAAACATGCACAAATGCAAGGGACCAAACCTAAGGAACAAAGTGCAACTCTACCAAAGCATGACAAGGATGAAATATGGCATACAATGACACATGTTCCAGCTCTAAAATGACATACAAGATGGTCCCGAATCATGCAAACAACTCACCCGATGCATGTTGGATGGCACAAGTACCGAAACTAGTGAAGCACATTACACTAGAGGTATGCAAAGCGATGCTCAAATGACCAAACCAACCCCAAACAGTCCCTATGCAGGCCCAAAATAGTAGCAAAATAGACTAAGATGATGGTTTGAAAGGTACAAAAATGAGGCTCATGCAATGGCCCAAAAATGAGGCATACAAGCACAACTCTCAAACGCATTTAAAGAGTGGAAAACATGGGTATATGGCACAAGTATAAGCTCTGAAATAACATGTTCAATGATGCCAAAACATGAAAACACCTCAAGTTAAGCATGCAAGAGGCTTCAAAACTCAAAACTAGGCAAGGGTATTACACTACAAGCATGCATGGCAAGCATCATTCGACCATGGGACTTCAAAACAGAGTTAAGGCAGCCCAAATCATGAATAAAATCAGTTTAGAACATGGCCAAAATATGCTAGAATCAAGGGCCAAAACAACATGCAATGTGAGCTAGTGAACATGGATTACACTACAAGCATATGAAGCATTCAAGTGGCCACTAAACCAGCAAAATTCAGAGACATGACATGCCAAATAAAGCCCAAAAACCCACTGAAACATGATCAATGCATGCAAGAATGTCATGCTCCTTTGATAGGCTATAAGAGGGGTTATTCTACACATGCAAGAGACACACCCAAGGTGACAAAACCAACTCTAGACAGAGCCTAGGCAGGCCCCAAAAGTCACTGAAAAGGGCCTGAAACAAGGCTTGGAGGTGTGCAAATGAAGGCTCCTTTGATAGGCCAAAATGCAAGCAAACAAGATCAAAAAGAGAGAGGGTCACCCCCTCTCTGATTTAGGACCTCAAAACCACATGCCAACCACTGAAAATTTACTGGATTTTAGTGGCTAAAAGGCCAAGAAAGGACTAGCTCAAAGGCCCTATGGCATGGCACAAAACAAGGCCAAATGAGGCATGCAAGAGGGTAGAAGACCCTCAACACCAAAAGGGCCTTAAACAAACATCAAAAGGACCTCAAAAAAAGACTTTTTTCAGTTGACAACAAAGCTCAAATATACATGCAAATAATTCTAAGAGATGGATCAAAATAAAGCTTAAAAGAGGGAAAAAGTGTGTTACCCTTGAAGCTCAGCAAGACAGCAACTTCTGGACCCAAAACCCAACTCCTTAACCTCTGAAAATGGCCTCCAAGAAGCTCCAAGCAATGGTGGAAGGGTTAGGCTATGAGGTGGTGTGCAAAGGTGCAAGAACAATACACTCTTGAGCTCAAAATAGAGAGATATAGAGGGAGATGTATTGTATGCCTTAGACAAAAATCTGAACCCTCACAAAGGAGGGGGAGGCCCTCCTTTATAGCCAAAAGGTACCAAAGCTTCTCAAAGAAGCTAAAAATCAAGGTTGAAGATCTTTCATACACATGTATGGAGGATCCAGTCTGTGCCTTCCAGCTGGCACAACTAGCAACAACTCACAGAGACAAAACTAGGGGAGGCAGGCTGACTAGTTCAGGTGGTCGGCCGACCACTTCCCCTGGTCGGCTGACCAGTTCAAAAGGTCCAACTCAATGAAAGGTGGTCGGCAGCCCCATTTGATGGTCTCCACATTGAATGCAAGCTAGTGGTATGGTGGGAGACTAGTAAATGTGGCTCAAAGACCAAAGAGACCAGCTTCCTGACAAGAAAATCGGCTGGCGGGAGAAAAGTGGTCTCCAAGGAGAAAAGGTGGTCTCCCACCCTTGTACCACCTCCCAAACAATGAAAACAAGGTCCATGCCAAAAATAAACCAAGACGGATGCAAAATAAGGGTTCGGGAGTCAAAACGCGCAGCCGGATGCCCCGAAAACAGGCTGTTAAGCATCGAAAGTGGCGTGCGATCACAAAGGTGGTCTCCCAGGCCACAGTGTCCCTCTAGAGAGAGGAAGCAAGGTGTGTGCCAAAAACCGTGCCAAACGGAGAATGTTTAGCGGTCCCGAACCGAGGCACGCGGCCGACGGCTCCGAAAACCAGAAACTGGTCTCCAAACGGGAAAGGTGGCCTACGACCACGAAAAGTAGCCTACGGCCACTGAGAGATGGTCTACAAGACCTCTCCCTCCCTTCGGGAAGGGAAAACAAGACCTGGTTCGCAAACCGAGGCAAAGCACAAAAGGGTCCCGAGGTCCGGGGGTAAGGCTCTCAACCGAATTCGAAACCTCAGAATGAGCACAACATGCACCATCACCGAGCGCTCAATCGATGACGTCTGAGTCTTAAGGTTGGTCAAAAATGGGGTGTCTATAGTTGCCCCTCTTTGATAGAACTCGAAAGTCATACGTGACGAGAGTGAATGTCAAAGCCCAGAGACGACCCATTTTTGACAAGGCCGAAGACTTAGACAAACAAGCGGGATAAGCAAGAGATGTGCTCGCAGGCAGGGGCAAAATGCAAAACGATATGCACAAAGCCGAACATAACTCATGATTATGCAAAGCGAGCTGTAATAAAGCAAATATTCACAATAAATGCAATAGTTTTAAACAAGAATGCCATGCAAATCAAACTACATTTCATGCAGTAAGAATCATGCAAAGAAAGCTGTAATGAAACAAATATTCACAATAAATGCGATAGTTTTAAGCAAGAAGGCAAATCAAACTACATTTCATGCAGTTATGATGTAGGAGAATTATACAACTCTCGTTACGTCTCACACGGAGAATACAATACCGTTCAGTTCGTCTGGTCGCACCAGCTTCAAATGAACCGTACATACAATATCGCGCCTGCAAAAGAGAGAAACTTAACAGGCACAACATAGTTAGCAACATATGTTCAATGCTATATCGAACGCGGACAGTCATGATGCTGATGGAAAAGTGCATCGCAATGCAAGAAAAACGTGCGTGACGACGCAAGTTAAGTATGGATGTATGACAATGCCAATGAAATGTGCACAACAATGCAAGCGATGTGCATAACAATGCAGGATAAGTGCAACTTCAACAGCAGGTTTGAAACAAAATGCTGAGTAAAGAAATGCAAGCTTTGAAGAGAGCATCTCAAATGCGACCTCCGATTTACCTCTCGGAGGAGTCGCAACGTACTCAAAAAGGATACACCTTGCTCTTGGCGAGTAACGACGAGCCATGCATCGAAGACTTGATTTGAAGTTCCCGCGGAGGCATTTCGCGCCGGAAAGTGCACTTTCCTTGTACTTTCTCGAGAGCCGGGGACTCCAATCACCACCAAAATTTGCAGGGAGAACAAAGAGACCTTGGAGACCACTCATGAGGGCCACCGACCACCTAGAGAGGCCATCGACCAGTGTTTGTTCAAGGGGTGGTCGGCCAGCCATAAAATTTGGTCGGCCGACCACTTTGCTAAATCCGGGGCAGTTTTGTCTTTTCATGCTTGGATCTTTAAGTACACACATCCCAAACACTGTTGCTCACAACTCCAAGTCCGAAATCAGTCCCTCTTCCTTCCTAGACCATTTTCTTCCTCAGATCTGCGCTTTATACGCATTTTCCAACGCCCTACGCAAAGTTGTTTCGCGAAAACTTTTAATTCTCTTTACTTTGAACCGGTTAAAATTTGGTTTCGAAGCTTCTTTCTCCATTTTCACCACTTGAGGTAAGTTTGTCTCGAAATTTGGAACATTTTCTCGGGAGTTGACTTTTGTTGACTTTTTCATTTCCCGAGAGTTGACTTTTGTTGACTTTTTCATTTCCCGAGAGTTGACTTTTGTTGACTTTTTCCAATTGTGGCTCATTTTTGCTCATTTTTGTAGATTTCTTCAAATGGCGGGTCATTTTCATCATGGTGGAGGTCCTCCAGGTGCCGGGGATGAGCCAGACATCATGTCCTTGCCTCCGAGAGTTCGGCCTTTCGATCCCGAGAGGTATCGTCCTCAGGAGCACGTCCTACCTCCCGCCACTTTCTACCATTTTACTGATTTTGATCAACGAGCACCCGCGGATCTACTGCTACGGGAGCCGGAGTCTCACCTCTCTCACCAGGCACGAGAGGTACGTACTTCATTTTTATATTCTCTGCAATGTATTCTGCATTTCTTGCGCATTTCCTGTTTTCACTATATATGTTCATCTGCTCATTCTGAACACATTCACACACCATCCGGTCCACCTGGCACACAGCTCACAACACAGAATTCTGTTGAGTTGGCACACAGCTTGTTCTGAACACTCAGTCTATAACACAGCATTCTGTTTGCATTTTGAACACATAGCTCAAGCACTTGAATTTCTGAACACGCAACTCATGCTTTTGGTTGTGAACACGCAGCCCACATTTTTTAAATCTGAACACGCAGCTCAAACTTTTTGTCGTGAACACGCAACCCACATTTTTGAAATCTGAACACATAGCTCAAACTCTTAATGGTGAACACACAGCCCACAGTTTTGAAATCTAAACACACAGCTCAAACTCTTGATGGTGAACACACAACCCACAGTTTTTGAAAGTTGAACACATAGCCCAAACTCTTGATGGTGAACATACAGCCCACAGTTTTTGAAAATTGAACACACAGCCCAAACTTTTTGTAATCTGAACACACAACTCAAACTTTTCACTTCTGAACATGTAGCTCATACTGAACACACAGTCCGTTTACTTCATTTGCTCACAGCTCATACTGAGTACACAGTTCATTTACTTCATTTGCCCGCAGCTCATACTGAACACACAGTTCATTTACTTCATTTCTAAACACGCAGCTCATACTGAACACACAGTCCATTTTACTTCTGAACATGCAGCTCATACATTTCATTTGCAAATTGAATACATCTGTTAATTCTGAATGCAGGTATCTTCTCGTTCTGTACGAGGCTATGGCTCGATTATCGCTAGGGAGTGGTATGAGGAGCTCCTAGAGACCGTTCATTACATGGTTGACGAGGTAGGGTTTGGACCCTTCTGCGCGGGGCTATCACGTTACCCGGCGAGCAGGACCTTGATGGGGGCACTTATGGAGAGATGGTGGGACACCACCAACTCGTTCCACTTTCCAGCTATTGGGGATATGACGATGACCCCGTTTGACTTTGCCATGTTGACTGGCCTTGATGTGGCCGGTCGACCAATCCCTTACGACGTAGACATGGGCGAGTGGGAGGCGGCTTGGATTCATCTGCTGGGAGCCCGCCCGCCGATTGACAGATCTTCGGGTAGAGTTAGGTACACCTAGTTTCCCGTGCAGTATAGGGGGACTATGCCGAGACTCTCGAGGAGATAGAGCAGTACGCTCGAGGGTTTTTGATGTTCCTCCTTGGGACCACTTTGTTCTCCGACAGGGGGAACACAGTTGGACTGTATTTGCTCAGTGCTTTAATGGACCTATCACAGGTCAGCTAGTATGACTGGGGTGGCGCCGGCCTCGCTACCCTTTACTGTTACATGAGTGCGACCTCCCGCGAGCGGGGGAACATAGTTGGTGGCTACTAAAGAGCCTGGGAGGTACTTTCTGCCCTCTTGATTTACATTCATGTTTTTCATTAGTTGTACACTGCACACGGCACACCTTACATTCGGTATTCTACATTCTGCACTCAGCATTCTGTATTCTCCATTCTGTATTCATATTATGCATTCAGCATTCTATATTCTGTGTACATTCTGTATTCTGATGGCTATTGCCCTATTTTCCACAGCTATGGGTTTACGCATACTTTCCGACGCTAGCCCCAGAGCTCGAGGTGGAGGTGCCTCTTGTGATTCCTTACTCTCACGTATTTGAGAGTCGGTACCGGCCGAGGGCTCGGGAGACTCTGCCCTACCTGCGGCAGTTCTTTGATACGGTGCGGGCGACCGAGGTAATTCAGAACTCTCAGTTCTTCATGTTTTCAGTTTTGATTCATCTTGCATATTTATGATATCTAATCAGCTCATGCACTGGTTATCCGCAGATCACTTGGCAGCCCTGGGCACTCTTGGGAGGAGATATCCGTTTCCGATTCCCTTGGGGGTGGGCCTTTTCTCTAAACAGGACTTTATTTGAGGGGCCGGTTGGCAAGGCCTGGTTTCTGGGGGATCGCTTCATGCGTCAGACGATAGGCGTCCCTGATCAAAGTATCCCCTCAGCACCTCTAGAGAACATGCGGTCCACTGAGGGACTCACTCCCGAGGAGGTCGACGTCGCTATGTTGGGTACTGATGCGATTCTGTACACGGAGGAGGGGGAGTACGCGACTTACCACCATACGTACCTGATGCCCCCACTGACAGGTATTCGTACTCCTGCGATGAGGGCAGCTGGTGCATCATCGTCAGCTCGAGCCTGGGCTGCAGATGCTCCATCGACTAGCAGGGCCGGTACATCGAGAGGTGAGGCCGGACAGATTCCCCCGATTCTCCCGACTTACCAGCATGCTGGGTGGCCAGATCTTCCGAACGAGCTGACAGGTTGGCGGTATGGGACATCCTACCCGATTCTATTAGAGCCCCCATTGCCTGATCACTGATACGTCAGAGACCCTGACTCGCCACCAGTATGCTTTACAGTTTTGATTTATCACTCAGATATTTGGACATTTATTCATTCACTGATAACTTGCACTTACATCTGCAGCCTCCCATCGAGTATTGTGATGGGTTACTCGGAGTGGTGGCCTTACTCGAGAGCATGGTCCTGCGGAGGGAGACGCAACTGTTCATCGCCGGTGTTTCGGTACTTTTCAATGTCCTTGCATTTATCATACTTCTGATGACATGCTGATTTTGACCATTTCACTGTATTGGTTAACTGCATGTGTAGAGCGCATCTGACACACACCACATTCATATATCATATCTGCATACACTCATTCCATGTAGCTTTCTTGTCTCTGCATCTGGTATACATGTCGGCTAATGTATTCAAATTGCCCTCTTTTTTCAGATGCCACCGCTACAGGCTGGGCCATCCAGGCCTTCTCGAGGAGCTGGAAGAGGGGATTCGACTCACAGCCGAGGCAGGCGTAGAGCGCCTATCAGAGATGATGAGGAGTCCAGCGAGGAGGAGGAGTCTGCGCATCCTCAGTCAGAGACTTCTGTAGGCAGAGAGAATGACTCTGGCTCCGGTTCTGAGAGTGGAGGTGAGGCCGGGGAGGGTTCCGAGGATGGCAGCTCCAATTCGGATGGTGATGGCGCAGAAGTTGCTCAGCCGAAGAGGACGAAGAGGTCCTCTCAGTCTTGCGCTTGATAGCACTAATGCAGATGTTCTTGCTTTATTTTCTTTTATTACTAGTAATTGTAGCACATTAGCTTTTAGGCAGTTTTATTTTCTTTAAAACTTGTACCCCATTTTAAAATGTTGTAACAAAAGAAGTTATGATGGAACGAAACAACTTTTTGTTCAAAAAGTGTTGTATTTTGTATTCTTAGCATCGCATCGCATCATTTTGCACAAAAATGAGATTGAATGAAAATTGAGCATTGTATATCACCAAGTGAGGTAGTGAACTGACGCAACAAACTAAACAACTTAACTCGTTAAGAAACAACAAAACCTCAGCAAGTTTACAACTCGATAAGCAAAACACGACAATGTTGATAAACAGAGAGTAACAACTTGATGTACAAAACTCGACAACTTGATAAGCAAACTTAACAACTCGATAAACAAAACTTAAACAACAACTCGATAAATAAAGAACAACTACTCGATAAGCAAATACACTTCGGACAAACCGGGCGACGGAACGCACCCGAAACAGAGGTAGACTCGGACCTTCAACACTCCCAACACATGGAAATGCTAGGAGCTCCCTTCTAGAGACTAGGAAAAGACCAAAGACCAACTTTCCTCCATGGCCGACCACCAGAGAAGGCTGGCCTACCAGCTTTCTGCCTTGGAGACCAATACGGTGGTCGGCCAACCAGAAAAATTGGCTGGCCGACCAGAAAAAGTGGTCGGCCGACCACTTGGCCCGGCGACCTCCAGATTTTTGACACGTCCTCCAAACAGTGCCTTATCCTCTATAAAAGTTCCAGGTTCGTAGTTCTTTCATTCCATCTCAGTTTTGCATCAAAATGGAGGCATTTCTCATCCAAAATCTCACAGCTTGGATTGCTACTTTAGACGGCTCGGAAAAGTTGAACTTCCGGGGCTTCGGCATAAATGCACTATTCACGCTGAGTTGCACTCCGCTGCATCTTCCATTCCTCCATGCCGCAGCAAGGTTTTGGAATCCGGTGACACATGTCTTCTAGCTTTGGCGGGCAAGAGATGTGTCCTACCTTCGAAGACTTCCAAGCTTTGATGGAGTCCGAGCGCGACGAGGAAATCTTGCCCCAGCTTTGCTTTGGTCACGCCCAAGTCTTAGGACGAATGTGTGGGCTCACTATGCACGACGCTCGATCTCTGATCCGCAACGGAGAATTGGACATCCTCAGCTTGATTCATCGATTTTCTGATGCCGATGACCGCGGCGACCATCACTGGCAAGGTTTTCGGCAACATGCCCTTTTGCTTGTGCATGCTATCTCACTTTTTCCTTGCCCTAGGCTTCAGTGGGCCTAGTGTTCATTTGATCGAAGTTGCCCAAGGCTTGAAAGAGGGAAAGAGTTGCATTGCCATGACATTGGCTGAGACATTGATGGGCTTGGATGCTTTCCATCGCCGGAGACGACCAGGTTCGCAGGGAGTCCACTACTGCTGCAGGTAATGTTTCCCACCCTGTCTTACATATATATTGCTCACATCACTCGGCCCTCAGGCTCGATTTTTCTCTCAAAACCCTTTTCTCACTTTTCTCCTATCGTACGTCTCTCTATTCTTTATTCTCTCATTTTTCATCCCTCCCCAGGTGTGGTTGATGGACAAATTGCAGGTTGTGGACTCTTGCCCAGCATACTCAGCTCGCGGCTACTTCTTCCGACATCGCCTAGTCAATGCCTTTGATGAGGGATGGTGGTTTGACTGGATGTGCAATTTGTCCGCAGACCGCATTGCTTGGCGTTGTCCTTGGCTTAATCTACCGGCAATGAGCTATAGCATGTCCCGGCAGCCTGGGATTCAGTTGATTGGCCTAACACACTGCGTGTTCTACTTTCCTTTCCGGTTCCAGCGCCAGTTTGGTCATGATCAGATTTGCCCGGCAGAGGGGATAGAATACCCAGCTGCCTTTCCGGTCGAGGCGCGCAGCTTGCTCGGTATGCCACAGCATGGAGGACTAGAGAGCTCCTGGCCCCCGCTCCCACTTTCAGTTGCACTTTGTCTGATGAGTGCGTAGATTGGCTCAATGAAGAGGCACAGGTTGGGCCCAACTTAGCATCAGAGGCTTCGACCAACTCTGAGAGGGGGCGCAGGAACACCTGACTTATCTATGCCCCGGATTTATTACTTTATCAGTACTCTCAAGTTTTCTTTATGAGTGTAATAAAAAGCAACTTCAATTTGCATTCCAGAGTAGGAGAACTCTGTATTGAAATCAATGAAATTGAAGGTTGTGGGTACTGAAAATTTTCCGTTTGGTCCAAAAATGGTCTAAGTAGTAAAAAGATTAATTTGAGCAAAATCAACTTTTATTAAAACTTTTCAAAACTATTTTCGATATGGATCAGAACCGGACACGCCTGAGATTTGTCACTGAGATGCACAACCCCGGATCCCAGCAACTGGAAAGTTGCCCCTAGTCTTAATAGCACTGCACCGAAGATCACAACCGAAGCTCTTGAATGCTAAATAGACAAAGATGACCGAGATGATCAAATGGACATAGTTGATTGGGGAAAAGTTTATGGCTGGACTTCAAGATGAAGTTGCCTACGTATCCCAAAGATGGGAATCAAGCCTTACGTAGTTCGACTCAGGTTCACTCGTGTATTAACCCTCACCTTTTGCGCTCTAACTTTTGCCAAGGCCGCCCTTTGCGGGTTTTCAACCTTGCGAGCTCAGTTTTTGTAATTTCAAATTTTTCATGCTCTAACTTTTGTCTAGGTCACCCTTTCGGGTTTTCGGCCTAGCGAGCCTCTCAGGGGTAATATTTCTTCAACTTGTCCATGTTGATCGGCTATGAGAACTCTAGGTCATCTAGGTCCATCAGAACGACAGCTCCACCCAACCAGATAGACTTGATGATGTAAGGACCAGTCCAATTGGATCTGAACTTGCCCCTAGGGTCGTGGATGGGAGCTCGGTTGTCTTTCAGCACCAAATCTCCTTTTTTTCAGATTCCTGGACTTAATCTTCTTGTTAAAAGCCCTGGTAATTCTACGCTGATAACCCTGAACATGGTACAGTGCTTTCAGTCTTCTTTCATCAAAGAGCATGAGTTCTTCAAATATGCTCTGCTGCCAATCTGCTTCGGCTATCTGACACTCAGCCAGCACTCTCAATGACGGAACCTCAATTTCAATAGGTAGAACGGCCTCCATCCCATAAACTAATGAATATGGAGTCGCCCCAGTAGAAGTTCTAATTGACGTCTGGTAGCCCCACAGAGCAAATGGAAACTTATCTGGCCAGTCCTGGTAGGTTTCCACCATCTTCTGCAAAATGTGTTTGATGTTCTTGTTGGCGGCCTCAATTGCTCCGTTGGTCTGCGGCCGATATGTGGACGACTTATGAAAAGCCACGTTGTATTTTTCCAACAAGTCAATCACTTCCTTCTTGAAGTGGGAACCATTATCTGAAATGATCTCGTTCGGGACCGCGTAGCGACAGATGATGTTGTTTCTGATGAACTTCACAACATGTGAAGCCTTCAACACCGTATAAGATTGGGCCTCAACCCACTTTGTGAAATAGTCTATCGCGACCAGAATGAACTCATGCCCATTAGACCCTTTTGGAGTGACAACCCCGATCACATCGATTCCCCAAACTGAAAATGGCCATGGCGAAGTCATATTGTACAGCTTCGACGGCGGGATATTCATGTGGTTTGCATGGATCTGACATTTGTGGCATCGCCGAACAAAGTCGATACAATCCTCCTCCATGGTGGACCAGTAGTAACCCTGTCTGAGAATCTTTCGGGCTAGCATCACCCCGTTCATGTGCGCTCCGCACTCTTCTCCATGGATGGCCTCCATCAAGCTCTTCGATTCTTCAGCGTCGACACACAGCTTATGCATTCCCAGATGACCTCTCTTGTACAGTTTACCCCCGCAGATGATGAACTGAGCAGCCATTCTTCTGATTGCCCTTTTATCCTTAGCATTTGCCCCTGGTGGATACGTTTCTTTCTCCAAGAAGTTCCAGACATCGTAATACCAGGGGTTCTTATCTTGAACCTCTTCTATGGCAGCAATCGACTCGTAGGCCGGCGCAAACTTCTGGTCAATGATGATCGGACGCATCCGGACTCCAAAAGGAATGTCTATCATGGAAGATAGAGTTGCTAATGCATCTGCGAACCTGTTGTTCTCTCTTAACAGATGAGCGAAGTTCAGCTTCTCAAACCGAGGAATCAACAAGTCCAAGGTCTGACGATAGATTCTCATATTTTCTTCTTTGACTTTCCAGTCTCCTTTAGCTTGAGATACAACCAGGTTCGAGTCCCCGATGACGTCCAACTGTTTTGCCCCTAGTTCTAGGGCTGCTTCTAAACCAGTAATGCATGCTTCATACTCTACTTCGTTGTTCGAGACCTTGAACCGGAGTTTAAATGTTAGAGGGATACGGGACTTGTCGGGTGCTATCAGCAACACCCCTGTCCCATACCCGTACTGGTTTGACGCTCCATCAAAATACATCGTCCAAAATTCGTCGTCGATATGCAAAATAGCCTCATCTGGGAATAAGTACTCAACTGCTTCATCCCCTTCAACTGGGTGATCGGCTAGGAACTCCGCTACCGCTCTCCCCTTTACTGACTTGCGAGTCACATACTTCAGGTCAAATTCGGAAAGCAGAAGCAACCAACGAGCTAGCCTACCCGTAAGTGTCGGTTTCTCGAAGAGATACTTGATGGGATCTAATCTTGAAACCAACATTACGGAGTGAGCTAACAGGTAGTGCCGCAGCTTCTTGGTAGCCCATACCAAGGCCAAACAAGCCTTCTCGAGTGGAGTGTAGCGGGTCTCGTAATCCAACATCTTCTTGCTCAGATAGTAGATAGCTTTCTCCACTTTATCCTCTGATTCCTGCGCAAGCATGCAGCCTATCGTAGTTTCAGTCACTGAAAGGTACAAAATCAACGGTTTTCCCAGCTCAGGCAGTGACAACACGGGTGGGTTCTGTAAGTATTCCTTGATCTGTTCAAAAGCAGCTTGGCATCGGCCGTCCCATTGGAACTTCTTTCCTTTCTTCAGGAGACCAAAAAGTGGTTCACAAGTCAAGGTTAATTTTGAGATAAACCGTCTTATGAATTGCACTTTACCCAGAAAGCCTCTCACCTCCTTTTCAGTCCTTGGTGGTGGCATTTCTAAGATGGCCTTGATTTTGGAAGGGTCGACCTCGATACCTCTCTGTGTAATCAAGAACCCCAGCATTTTCCCTGCTGTAACACCAAACGTACACTTCTGAGGATTCAGTCGCAACCGAAATTCTCTGATCCTTTGAAAAAAACTTTTGCAAGGCGGTGTAGTGGCCCTCTCTTTCTTTGGACTTGACAATCATGTCGTCCACGTACACCTCAACCTCTTTATGGATCATGCCATGCAATATCGTGGTTGCGACCCGTTGATATGTAGCTCCAGCGTTCTTCAACCCAAGTGGCATCACCCTATAGCAGTAAGTCCCCCACGGAGGGGTGAAAGCAGTCTTCTCCCGGTCTTCAGGTGCCATCACTATCTGGTTGTAGCCCGAAAAGCCATCCATGAACGAAAGCAAAGCATGCCCCACTGTAAAGTCTACTAACTCGTCGATATGCGGCAGAGGAAAGTCGTCCTTCGGACTGGCTTTATTCAAATCCCTGAAATCCACGCATATCCGGATCCTGCCATCCTTCTTCGGTACTGGGACGATGTTGGCCAACCAAGTTGGGTACTCAAATACCAGCAGGAACCCTGCGTCAATTTGCTTAGTGACCTCTTCTTTAATCTTGAGAGCCCAGTCCGGGTGCATCCTTCTGAGTTTCTGTTTAACGGGTCGGGCCTCGGGGTCAAGAGGGATCCGGTGCTGTACAATCTCAGGATCGATTCCAGGCATGTCTTCGTAGGACCACGTGAAAACATCTTTGAAATCTTTTAATAAAGCGACTAAGCGCTCGCGTTCCTCCGAAGACAACGTGGACCCGATCTGGACCAGTCGCGGGTCCTCCTCAGTACCAACATTAGCTGTAGTGATTTCATCAACCAAGGGTTTAACAAATCTCTCCTGCTCTTGATCAATTAGACGTAAAACCGGAGGAATTTCTTCCTCGTCGTTTTCATCAAAATTTTGAAAGTCCTGATTAATACAATAAATCAAATGCATAGAAAAGTACTCAGAAACCACAGCCATTCCATTCTCATTAAGCACATCCAAATCGTCCGATTCCTCTGTTACAACAGACTCAAAAGAGAAAGAAAAAGACGACCTAGACAAGACTGTGGTATCCGGGTTATCACCCCCAGGATTACCGGACTCAGACTCAGACGAGCTGGAACCTGATTCCGACTCTACAGACTCGGTGGAATCAAATTCCGGCTCACTACTTGACCCGGTACTGCTTGACAAAAATCCCTCCTTGTACTGCCAGAAGAGAGAGGGTGCGATGGATGCATCCAAAATGCTTGAAGGTGGGCTCGCAGCTGTTTCATTCCCAATCATGGACACCGAGAAGTTATCCCCCAAGCACTTCTGTACGATCAGAGGATCTGAAAGTAGACAAGCCAGCGCTACCCCCATTTCAATTTTGGTGCTCTCAGAATCGGCTTTCTCATTCTGCTCAACCTCAGCTGATGGGTCTGTCTGCTCTTCGGCAACATCATCCCCGGATAACTGCAGGTCAAAGAAGATCTCAAACCCCGGCAGGCGCCTCCTCTCAGCATTCAGCCATGGCTCGGGAAGCCACAAAATGGAAAGTCCTCCCCCTCCCGGACGAAGCGTCCGTTTAGGGTACCCTAGATGGGTCGGTGCATTAATTCATAAGGCTTCCCTGCCTGTTTTGCTCTAGCTCTCCCGGCCATCTCTTTGCCTTTCCTTACCCAATCCTCTTTGGTGGGCAGGTAACCCAAGCCAAAGGTATGCGGGTTGTGCGGCACCTCGGCCGATACTGCAATGCCCTTCCGGCCACTCTTCCCTAATCCCATCTCAGGGATGTGTTGGAGCTTGTTCATGAGGTACACTGATTGAGCGCTAACATACAACCCCTCATCAACAACCAAGATGTTCTGTACAACCCGAGCCTCAGCCAGAGTAAACCCTGATAGGAACACATCCTCCGTGCCATGCTCGATTTCCAAAACTGGTGTAGACACTTCTGGCGGCAGATGGATCGACGAATTCCCGAAAACAATAGCCACCCCCTTCCCGTGGGGGTATTTCAACATTGGTGTAAGATGGAAGAGACTGCCTTTACCTGGTGCAACGACGGCCGCCCCAAGAGTAAATTGAAGGTTGCGGGAACGTCCAAGACATGAAAGTCAATTTTGTGCTGTCCCGGACCAACCTGAGTCTGAATTTTCACAATTCCCATCACCTCTCTGCTTGTGTTATCATATGCCCTTATCACCTGAGTTGTTGGCACGAAGTCCGCGGGCTTCAACTCGATTGTATATGCCGTCCATGACGGGCACACGTTAATAACGGATCCCGTGTCGACAAGAACCACCGGTATCCATTTGTTTCTACATTCCACAGAGATGTAGAACGGTTTGTTATGATTTGCGCCCTCAGGCGGCAGCTCTTTGTTAGAAAAGGTCAACGTCGGGGAACCTCCTCCCGGAAAGACCAATCCCACCACCTGTTCAGGCGTGGTGTCTATCGAGAGTTTGGCCTTGTCTATTGCCGATAGGACAGCCTGTCTATGCACACGTGAAGCCATAAGCAGTCCCCAGATGGAGATGTCTGCTTGTATGTTTTTCAACTGTTTCAGCATGGCCTCTTCTTCAAGTAGCTTCTCTTTCTGCTTTTCTGTCTCCTTGTCCTTCCCGGACGCCTCTGGCTGATCTAGGTGTGGGGGCTTGAAATACCGCCCACTCTTAGTCATATGATCAACTTCGCCAATGTACCAGGTATCGTCCGGTTAGTTACTCCTCCAATCCTCATCTGTGTAGGCAAGACATAAATCATCGTCTTCCCATCACATGCCATCGGCAGCCGACAGACACCTGCCTGGCTCCGTTGCAACTATCCTTGTACTCGCAATACGTTCCGTCCATGTGCTCACAGCACGCTCTATCTTTGTGCACACAACAGTTTCAGTCCCCACAGGGGCCTTGGCTTTTCTGGCTCTCTCAGAGCCTTCAATTCCTTCCCATTCTAGCTGCGTCAATGCAGCCTGTTGTTCAACATCTCTTGTATTCAAAATGCCCAGATCCCGAGCGAAATTCTTGGCACCGGCGCTCCCCGGCGATGCATTCTGACTCCTGGCCCTTCCGGCCACAACTGATGTCCTTGCCACTGACAGGCCCTTTTCCAGCTAAGATTCTTCAACAATATCTGGTTGGTCGTCAAGCCACCCTGTAACCTCTGCTGATTCCTCAAAATCAAACCAGTTGGCTGTTGTGTCTCCCGGATCTTGTTCATCAAAAAACTGAAGGTTAGCAAGGTCCCCTTCCAGAACTGCTAAGTCATCTATCCTCTGATCAAGTCCATCTCCCCGTAGTACACAAATTTCTGCCCCCACCGGCAATTCCACATTTGGCCTAATCTGACCCGCTGACGCAATGTAGCCACTCGAATTGTACACCTCCTCAGCAAAGCTCCCCAATTCCTCAGTCCCTGAATCCACTGTACCACTTTCCTCCGAAATCATCCCTATTCCGTCTTCGACAGCCACCACCATTGGTTCGGGTTGGGTTCGGGAGATGTCCAACATGCACAAGTCAGTGCTGTCAGGAAGGAACACCTCCGGCTTGGGTAGGTGGGACGGGGTGATATATATGCTGGGGTCATATGACATGACCCCGGTCTGGATAAAGTTGATTCGTTTGGGAGGTGGAGCTTGGTTGTGTGGTGGGAGAGGGTTGGTTGTGACATTGGGTTTTTCTGGAGGCACAATCACCCTGTTGTCAACAAGATCCTGAATCTCGTGACGCAATCTAAAACAATGGTCGGTATCGTGACCATGTTGTTGGTGAAAGGCACAATACTTCGCCGGGTTATGAGAGGGAGGTAGCACTACTAAAAAAAACACTTTTTGCGACCGTCACATGCCGTCGCAAATAATAAAAATACAGTCGCAAAAGACTTTTTGCGACGGCCTATGCGACTGCAAATGGGGGACGCAAATATGGGGGTGGCAAATACTTTTTGCGACGGCAAAACAACAGTCGCAAATTATTTGCGACCGCCTAAACTACTTTTTGCGACAGTTTTTTTGCCGTCGCAAAAAAAAATTAAAAAATAAAAAACACTTTTAGCGACCATTGTTTTACTGTCACAAATAATTATTTATTAAAAAAAATCATATATGAGTTTGCTACAACAAAAAAAATCAATTATAAGCACCAAACAATTTTTTGTAAATGAAAAAGAACAAAATTAACAAATTAATTAAATTTATAATAGACATTATCCATTAACCATCCTTAAATACACTGTACTAAAAAATTCAAGGCTTCAAAAAAAAAAAAAAAAAAAAACAACATAAGTAACTCATGAAGTAGACACAAGTAATCCCAGATTACCATATCAGTTACATACTCCACAACAATGTCCTCCACCAGTGATCCCAGTTTACCATATCAGTTGATGATGCATGTTCTGCTAGAGCAAGACCAGCTCTCAAGATAGGAACAATCTGCAAAGCTAAATAAATAGTGCATCAGATGATGGCTACCGAAAAGCTATACTCTTCCAAGATTAAATAATTTCTAAAGCAGGTCACATTCATAAATTTGTAACATTGTTATCATCAAATCTTAAAAAAGGGAACCCCAACTAGCTTGCAACAAATGTGTTGTGGGGAACTTCCTATACTATACACAACAAGAAGATAAGAAATAAATTTAGATTATCCATTACATAGAAAGGAGAGACAAGAATAAAATTTTAAAAATGAGATTGATAGACAAGAATAAATTCTACAGAGGCAACAGCCATTGGTGACTGAATCTCCCCTCTTATAGTAGGCTGCCAGCAATAAAACCATAGCAACATAAGTAAAAAATATTCAGTTTTCAATCTAAATCTGCTTGTTAGATGTTTATGTGGGTGCTTTGATTATGCTGTGAAATAGTGTTGGGTTACACATAGTACTTTGATTTTTGATTTTTTGAAAACATCAGCAAAATTTGTTACTTCACTTATTGAATGACTGATGGAGTGGGGAATCGTAATGTGACTCAAACTTAGAAAAGGAAATGTAATTTCTAGAACTTCAAAGGTACTTATATAATGAAAACAAACCTGAAGAGATGTCAGTGTAATTTACCTTATTTATAATTTATAAAGTAGATTAAAGAATGCCTCCAGATATTGGAATTCCCAGTTTTAAAAAGCCCACCAAAACCACGGATGCAATACTATTCCTATACAAATGCCAAATTACTTTCTTTACATCTTCCTCTCTTCTCAACACTGTTTTAATTGTTCATGTATTTCTTGCAACACTGTTTGATAGTAAATAATAGAAGCAGACTCAGCAGAGATACAGACAATCAAACGTTAACAACCACAGTCCAACAATTCTATTATGGGCCCTGTTACAACAGATAAACAGGTTGCAATTGACTTCAAAGAAAGAGTTGTTCACATAATGTTATTATCCCCTATAAATCAATGATTGTCCAATTTTCTAAGTTCTGTATTAGACCCACATAATATACTATTTTTTAAAGTATCCATAGCATGAATATTGTTTGAAAATAAACAACAGGCATCGAATATTAGCTCACCAGCCAATCCCTTGATGCTTCATACATAACCAGCCTCCCTAACTCAGCCATGGCATTTTCTGTAATGATTATAATCATACATTACATTAATGTATCAATAGAGAAAAAAAAAATAAAATTTTGAAGTAATGGGAAAACAAATACAACATTTTTGAGCAACAAAAACCATAACGAACACATGAACATGAAATATTTTGGAAACTGAATCTAAAGAAGGACATAAGGTTGTACTTCTTCAAATGGTTTGTATAAATCCTCTACTCAACTCAACTAGCTTTCGTCCCAATTACTTGAGATCAGTTATATGGATCTATTTACTCCAATTTGGTTCTTTTTTGGTCATATCATTACTTAAATTTAAGATATTCATGTCCTTTCTTATCACATCAACTCAAGTTCTTCTTAGCATTCCTCTATTTCTTACATGCATGTTAACTAGTCACGTGGATCAAATCACTTCTTACATGCACGTTATCTAGTCTATGATGCTCGTGACCAAAGTAGGATCAAATCAATCATCCTTACAGTTGTGTTAATTAGTCTATGATGCACGTGACCGAACCATCTCAAACAATTGTTCATGATCTTATCTTCAATTGGTGCCACTTTTCATCGGACCTCCAATTCAATGACATTTTCTGTTGCAAGACTATTGACGCAACTACATGTGGTCATTATTGTAACAAAGTATTAAAACCTTTTTTAAAGGTATAATTGAGAAGTAGGGATTAAAAAAAATATTACCAACAAGCACTTCATTTCCCCTCTGTTTCCGCCCAATTTTGGGGGCAAGATATAACTTTTCGACCATTCTGATCACAACAAATTAATAGTCAGCACAGAAAATAGAAAACATATAAACGAACACAGGCAGGTGCTATGACCAATGTTCTTCCATTGGATTTTGTTGGATTCGATAAAATTAGTTGAGGAAGCTTAGTTTTTTTCCTTTGTTTCAGTTCAGTATAAGCCTGACATTAAATAGAAGAATTAGAAGGACAAAACAGTTTCTTTTCCAGACAAAATTTAATATGTTTGTTGATAACATTTTTATCTCATAACATGTTCAGTAGGAATGGAACAATGACAAGAATTAAAGGTAGCACACATTTGGCAGGTTTAGTACCACAAAAAGAATATATATGATGGCACACCACCTTGATACAACACCTGATATCTAAAAGCATTACGTGTGCAACACATGTTCACAGAGAAACACATCTCCATAAATATCATGTCACTCATGTGCAATACATGTTGCCAAAGAAATGTGTGCATAAACACAGAGTTTAAGAAAATAGAGACAATAGGGAAGATAAGAAAGTACACATTGCGTACTTCATATGTATAGAGAGAGAGAGATAAATTACCTTCATGATTAACACAGAAAGCAGCTCGTCTTCAAAAAATTCAGAGCGAGTTTGAACCTGCAATTAGAATATAGAAGATGGATCAACCAGTAAAACATATATTAATTGACATGAAATGTTTAAGCAGAATATATCTTGAATCAAACAAATCACATAGAGCAATCCAACGAAAATACCTTGTTGCTCCGAAGATTGCAAACAGAGAGAGTCCCATCTCCACTTAACAATTTTAAAGAAAATAAGTTAAATAAAATAAAACAAAAATATCATAAAGTTTTTCAATATGGAACTGCCAAAAAAATGAAATGCAGCCTGGAAGCAAAAAAAAGCCATTCAGTAATATACTTGGAGAATATATCCCTCCTTTCTTCTGAACAGAGATTGAATATAGCACAAACACACGAGAAAGAAAACTGAATATATGAAATACAGGAGATTAATGATATCCTCTAGCAACCGTTTTGCATACATATTACATAGATATTGTCATTTGACTTCCTTGGATGTGCACAAAACATCTCTACAAGTGTCTCACGAACAGGAGTCATATGTACTTAATTCACAGTCACTGTCAACTCCATGAGAACCTTCCAAATAATTGAGCATATTACAATTGCTTGAAGCCCCACTGGGACCTCAATTCCACTCACAATATGGTGGATATAGTATTCCCCACACCCTAAAATTTCACTATCAAATCTGAAATAAATCAATAGAGAATGCCAACTTCCCTAAATGCATGGAATTGGGGTTGAACATGTATAAAATAAAGTAGCAGAGAGAGAGAGAGAGAGAGATGCAGTAACTTGAAGGGTCACTCACTAAAGATGGGGCAAGGAGTCTGCTCATTTCTAAGAACAGCAACCCAGTGGTTGACCAGTGGATGTGGAGGAACAAACACCTGAAAACCAACACAATTATATATGAGAACCTATTCGAATTAAATGCTCTCTTTGGTTACTGAGAAAATGCATGAATTCCAATGCCAAACAGAAATCAGAAATTTCCCTCATTCCCTTCAATTTTCCAGCACTTTCTCAGCAACCGAAAGGATGGTACACTCACCAGCATTCTATTTTTTGATAGCGATTTCTCCGACATCGTCGTTTGGGATTTGACGGCCATACAGCTAGGGTGCCAAGAATTTGAGCAGTAAGAAATCTATGACAACAAAAAAAATAAATAAAAATAAAAAAAAAACAGTAAAAACAAGAATTTGAGCAATAAAATGCTTATCGAACCAACAACATACTCAAAGCTTTATTTGTACTCATGATATTAGTACCTAACATAGCTGTGTACAAGCAATTGGATTGACAATTCTGGATCAACACAACACAGATGAAATCACAGTAAAAACAGTAAGAGTAGATAGAGATTGTTCCAAGAGGTTCAAACACCTCTATTGTTTTCAAGAACGAATTAAATTCAACAGAATATTGAAATCAATAGAATATTGAAATTCAACAGAATAATGAAGAGGAGAGAACTAAAACCTCCCCAAAACATCCAAATCGTAGAATATTGAAATCATTAAACACATCTAATAGATATAATAGAGAGAGAAAGTTGGATTCATTCATAGAAATTAGGTTTACCGATTATGAATCAATCGAAATTTTCAAATCTTCATCAACAATCGATCAAAACTTTCAAATCTTCATCAACAATTGATCAAAATCTTCAAATGAACAATAAAATTGTGATGGAGAGTCCAAAGAGAGAGTCAAACGAGAGAGAATGAAGAGTGAAGAGTGAAGAGAGAGAGAGAGAGAGTTCATACCGTTAGAGGTCGGTCTTCAACGAAGAGAGTGAAATCGATTTGGGAAATAAGGGATAGATAGGGTTAAAAGAGATAAGGGATCGATTTGGGAAATCGATTTGGGAAATACGGGATAGACACCGTTGGAGGTCGGTCCTTGTACAGGAAATAAGGGATCGATTTGGGAAATTGAAAGAGAACCCGAAATCCCTTTCTTTTCTTTTTTTTAAGAACACGATTTGGGGGTTTAAATAAAATGACAATTTGGTGAAATTATTGATTTTTTGCGACGGTTAAATAATCAGTCGCAAAAAAATAGACGCAAAAAGTCTTATTCCTAGTAGTGTAGTGGATTTGGCAATGGCCGCGGCTCCAGGGGCTTCAAGTGCCCTTTCCTGATTAAAACCCCCAGAGCTTTGGACAGGGGCATATATAATGGGGTGAAGGTTCTTTGGCCTCGAGGTTGGTATTTGGTTGTTTATGGGTTGCTACCGGACGCACCGGTGAACGGTGTAGCCGCAAGGGCTCTTTGGGGGGGGGGTGGTGTGACCATGCTTACTTCCGAGGCTCTGGCAGTTGCAGCACTGCTCGAGCCTGTATTTGTGTTGTGGTTGAAGGTTCTCCTGGGTTACTCTCTGTCATTGTCGATCAGACCCTGCTTCAAAGCATCCTCGATCTGTACCCCCATCTCATGTAAATCTGAATAGGTGGAGAAGGGGAGTACGATCATTTTTTGCATGAGCTTAGGTTGGAGATTACACACAATCATCCGTATTTGATCTTTGTCAATTGGCCTAAGGGTCATCATCGAGGCCTTGCGAATTCAAAAAAGCTCTCCTTCGGCTCCTGTCTAGTCGTCTCAAGATCACGAGTTGTGATCTCGATCTGTGTATTATAAGAGTACTGAGCGACAAAAGCCTCGGCCATCTCATCCTAATTCCTCTTAACATCGTCTTCCAGTTTTGCGTACCAGATGGCCGCCACACCCGACAGGGTCCGGCCGAATAAAGAAAGCTTCTGTAGTCTGGTGAGACCCATCGGCCTTAATATGTCTGAAAACAGTCATAAGTGCACCATGGGATCCCCGGACCCGTCAATATGTGGCATCTTAAATCTGTCCGGTAGCGTCACGGCTGCGTCGGTATACCCATCTTCGATGTCCGGGATGGACTTCACACCCTGAGATTTCTTGAACAGCTTTTCAAGCTTGCTCACTTTTAATGCCGTGGGGTCCACCTTGAATTCGAAGGGAGAATCCGGTTGATTGATAGGAGTGGGTGCCTTGGATAGTTAAGGTAGAATCGGGGGCGGAGCCGGCCTGTTGGGATGTCTGTATCCTCCTGGACATTCTGGACATTCGCCGTCTCCCCGGGTATTGGAACTCTTGGTGGGGGAGGAGCTTGGTGTGAAGCTGATGCTCCGGCTTGCTGCTATAGCTGGGTAATTAGCTCTGCCTGTTGGGCCATGACGACGGCCTGCTGTTTGGCAAATTCTGCTTGACGAGCAGCATCCTCCTGCATGGTTCTCATGCTCTCCTGGAGCTGACGCATCATTTCTTCGATTCCTGCCATACTGCCCTGATCTAGCTAAACTACCGGTATATGTTCCCTCTCTGCGGGAGAAACAAAACCCTGATCTCTACTGTACTCAGGTGGGGTAGACAAAGCCCTCTGAACTGACTGCTGAACTGATATCTTCTGTCTAACTGCCCTCCGTCTAGTAACCGGGGGTAATGAGTGGAACACTGGTTGTCCGTCTAGCAGATCCTCAGATCGATGGAGTCTGCGACCTCTAGTCCAGAGTGCTTGGGGAATATCTACTTGGTCGGAAACAATTGTGCTAAACTACCTAGCAAAAAGATAAATAAAGCATAATAAGGAAATAAACAACCAGAAAAAACGGACAGCATAACGGCTTAAATAAACACAACACACAGTCGGTCATGACAATACATAGTTGGCATTTGTAAGCTGAATATATTGTTCTCAAGTACTGATCATTGTTCCCAAATCACTGCCTCAAATCTGAATCTGATACCCATAGGTAAAACTGATTCCCAAATACTGATACTGATGCCCGCGGGCCTGATGCCCAGACTTGCAAACTGATACATGCATTCCTGTAGAGACACACTCTAAAAGCAAGCAAGTGAGAGCCAAAAACACCCCTATGGACGGGTAGGGTTTCCCTGTCCTATTTTGTCAGGAGCTAGGGTTTCACTACGCACGCAGTGGTTTCAAACAACCTATAATCGGGTGAGCAACCTGTCCTGGTTTGGGATAGTCACTATGGATTCCGATATGCACTAGGTCGAATGGTCAAAAAGGGTGCCCCGGTAAAAATCGGGGTTTGTGTTCCCATCGTGGCAGAGCTCGTAACCGGTCAGCCTTATGGCACGCAACCTCCGGCAAACCGTTCAGGAATAGCAGATAGCAAACACAGTGTCTTAGGCGCACCAATGCGAATGCAATACAAAGAAACACATAAGTGTAGTCAAAACAAGATCTCATGAGTTCGAGTCAAGTTCTCTAACTCCCCAACAGAGTCGCCAAAAATTGTAGACGTCCCTAAATGTCCCGGGAAAATCCCGTTTTGCTCATTGGGCTTACTACAGTTCGGACTCAAATGTCACGGTTCTAAATCTAATCCCGCAAGATGCAATGCGAGACCGATAAATCACCAAATAGTCCAAATCCGGCAAATCGTTTTGAAAAATAGATTTTTAGAAAGAAGTGCCAAATATAGACTGCTTTGCCAGATACAGAGTCGCCACCTAAATATTTTGTTTTGGGGGGATTTAGGAAACCCTGACTCGTGCCTAAGGCCACGTGTCCGTCATCACCAAAGTTGCCTCAGCTCGGGAACTTGGGTACGATTGGGGAAGGTCATTTCATGAGCACCCCCGCTCGCCCGATCGAAGATCGGCCACTAATAAGCATGATATCGGGTTTTTGAAAACACATGTGCTCTTATTCTGGTTTATTAGCCTAGAATTACTATGTGATGCGCACAGCATACAAGTATAGACTGGATTGCCTAATTTGGAACAAAGCATCGCATATCCATTTATTTTGAAAATGGATTGAAGTTTGCTACTCGCAAGTAGGCTAAAACACGGGTTTCGACGAATTATTCCAACTCAAGCAACCCAACCTTCACCCACAGGCATTCAGGCAGTTATATCACATAAGCACATAGCCTCATGGTAAACATGCTATCATGGCAGTCACTTACACACATGCAAGGATGCTAAAGCATAAACACTTACCGAGTACTCCGAGCCAAAGAAAGAAGCTAATTAGAAATCATGCATGAATCCTAACTATGCTAAGAATGCCTAATGCAACACATGCAAAAATGCAACTACAATAGGCTCGGCTATTCTAAGATTGCATATGAGATGCAACAATCGATACATGTATTCAACTTAGAATTGAAATATAATACAGTTAGCATGATGCGCCGAGCCCGGTGCATGCAATACAGATGAATGAATGCAAACACGCGAACATATAGATGCTAATTGAAACATGCCCTAAAACTAACCATCATAAGGTGGTAAATAAAAGGGAGAAAGACGTGGGGTTGGAAGACATGCATCACACACACGCACATTTATTACAAAGTTCGCCCTCTCGCGGAGGGTCCGAATAAGTAATACAGAACCAACTGGCTAATCTAAGCTAATTAAACTGGTTATTACACAACCGAAATGAATAATGAATTACAGCTAAATATTACACAACATTAATCAATTAATGAATTAAACTAAGGAAGCAAATAAATTAGCATGCAAGCTACATGAAATGGACTGCCTCAGCTCTATTCGAATGATAAAGGATGCATGCATGCTCGAGTCGCCTTGTCGGGAAATCCATCGCGATGTCTCAGCTCGCCTTTGTTTGCAATTGAACTCAGAAACTTGCACAAAGCTCCAAGGGGATGAAACTCCACCCTGGGAATCTAGGGGAAGGCTACCGACCAGCTATAGGCATTAGAGACCACCTACTCTAGACACCCCATTTTGACCGGCCCTAAGACTTGGGCGCTTTCTTTTGATTACCCGATGATGACAATTAGAATGTGTTTCTCACAAAATTCTTAGTAAGAAAGATGGAATTTAAGTTTTAATCCCAACCTTCACCCATTTTTTGGCCAAACTATTTTAGACCTTAAAACCCTCTTTTCAAAATATGTTTTTTTTTTAAATGTTTCTACAATGTCCCGAGGCTCCCATTTCGATTAAAATGTTGCACTTTTCAGTAAACCGAGTAAGGACAAAGTGGAAATAAATGGAAGGGAGGTGAACTTTTTTGAAAAATATTAAAAACATCTTCTTTATAGGTTTGGAGTTGAAGGAAATAGGAGGGGATGAAAGAAAATTGGTTTAGGAAAAGAATGAGTATCAAATCATTAAGAAGGAAATGAGCAGCCTTCACTAAATTAGGCATTTCTCTTTGTACACTTGGAATTTAAATGTGAGGCCACCACCATTGGAAAGTAGACTTCTGGGGCTTTAATTTAGACCCAAGAACCACCTCAGACCAAGTCCAAATAAGGGAGATATGCCCATTTGAAGTTGGGCTTAAGAGTAGATTTTGTTGACCCAGCCCGAGACAGCCTTTACTAAATTAGGTATATCTCTTTGTACACTTGGAATTTAAATGTGAGGCCACCACCATTGGAAAGTAGACTTCTGGGGCTTCAATTTGGACCCAAGAACCGCCTAAAACCAAGTCCATATGGGGGAGATATGCCCATTTGAAGTTGGACTTAAAAGCAGATTTTGTTGACTTGGCCCAAAACAACAATAGCCCATTTTTTCTTGGTTTTGGTTCGGTTGGGACAACCCATTTACCTATTTTCTAAGCTATTCAAGTGCATCCACTCATCCTCCATTATACCTAATCATCCCCCATTGTCAAAAAGAGGTTTTGTTTCCATTCATAAAGGAGTATCCCATGCAACCACCTTGAAAATTTGCCCTCCTATCACATTCTTGTCTCCCACCTTGTCTCCCACCTTCTTTTTGACCTTTACTCTCCCTCATTGCCTATATAGAATGATCATATTGTAAGAGAGAGAGAGGAGACCACGAAATTGAAGAGAAATGAGTGAAAAAAGAGAGAAAAATTGAGTTTTTGAGTCAAAAATATTCCTATCTTCCATATACACCCCATACCTTCCATAGCTACTGAAATTCCTCATTTCCATACACCAAAACCACTCCAAAAATTCTGATATAGCCAAAGATCAATTGCCTTGATCATAAGGAAGAGTGTTTAGTGATTGAAAGTGAGAAAAACTAGAGAGTTAGCCACTTTCTATACCACAAACTCCATAAACTCCATAATTTCGAATTGAGGATTTGAGAACACACTTCCTACACTTGAGGGTGATCAAGAGGAAGTTTGGAAATCAAAAAGTTCAATCTTTCTTTGGAAGGGGAATTGTTAGTCTTTCATTTTCTTATATTTTATATCTTATATTTATTTTCATGCTTCTTATTTCATTGTGTTTTGTTATAATCTAAGTGGTTTGTTTATCTCATATTTATTTTCTTACTTTATATTTCATAGTGTGTTGTTATAATCCTAGTGGTTTGTTTAGCTCATAATTATTTATTTATTTTTATTCGCATGCTTTAATTTCATATTAGTTTTGTTGTAATCTTGCATGTTCTACCTCATATTTATTTTTTTTTTTCGTGTATTAGTCTCATATTAGTTTTGTTATAATCTTACATGTTCTATCTTATATTTGTTTTATTGTTTTAGGTTTATGTTGTGAGTTTGCACTTTTTATTTTATTTTATATTTGTTTTCTTGTTTTTTTTTAATCTAACCGGTAGTGGTTAGTTGAGCCACCTACATATTTTTTGTTTGTTCATTTTCTTGGTTTCGCAACAAGACAGGTTTTGCTTGGCCTAGTTGGCCGGCCGGTTAGCTTCTTCCGAACAAGATGGCGTAATCTCCCAATATTGACCAATTTCTGCCGGCGGTTGTAAAGAACATGAAGCTTTTATTTTATTTATTTTTTATTTTGAGTGTATTGTGAGGTTTTTATTTTGTTGTAATATTCTCCTCATCTCTCTCTAATTTGATTTGTAATTATTCTTTAAAATGTTGTAATAATTCCCGCCCCGCTTCTTTCTATCCCGTTCTTTTACTTGCTTTCTTTATTTGTACATAAAAATCATATTTATTTTTCATCATAGTTATGCTTTGCATCCATGTTTCATGCATCTTGATTCGGCTAAGTTTGCATTTGTGGATTTAATCAATTCCTATGTGATTATGTGCGCTACCTCATGTTCTCGAGATGATTCACATATCATATTTTAGAAGCCGAATCTTTAGTTGCATCTCATGAGTGAATTGCATTAGGATTTTTTATATAAGATCATGCATATTTTACTAACTTTGTTTTGTAGCTTGTTCGTGGGACGTCAAACATGTAAGTTTTTATGCTTTAGCATCCCGTTTGTGTGTGTTTTTCTTACTATGTCTAGCATTCTACCATGAGGCTATTTGCTTATGTGATATAACTCTATGAATGCCAGTGGATGGAGGTTGTGTCGCTTAATTTGGAATGATGTTGATTTTTCGTGCTTGCAAACTCAATTTATTTGGGTTGTACATCGTCAAAACTCTTTCAAAATGTATGATATCAAATTGTTCCAAAATGAATGGCATAGTCTATACTTGTATGCTTCACATAGTAAATTTTAGGATTTATTAACTAATCAGAACATGAACATATAAAGAAAATAAAAGTCATATCATGGTTTAGTAGAGGCCGATCTTTTGATCGGGTGAGCGGGGGTGCTCATTATTGACCTTCCCCTCTCATACCTAAGGTTCCGAGCCAAGCATCCTTGGTTACGACGAACAGTGGCCTTGGCACTGAGTCATGGGTTTCCTAATTTCTCAAAATATTAGGTGGCGACTCTGAGATCTGATGACGCAGTCCATTTTCGACAAAATTGCAATAAAATGGATTTTCACTAAAAGTTTCCAAATCTGGACTCTCATCTACGTTTCACATTGCACTCGTGAGACTAGATCAAAGAGATCTTGGGGGTCTGAACTGTTTAACGCGCGCGGGTACCCCCCGGGCATGTTACAGTTTCTGGCGACTCTGCTGGGGATTTTATGAAACCTTGACTAGAACTCCATGATATGACTTTTATTTTCAGTTATATGTTTATTGCATTGCATGCATTGGTGCACTTAAAGTCCCTGTGTTGCCCAGATGCTGGTGGGAGCACAGGCACACTTTTTGTGACACTATACCTATCTCTACGTTACTTTGGAAGCCTTGTATTATAATCTTTTGAGATCTGAAAGTTCTCAGACTTTGAAGAGAGGCTAATATTGACTCTTCTGAGTTCCTAAGATCTTCATTGGTTATGACCCAAAGGACTCTTTGGTAACGTCACCTTGACTTTAACCCCTAGAGTAAAGCCAACCTTGTACATATATTGAGCTCTAGTACCTTTTAAACTTAGGACAGGATGCTCTCCTATTTCTAGGATGTGTGATACCACTTGTCTGAATAGTGAAACCCTAGATCATTTCAAGCTAGGACAGGATAACCCTACCCTCCATAGGGGTGTTTGTTCTCTTTCCTGCTATGTGTTATGTGCAATGTATTGGATCTATACAGGGGTTCTCAAATTCAAATGAGTGGTTCAGGTAGTTCAACTTAGCACCATTACTTCAAAAACAAAAAAATAACAAAAACATAAAATCAAAAAAAAATTTGTAAAAAAAAAAAAAAAATAATGCCGATATCCCACAAAGTCGACCATCTCTGTGATTGGGAAGTGACCACCTGTTGATTGCACGAGCTTTATTTTGAATGTTGTGGTTGGCCCACACTTTGACTAGCAAAATTGAGAATGGTTTTATTCTGAGTTCTGAATTGAGTATTGAGTCTAAGTTTGACTCCACCAAGTTTGTAGAGTTAGAGTCAGGCTCGAGTCAGCCTAATGAGTCAGAGTCTGTTGATTTCGATAGTGCTAACCTAGACATTTCTGTCCTGCCTAGGTCATCTTTGTCATTTTCTTTTGAGTATGTTGTCAAAAGTCTATTGTCATTGCTGAGTCATAGTTTCTTTTAAATAAACAGAAAAACAAAAAAATAAAATGCCATAGAGTCTGCCTACTTCTCTGTGCCTTAATTCATCGCATTGACCAAAGTTTTCAAAACTTTTTCCAAAACTTTGATAAAAACGAAGAGGAAGAATTTCCTCGGGATTTGTAAATTTTGATCAACTGAGAGGAAGAGAGGTGTGCTAAGCCTTTGATGAATAAAATCATTTTTGTTAATGTGGGTATTGAGAAGGATCCTGGCTTGGTCCAAATTGGTTCTATCTTATCTTCGTAAAAGTACGAGTGATTAGTCACTTTGTGAAAAGATTTCAAAAACTGTTTTTGCGTGGTCCTACGAAGACATGCCTGGAATTAGTTATACAGCATAGGATCCCTCTTGACTCGTGGTCCGACCTCCTTAGCTCCTTAGCTTTCAAACCTTGATTCGAAGTATTCAATGATCATTCAAAGTGTAAGTCTTGCATAACCGAATTGGAAATAGCCCTTGAACTAGGGGCCATGATGTGATTCAAATGGAGGCAGCCCTTCAACTAGGGGCAATAAGGTCGAATATGATTTAGATTGGAAATAGCCCTTGAACTAGGGGCAATGATGTGATCCAGATTGGAAACAAACCTTGAACTCAGGGCAGAGAATGTGATTTCGATTTGAAACAGCCCTTGAACTAGGGGTAAAAGTGTGAGGGTTGCATAGCTGAAATGGAGGTAGCCCTTGAACTAGGGGCAATAAAGTATCACCCTTGAGAGGCTCGCTGGGTCGAAAACCCGGAAAGACGACCCAGGCAAAAGTTAGAGCACAAAAATAAATAAATAAATAAATAAAAATAAAAAATAAAAAGAAAAATGAAAAGCTCGAAAGGTTGAAAACCCGAAAGGGCGGCTTTGGCAAAAGTTAGAGCGTAAAAGGAGAGTGTCAATACCCGAGTGAACCTTAACCAAAACTATGTAGGGCCTGTAATTCAGATTGGAAACAGCCCTTGAACTAGGGGCAAGAAGGTCGGATGTGATTTAGATTTGAAGCAGCCCTTGAACTAGGGGCAAAACGTTGGATGTGATCAAAGAGTTAAAATTGAATCGTTTCCCAATGAAGACCGCCTAGAAAGGCAAAACCCAGAATTTGAGAGAATGAATATTATTATTGAAGGACAGTCGAGTTCCTATCCACTACACTAGGGGCAACACTAGGGGCAAATTCGGACCCAATTAGCCTAGTCCCTACGTCATCATATCTACTGGTCAAGTGTAGTAGTCGTTCTTATAGATGGCCTAGAGATTTCACACCCAATCAACATGGACAAGCTAAACTGAAACCCTTGAGAGGTTCGCTGGGCGAAAAACCTGGAAGGACGACCTAGGCAAAAGTTAGAGCAGAAAAACAAAAAATAAAAAAAAAATGATGAAAACAAAAATGAAAATGAAAAAAAAAATGATGAAAAATGAAAAGCTCGCAAGGTTGAAAACCCGAAAGGGCGGCTTTGGCAAAAGTTAAAGCGTAAAAGGAGAGTGTCAATACCCGAGTGACCCTCAGCCGGAACTACGATGGCCTGATTCCTATCTTGAGGATACGTAGGTAGCTTCATCTTGAAGTTCAGCCCCAATAATTTTTTCAACTTATTCATTTCGTCCATGTTTGATTTGTGTATCTATAGTCGACTTGGTTGTCCTATCCGTGTTTGATTGGTGTATTTTCATTCAGTTCAGTTCAGTTGGTTCGAGTCAACTTGGTTCAGTTCGGTTCGGTTCTGTTCGGCGGTTCGGTTCGGTCCAGTTCTGCTTGGCTTCATTCGGTACGGATTGGCTTGGTTCAGATCGGCTCGGTTCAGTTATCCCCATTGATTATCTGGCTTGGGGCTATGCACCCTGATGGTTGATTCCATGTTAGTTAAGTAGTGGCCATTTGCAAAAATAGATTTTGATTAATTTGAACGAAGCTGACTAATTTTTCCCGAAAATTGTTCCATTTTTGCAAAACTTGGACCATTCTTTGGATTTGAAAAGGGAAAATTTTCAGTGCTCACAGTTTAGCTTACATAATTTGAAACAGAAAATGGAATAAGTATGCTAATCTAACTCTCATGTTGATCAAAGAATCAAGAGAAAAAAAAAAAAAAAAAAGGCAAGGCAATGAATTAGGGGCATAGTTGAGTAAGTGGTTCTGTCTTCTCCCTCCGCTCGAGTCAACTCATCAGTGTATATAAGTGTGTATTCATACGAGTCAATGTATATAAGTGTGTTCCTTTCATACCAGTCAGTATATTTATACCAGTCGGTGTATTTATACTAGTCAGTGTATATAAGTGTGTTTGGATAGTTTTTGCTTCGTTCTTCTTTCGTTAAGTCATTCTTTGATTCAGGTCAGTATAGAATCAATGTTTAATTCAGAGTTCAAAATTCAATCACTCTCAAATTCAATCAAACAAATTGTTTTCAAGCTCAAAGTGATATGCTAGTCACGCCATTGATGAGCAAAAAAGAAACTGATTTTGTTACAGTCAGGGGATGATATCCCCGATTACAGAGACTCCAAAAACAAAAGAAAAAAAAAAAAGAAAAGAAAAGAGAGAAAACAACAAACCCAGAAAAGATATATTCGTATATATTTGTGTATATATCCGCCTCTGTCTGTGTATACGTCTGTATATGAATATATATATACCGTATGTACATATTTGTGTATATTTTGTTTATATCGCACGATCACATCCTCACCGTGCATCTATCGCACGATCATAACCATATTGTGCATCTATCGCCAATAAAGCACCTACCGCACAATTTCAATTCCATCGCACTATATTGTGCATCAATTCAACCGCGCTATCTCACGCATCGCTGCACTTTTACTTCCATCGCACTATCTTGTGCAATTTCAATTCTATCGCACTGTCTTGTGCAAATTCAATTCCATCGCACTATCTTGTGCACTCCTGTAGTCTAGGAGACTTTAAATCCTCTAGAGGTGCAAGTCCTTTGGTGTTTGTCGTGCCCGAACGACTTCAGGCGGTCTGGTGTAGCCTGTGTTTGCAATGAGTTCCTAGGAGACAAACTGCGACGGTGGAAACTAGAGTTCGAATGGCGATGCCTAGAACGCAAAAGGTTCAGGATTTCCGAGACTAAAGTCTGGTTTAAATACCCAGGGGTGTATCCCCGGCTTGAAATCTGTATGGCAGCCCCATAGGTTGAGGTAGCGTGTATGCGCCTCAATTCTGGATACTGAATCAACCTAGTTTGTCACCCCGTTGGAGAATAGGGAAAATTGTGTATCAAATACAGTTAGGTGTGCCTGTCTGTTCATACGACGCCTTCTCTCATTTGTGTGGTATGCACATTTGAATGCGATGCACTTTTCTCTCATTTGTGTGGTATGCACATTTGAATGCGATGCAACCCCTTCTCTCATTTGTGTGGTATGCACATTTGAATGCGATGCAACCCCCTCTCTCATTTGTGTGGTATGCACATTTGAATGCGATGCAACCCCTTCTCTCATTTGTGTGGTATGCACATTTGAATGTGATGCATCCCCCTCTCTCATTTGTGTGGTATGCACATTTGACTGCGATGCAACCCCCTCTCTCATTTGTGTGGTATGCATATTTGAATGCGATGCAACCCCTTCTCTCATTTGTGTGGTATGCACATTTGAATGCGATGCATTTTTCTCTCATTTGTGTGGTATGCACATTTGAATGTGATGCAACCCCTTCTCTCATTTGTGTGGTATGCACATTTGAATGCGATGCAACCCCCTCTCTCATTTGTGTGGTATGCACATTTGAATGCGATGCAACCCCCTCTCTCATTTGTGTGGTATGCACATTTGAATGCGATGCAACCCCTTCTCTCATTTGTGTGGTATGCACATTTGTATGCGATGCACCCTCTTCTTTCACGGTCTAGGAGACCTTAAATCCTCTAAAGGTGCAATTCCTTTGGTGTTTGTCGTGCCCGAACGACTTCAGGTGGTCTGGTATAGCCACCTGCCTGTGATTGCAATGAGTTCCTAGGAGACCAACTGCGACGGTGGAAACTAGAGTTTGAATGGCGATGCCTAGAACGCAAAAGGTTTGGAATTTCCGAGACTAAAGTCAGGTTTAAATACCCAGAGGTGTATCCCCGGCTTGAAATCTGTATGGTAGCCCCATAGGTTGAGGTAGCTTGTATGCGCCTCAATTCTGGATACTGAACCAACCTAGTCTGTCACCCCGTTGGAGAATAGGGAAAGTTGTGTATGAAATACAGTTAGATGTGCCTGTCTGTTCATGCCACCCCTCTCTCATTTGTGTGGTATGCACATTTGAATGCGATGCACCCCCTTCTTTCATTTTTGTATGCAATGCACCCCCTGTTATGTTTCCTATCATTTGCACGAGGCTTGCCTCCCATGTTGCCATCTTCATATCTTTATCATCACTCCATGACATTGCATTGTATTGCATACATCATGAATTTTCAAACAACCGGCTTCGCGAAGCGTGTAAGTCCAACTTTCAAACTGCATTTTGAGCATGTCACTTGCATTCTGCCCCTGAACTACGCTAGTTTGATTCCTTGCAAAGGGATACGTAGGCAACCTTCGGGTTCAACCACTTGCATTGCATCTTGTTTGTTTGCCCAAGTCTTATGGCCTTGTCAAAAGGGTCGTCTTTGGGCTTTGACATTCACTCACATCATGAAATGACTTTGAGCTCTGTCAAAGAGGGGCAACTGCAGACACCCTATTTTGACCGACCCTAAGACTTGGGCGCTTTCTTTTGATTACCCGATGATGACAATTAGAATGTGTTTCTCACAAAATTCTCAGTAAGAAAGATGGAATTTAAGTTTTAATCCCAACCTTCACCCATTTTTTGGCCAAACTATTTTAGACCTTAAAACCCTCTTTTCAAAATATGTTTTTTTTTTTAAAATGTTTCTACAATGTCCCGAGGCTCCCATTTCGATTAAAATGTTGCACTTTTCAGTAAACCGAGTAAGGACAGAGTGGAAATAAATGGAAGGGAGGTGAAATTTTTTGAAAAATATTTAAAAACATCTTCTTTATAGGTTTGGAGTTGAAGGAAATAGGAGGGGATGAAAGAAAATTGGTTTAGGAAAAGAATGAGTATCAAATCATTAAGAAGGAAATGAGCAGCCTTCACTAAATTAGGCATTTCTCTTTGTACACTTGGAATTTAAATATGAGGCCACCACCATTGGAAAGTAGACTTCTGGGGCTTTAATTTAGACCCAAGAACCACCTCAGACCAAGTCCAAATAAGGGAGATATGCCCATTTGAAGTTGGGCTTAAGAGCAGATTTTGTTGACCCAGCCCGAGACAGCCTTTACTAAATTAGGCATATCTCTTTGTACAATTGGAATTTAAATGTGAGGCCACCACCATTGGAAAGTAGACTTCTGGGGCTTCAATTTGGACCCAAGAACCGCCTAAAACCAAGTCCATATGGGGGAGATATGCCCATTTGAAGTTGGACTTAAAAGCAGATTTTGTTAACTCGGCCCAAAACAACAATAGCCCATTTTTTCTTGGTTTTGGTTCGGTTGGGACAACCCATTTACCTATTTTCTAAGCTATTCAAGTGCATCCACTCATCCTCCATTATACCTAATCATCCCCCATTGTCAAAAAGAGGTTTTGTTTCCATTCATAAAGGAGTATCCCATGCAACCACCTTGAAAATTTGCCCTTCTATCACATTCTTGTCTCCCACCTTGTCTCCCACCTTCTTTTTGACCTTTACTCTCCCTCATTGCCTATATAGAATGATCATATTGTAAGAGAGAGGAGGAGACCACGAAATTGAAGAGAAATGAGTGAAAAAAGAGAGAAAAATTGAGTTTTTGAGTCAAAAATATTCCTATCTTCCATATACACCCCATACCTTCCATAGCTACTGAAATTCCTCATTTCCATACACCAAAACCACTCCAAAAATTCTGATATAGCTAAAGATCAATTGCCTTGATCATAAGGAAGAGTGTTTAGTGATTGAAAGTGAGAAAAATTAGAGAGTTAGCCACTTTCTATACCACAAACTCCATAAACTCCATAATTTCGAATTGAGGATTTGAGAACACACTTCCTACACTTGAGGGTGATCAAGAGGAAGTTTGGAAATCAAAAAGTTCAATCTTTCTTTGGAAGGGGAATTGTTAGTCTTTCATTTTCTTATATTTTATATCTTATATTTGTTTTCATGCTTCTTATTTCATTGTGTTTTGTTATAATCTAAGTGGTTTGTTTATCTCATATTTATTTTCTTACTTTATATTTCATAGTGTGTTGTTATAATCCTAGTGGTTTGTTTAGCTCATAATTATTTATTTATTTTTATTCGCATGCTTTAATTTCATATTAGTTTTGTTGTAATCTTGCATGTTCTACCTCATATTTATTTTTTTTTTCGTGTATTAGTCTCATATTAGTTTTGTTATAATCTTACATGTTCTATCTTATATTTGTTTTATTGTTTTAGGTTTATGTTGTGAGTTTGCACTTTTTATTTTATTTTATATTTGTTTTCTTGTTTTTTTTTTAATCTAACCGGTAGTGGTTAGTTGAGCCACCTACATATTTTTTGTTTGTTCATTTTCTTGGTTTCGCAACAAGACAGGTTTTGCTTGGCCTAGTTGGCCGGCCGGTTAGCTTCTTCCGAACAAGATGGCGTAATCTCTCAATATTGACCAATTTCTGCCGGCGGTTGTAAAGAACATGAAGCTTTTATTTTATTTATTTTTTATTTTGAGTGTATTGTGAGGTTTTTATTTTGTTGTAATATTCTCCTCATCTCTCTCTAATTTGATTTGTAATTATTCTTTAAAATGTTGTAATAATTCCCCGCCCCGCTTCTTTCTATCCCGTTCTTTTACTTGCTTTCTTTATTTGTACATAAACATCATATTTATTTTTCATCATAGTTATGCTTTGCATCCATGTTTCATGCATCTTGATTCGGCTAAGTTTACATTTGTGGATTTAATCAATTCCTATGTAATTATGTGCGCTACCTCATGTTCTCGAGATGATTCACATATCATATTTTAGAAGCCGAATCTTTAGTTGCATCTCATGAGTGAATTACATTAGGATTTTTTATATAAGATCATGCATATTTTACTAACTTTGTTTTGTAGCTTGTTCGTGGGACGTCAAACATGTAAGTTTTTATGCTTTAGCATCCCGTTTGTGTGTGTTTTTCTTACTATGTCTAGCATTCTACCATGAGGCTATTTGCTTATGTGATATAACTCTATGAATGCCAGTGGATGGAGGTTGTGTCGCTTAATTTGGAATGATGTTGATTTTTCGTGCTTGCAAACTCAATTTGTTTGGGTTGTACATCGTCAAAACTCTTTCAAAATGTATGATATCAAATTGTTCCAAAATGAATGGCATAGTCTATACTTGTATGCTTCACATAGTAAATTTTAGGATTTATTAACTAATCAGAACATGAACATATAAAGAAAATAAAAGTCATATCATGGTTTAGTAGAGGCCGATCTTTTGATCGGGTGAGCGGGGGTGCTCATTATTGACCTTCCCCTCTCATACCTAAGGTTCCGAGCCAAGCATCCTTGGTTACGACGAACAGTGGCCTTGGCACTGAGTCATGGGTTTCCTAATTTCTCAAAATATTAGGTGGTGACTCTGAGATCTGATGACGCAGTCCATTTTCGACAAAATTGCAATAAAATGGATTTTCACTAAAAGTTTCCAAATCTGGACTCTTATCTACGTTTCACATTGCACTCGTGAGACTAGATCAAAGAGATCTCGGGGGTCTGAACTGTTTAACGCGCGCGGGTACCCCCCGGGCATGTTACACCTACCGACCACCCTTGGTGGTGAAAACCAGAAAATGTGGTCGGCCTGCCAGAAAACCTGGTCGGCCGGCCAGTTTCTTCTCCTGGTTTCTGCATTTTCTGCAACAATGGCAAGAGAGAGAGAAGGCAAAGTATTTTCAACATATGTGTGCCCGACCACTCTCCCCGTCATTGCATAAGCTCTAGGGAGTGTAGTCCTCGATCCTCGTGCCATCAATCACGCATCCCGATGCATGATGGCCGAGGAGTCGAATTGAACGACTCAATGTGAAATGAATGCACATATAAACACCTAAAGCCAACAACTCTATCATGGATAGTCAAGAGTGTCGGTGACCAAGAATCGAGGCACGTTTCGTCACTTTGAGTACGAAACGTCCCTCGTTTCCCGTGTTTGGACTAAACCCTACTCCAAACACAATGCAACAAACAATGTATGGACAAATGCAACTCTAGCATGCGATCTAAATGCAATTCAACTAAGTGATGCGAAGATGCACGGAATGACATGCAAGCATGCAAATGGCATACACAATGCTATGAACTAATCAATGGCATACTCAATGCACATGGATTATATGGCATGCATACGCAATGCACTAACATACGCAATGTTATGAACGAGGCATACGCAATGCAATGATCAAACATGTGATAACATGGACTATAGGGTATACACAATGCAAGATGGACTTAAACCAAGATGGATGGGCCTCGGCCACACCTAAATCAGTGGCCAATATGATGAAAATGAGGCAACAAGGTACATGCAAACATGCACAAATGCAAGGGACCAAACCTAAGGAACAAAGTGCAACTCTACCAAAGCATGACAATGATGAAATATGGCATACAATGACACATGTTCCAACTCTGAAATGACATACAAGATGGTCCCGAATCATGCAAACAACTCACCCGATGCATGTTGGATGGCACAAATACCGAAACTAGTGAAGCACATTACACTAAAGGTATGTAAAGCGATGCTCAAATGACCAAACCAACCCCAAACAGTCCCTATGCAGGCCGAAAACAGTAGCAAAATGGACTAAGATGATGGTTTGAAAGGTACAAAAATGAGGCTCATGCAATGGCCCAAAAATGAGGCATACAAGCACAACTCTCAAACGCATTTAAAGAGTGGAAAACATGGGTATATGGCACAAGTATAAGCTCTGAAATAACATGTTCAATGATGCCAAAACATGAAAACACCTCAAGTTAAGCATGTAAGAGGCTTCAAAACTCAAAACTAGGCAAGGGTATTACACTACAAGCATGCATGGCAAGCATCATTCGACCATGGGACTTCAAAACAGAGCTAAGGCAGCCCAAATCATGAATAAAATCAGTTTAGAACATGGCCAAAATATGCTAGAATCAAGGGCCAAAACAACATGCAATGTGAGCTAGTGAACATGGATTACACTACAAGCATATGAAGCATTCAAGTGGCCACTAAACCAGCAAAAGTCAGAGACATGACATGCCAAATAAAGCCCAAAAACCCACTGAAACATGATCAATGCATGCAAGAATGTCATGCTCCTTTGATAGGCTATAAGAGGGGTTATTCTACACATGCAAGAGACACACCCAAGGTGACAAAACCAACTCTAGAAAGAGCCTAGGCAGGCC
Source organism: Camellia japonica (assembly GCA_030407325.1). Classification (NCBI taxonomy): domain Eukaryota; kingdom Viridiplantae; phylum Streptophyta; class Magnoliopsida; order Ericales; family Theaceae; genus Camellia; species Camellia japonica. Next base: position 188,906,633 of record JAPPVO010000019.1, read on the forward strand.
CCAAAAGTCACTGAAAATGGCCTAAAACAAGGCTTGGAGGTGTGCAAATGAAGGCTCCTTTGATAGGCCAAAATGCAAGCAAACAAGATCAAAAAGAGAGAGGGTCACCCCTCTCTGATTTAGGACCTCAAAACCACATGCCAACCACTGAAAATTCGCTGGATTTTAGTGGCTAAAAGGCCAAGAAAGACTAGGTCGAAGGCCCTATGGCATGGCACAAAACAAGGCCAAATGAGGCATGCAAGAGGGTAGAAGACCCTCAACACCAAAAAGGCCTTAAACAAACATCAAAAGGACCTCAAAAAAAGACTTTTTTCAGTTGACAACAAAGCTCAAATATGCATGCAAATAAGGCTAAGAGATGGATCAAAATAAAGCTTAAAAGAGGGAAAAAGTGTGTTACCCTTGAAGCTCAGCAAGACAGCAACTTCTAGACCCAAAACCCAACTCCTTAACCTCTGAAAATGGCCTCCAAGAAGCTCCAAGCAATGGTGGAAGGGTTAGGCTATGAGGTGGTGTGCAAAGGTGCAAGAACAATACACTCTTGAGCTCAAAATAGAGAGATATAGAGGGAGATGTATTGTATGCCTTAGACAAAAATCTGAACCCTCACAAAGGAGGGGGAGGCCCTCCTTTATAGCCAAAAGGGACCAAAGCTTCTCAAAGAAGCTAAAAACCAAGGTTAAAGATCTTCCATACACGTGTATAGAGGATCCAGTCTGTGCCTTCCAGTTGGCACAACTGGCAACAACTCACAGAGACAAAACTGGGGGAGGCAGGCCGACCAGTTCAGGTGGTCGGCCGACCACTTCCCCTGGTCGGCCGACCATTTCAAAAGGTTCAACTCAATGAAAGGTGGTCGGCAGCCCCATTTGATGGTCTCCACATTGAATGCAAGCTAGTGGTATGGTGGGAGACCAGTAAATGTGGCTCAAAGACCAAGGAGACCAGCTTCTTGACAAGAAAACCGGCTGGCGGGAGAAAAGTGGTCTCCAAGGAGAAAAGGTGGTCTCCCACCCTTGTACCACCTCCCAAACAATGAAAACAAGGTCCATGCCAAAAATGAACCAAGACGGATGCAAAACGAGGGTTCGGGGGCCAAAACGCGCAGCCAGGTGCCCCAAAAACAGGCTGTTAAGCATTGAAAGTGGCGTGCGACCACAAAGGTGGTCTCCTGGGCCACAGTGTCCCTCTAGAGAGAGGAAGCAAGGTGTGTGCCAAAAACTGTGCCAAACGGAGAATGTTGAGCGGTCCCGAACCGAAGCGCGCGGCCGACGGCTCCGAAAATCTGAAACTTGTCTCCAAACGGGAAAGGTGGCCTACGACCACGAAAAGTAGCCTACGGCCACTGAGAGATGGTCTACAAGACCTCTCCCTCCCTTCGGGAAGGGAAAACAAGACCTGGTATGCAAACCGAGGCAAAGCACAAAAGGGTCCCGAGGTCCGGGGGTAAGGCTCTCAGCCGAAATTTCGAAACCTCAGAACGAGCACAATATGCACCATCACCGAGCGCTCGATCGATGACGTCTGAGTCTTAAGGTCGGTCAAAAATGGGGTGTCTACAAATATCATCAATATAACACTCTAAATATCCTCCAATGAGGTCATGAAAAATAGTGTTCATAACCCTTTGATATGTAGCCTCAGCATTCTTCAAACCAAATGGCATTTTAACCCATTCAAAGGTGCTGATATTCCCAAGACATCTGAATGCTGTCATGTAGATATCCTCCTCTGCAATACAGATTTGGTTATAACCAGAGTGCCCATCCATCATTGATAAAACTTGATGCCCTGCTGAACTGTCTACCAACAAATCCACTATAGGCATAGGATACTCATCTTTTGGGATTGCTAAATTCAAGTTTCTGAAATCGATGCATACCCTCATTTTACCATTCTTCTTAACTACAGGTACAATATTGGATAGCCACTCAACATACTTGGTTGTCCTAATAAAGCCTGCCTTGAGGAGCCTAAGAATTTCCTCCTTAACTTTCTGAATCACTTCTGGACTCATTCTTCTTGGTTTTTGCTTGTATGGCTTGAAATTAGGCCTCATAGGGAGCCTATGTTCTACTAATGATCTATCCAATCCTAGTAGTTCATTATAAGACCATGCAAAACAATCTTTGTATCTCTTTAAGACCACCAACAACTGGTCCCTGTCAAGAGCATTCAAACAAGCACTTATATAGGTGAGCTGCTGTATGGAACCTTCCCCTAAGTCCACTTCTTCTAAGGGGTCTTGTATCTGAGAACTTACTGATGTTCCTTCTTTGATTCCTTCTGACTTCGAAGCAATCTCCTTGCTTTGTTCTGCTTCTAGTTTCTTTGGTTCGACATCCTTACCCTCCTCCTCATAAACAAAGTCTGTCCACAAGGCATCCTCCTCCTGTATCTCTTGGATTTTTATTTCAATAGCCAAAGCACAGTATTTATCCAAGGCCAAACATCTAACCTGTTGCTGTTCCTGCTTCTATCCAATTATTATGGCTTCTTTCTCTTGTTCTTGCACTTTCTAGACTATTGACTGTATGTCCAATGCTGAAAACTTAATTAAAGCCAGAGATTTGGCCTCCTGGGTTCCATCTTTTTTCCTACAACCAGGCATCATTGTCATTTTTAACGACAAACTCTTCATCAGCACTTTCTTGGACTAAGTGCTTCAGGTGTGCTAATTCCTCCCCAGCCGTCACTTCGGCTAATCCATCAGGCCTTCTCAGTATACTGAGTGGTGCTACTCCTTCAGTATACAATTTGGCTTCTGCAAAATCTGCACAAGTTATGAAGGGTTGGGGATCTGCATTGATCTCCTCTGTCTCTCCATTACACAAAGCCATCATGATTTTCTAATGTAAAGAGGAAGGCACACATTTGTTGGTGTGAATCCAATCTCTTCCAAGTAAAGCATTATACTTAGCATTGTTGTCGATAACGAAGAATACTGTCATGCAGTCCCTGGTTCCCACACTCAGGTTGATGGGCAAAATACCTTGGGCCATCTGTTTGTCTCCAGCGAAACCAGCAATGGCTGTACTGGTTGGGATTAGTCTAGGGTTCTTCTTTCCTAGTTTCTTCAACGAAGATTTTGGAAGCAGGTTTACTGCTGCCCCATTATCCACCAATACCCGATTCATCTGTACTCCATCAAAGAAGGCCTTAATATACAAGGGCTTGACATGCTGTGTCATGGACGTTGTAGGATATTCAAAAAGGTATGAGAGGTTAATACTGACCTCTTCCTCACTCTCACCTTCAATTTCCATTGGTATGGCCACTTCGAATTCGTCTTGTACCATACTCACTAGTAAGTCTTCACTGGAAACTGGGATTGGGTCAATCTCCTGACCTTGGTTGTCATCTTCAGCTTGAAACTCCTGTGGTAATATGAGCACCATATTCACTAACACCGGAGGAAATGAGCCAAATTGGACAACTGGCTGTACCTGCTTTCTTTCTTGGCCGGCCTGTTCAACTACTTCAGAAGCATCTTCCATGCTGCATTCTGGCACTTCAGTACCAATAGCTTTCTTCGAATGGTCTGTTTCTGCTGGTTTTTCAACCAAAAATGTCTGTCCAGCCATGAAGGCTTCAAACATCTCTTCCTCAACCACTTCCTTCCTTTGGCCTAGGCCGACTTCTTCCTTTATCTCACTATCACTTTCCATCAGAGCCTTTTCTAATCCTGCCAAACTGGACCTTTCTTTGGCTTTTAGCTCAGAGTGAACTTTGGCCAATTGTTCTCTGCTACAACTCCTTTTGTCTTGAAGAGTCGACTTTGGATCATGGTTTGACTTTGAATCTTGTTCTCCTTCTGCCTGGCTCTTTAGCTGAACCAATGAAAAGCTTTCTCCACCTTCTTTCAGATCCTTCTGGTACTGAGTGTACCTTCGTTGGATCTTCCTTCTTTGGGATCTAGAAATCACTAGGACCATATTTGGTTCTTTTGTTTTTGGGTGCTTAAGCAATACCCAATTGTTTGGAGCCACCAAAGGAGATTTGACCATCCTACCTTGGTTTCCAACAATATTTCTTTGGGTAGACATCTCCCTAGGTTTGCTCTGCATGACAAACCAATCTAGAACTCCAGGTACCCACGAACCTACTAACCCAGCTGTTGAACTGTTCCTTTCTTCCTTCGAAGCCATCTTTGAAGCTGGCTGTGAAGGCCACTGATTGGCCCTGACTCCCTGTTTTGGGCCTAACTCAGGCCTTTGACGAAGGTGACCACTTTCCGTCTTGCGTGAGGCTGGTCTAGGAGGTCAATCTCTGGCTTTGATCCCATAAACTGAACCCTTCTCCGGTCTCCTTTCAGGATGAGTGCTCTCCATTCTGTAATGATTAGGTGGTCTGGACTCATATAAAGGCCTCTTGCCTTTATAATGCATTCTAGCAGCTGTTGGCTCAGCCATTAATGGTTGCTGCCTAATAGTAGTTGGATATGCCCTTTTGTTATAAGTACTGGTTGGTTTAGGATGCCTCTGCACATCCTTGTAATATTGTTTCCCATCAATTGGAAGCCCTTTCAACCACTTATAGCTCAGCCTGCATCTGGGACATATTCTTTACATGACAGCTGCTTCTAAAGAATCGTCATCCAGTGCTTCTTCATCAGAGTCTTCCCTCTGGTCTGAGAAACCTTGTCCAATAGCTGGTAGATTTCCAGTGTCTTTCTTGACAGTTGTCTGGCTGGCAACATGCATCTGCACATTGACTTCTTCCAATTCCTTCAAGGACAAGTTCTGGAAGTCTGGCATAATAACATTGGCTTCCACTTCTTCAATTTATGGGAACGGATTAGTGTCAATCCCCTTGGCCTTTTCTGTTTTAGCTGGAAATTTTAAACTCCCCTTTCGAATCTGCTCTTGGATCCTGTCTTGAAAAATAATGCAGTTTTTAGTTGAGTGAGACCAAGAATTATGCAATTTACAATACACTTTTCCTTTAAGTTCCTTTGGAGACGGAATTTTGACTCCTTTTGGTAACTTCAGGAAATTTACAACAAGCAAATGATCAAAAATGTCATCTGCCTTTGTTAAATCGAAAGAGTATTTCCTGTGAAGGTCTTTCTTTTTAAACTGCTAGTCAATTGTTGTGTCTTTCTGAATTAATGCTTCACAGATCACAGGTTCTTTCCCTACAATCTCTGCTGCATCAATCTCATAATTAGGATCTCTATAATACGTCTTGTATGATGCATTACTTCGATCTTGTTCTTCTTCTAGTAATGCTCCATACCTAAACACTTTATAGGTTAATTCCACTAAGTCTCTAAATTCAGTTGAGTCAAACTTCTTTCGAAGCCTAAACTCTAAACCATTTTGAGCCAATCTCACGAATTCAGGCTCTGGTAAGATGATCCTACATTTATTTCATGCTCTTTTAAATCTGGTAATAAATTGAGTAGCCTTCTCATCAGGCCTTTGACTCAATCTTGCCAAGTCTGTCATGGAAACCTCTGGCTCTGTTTGGAAGAATTGGGCATAAAATGCCTCTTCCATTTGTTGCTAAATTTGGATAGAGCTAGGTGTAAAGTTAATATACCATACAAATGCTGCCCCAGTTAGAGAGTTTGGGAACAATCTTAACTTCATGTAGTCATTGTTAGTAAATTCACCACACTGAGCAGCGAACCTAGCAATATGTTCAACCGTTGACTGGTTTCCATTCCCATAAAAAAGAGCGAAGTCGGGTATCCTAAACCCCCTTGGGTATTCATGTACCCTATCTACCCACTCTGGATATGGCTTCCTGTACATAGGAGTTTGAACCCCCCCGAGCCAATAGTCTATACATTTCTCTAATAATATCAACAATTTAGTCCCTAGGGACCATATTTTATGCTTGTTGAACCAATACCGGAGGAACAAACACAGAATTTCGTGGACAACCTTGTGCCTGGGGTCCTTTTGGTCTATAGGATGGTATGTTTGGGACTGGTTGTCCTTGTGGTGCTGGCTACTGTTGGGGATATGGGTGACCCCTTTGAGCCTGTCCTACAAAAGGACCTGCGAAAGACGCTGGAACAGGTGTTGTGTCTCTTCCAGTTGTAGGAAAACCTTCCAACCCCCCGGGTAGAAATTCGAACAAATGATTAATGAACCCCCTCGTGCCAGGTATGGCTTCGAACATGGGATTTGGGACCATCCTTACACCATTATCCTGTGTTGGGCCAGATCCACCAATTTGCATGGCTTCACTGTTAAGTAATGAAGCATTTTGATTTGCCATAGGCCTCGAAAGAGGCTCATACCAAGATTGAGGTGGTGGTCTTTCATGGTTTTGGTTACTAGTTTGACCATTAGTATGCCCATTACTCTGCATATGCTGTTTATCTCTAGCCAATCTTTGCTAAGGGGCATTTGAATTTTCCTCTATATGCCTTGCATTTGTTGGTTAGTGGGTATTCATTCGATCCAAAAAGGATGTTGCCCACCTTTCCATTGTGTTCATTAACTGTTGTCCCATGGAATCTACTAGGCCACCCCATGGATTCATTGGCTGAATAGATGGAACAGTGGATGGTCCAATTCCTTGGCCTCGTCCAATATTATGAACATGCGGTACTTGCTCCGAAGTGCTGGTCTGTTCGACCATAGGTTCTGATAAAATGGGTGTTTTCACAAGACGTGTTATCACATTATCCTCTGGATTAGGCATTTCTACCTCTCCTTCCACGCCTTCTTCCAAGCGTTCATTTTCTCATTGTCTCCTACGTCTAACCATTTCAATTAGTCCCACTGGGCGTGCCAAAAATATATGTTAACTTTTTTGGCTTTCGAAGGTTATTTTTGTAATTGTGAGCGTGCCAACAAGGATCAATCAGTCCTTACAGAATGTTAATTGCCAACCAATTATCAGACGATTGTGTTTTAGTTCTTTCAACCTCAATGAAGAAGACTTTTACTAATGGCTTTGTTTAGGAGAATTAAGCAAACAATGATTAAATGAAGAACAATTGCAGTATTTCATTAAGTAAAACGAAAGACTTACAATGATCCAATTCAGCCTCGTAGAGGTTTACAGCAACAATCTACTTAAAACTACTCCTAAGAACGAAATATAGTACAAGAATTTTAAAGTACAGAAATACAAAGAACAGGAAATGTAAAACTGGAAAGGAAATAAAGTAGATAAAACTGATTTTTTGGATCTGAGTCTGAGGCTTTTTCTGGGGCCTTCTCTGCTATTTATACTTCTCAAAGATAACCATCGAACTACACTTCTAACCGTCGAATCGCTCCTCCATGATCGCTGATCATGTTGCCTTATAGTTAGCTCCACTATGCCATTACCTGCAGTTAGGCTTCTCTCTTGATTTTGAATTTGAATATGAGTAACCGTTGAAGCCACATCACTTTACATCTCTTTGCTAATCCAGTGCTACGCAATCTTGTAAGAACCAATACTAACTGCCACGTGTACGATCACGATCGAAGACTTGAATAGTTTTCCCGTATTGCCCTTATTCTGCCACGCATTGAATTGTAATTGGCTTATACAAAATATGTAGCCAACAGATTCATTTTAGAATATTGATTGAGGTGGTATCATAATGGTAAAGTAGGATTGAACCAAAAACAGTGGTTTGGATAATTGTTCTATGAATGGTCTTCACTCTTTTACCTTTTTCTCTTTCCACACTTTGAATTTGAATGTGAAGCTAGAACCATTGGAAAGCTTGTTTCTAAGGCTTCAATTTAGACACAAGAACCACCCAAAATGGAGTCCGAACAACGGAGTTATGCCTGTTTGAAATTTGAGTACCTGAGTTGGAAGCAAGTCCGCTCAAGTGAACTTTGACCGCTCAAGTGGTCTACGAGAATTTCAGAGATTCTGGGAGCTTTTTTTCACCACTCAAGCCAAGTTTTGACCGCTCGAATGGTCTGTTCAAAATTAGGCACTTTAAAGTTAGTTTTTGGCCTAAACTTTTCGGCCCAAACTTTTTATTCTTTCTTCCTCTCTTCTCTTCCTCTTCTCCATACCCGAAACCCTAGATCTCCAAACCCTGATTTCTTCTATTTTTATCAAAGATTCATCCTAGATTTTGCACGATAATCAAAGAGGAAGTGAAAACCAACATATCTTCCGATTGAATCGCTTTACCTTCGAAGTTCTCTTTGGATATTGATCTTCTTGTCTTTATTCTTGAGATAGGGATACTTTTAACTTGATATATTTATGATTTGAGATATATATGTGATATTTTCTTAGTTATAGTAATGTATGAGATGATTTTGTGATATAAAGTGGGTTTGTTGAATTAAAAGGGTTTGCCTCTATGTTTTGGAAAAGTTTATGCATATCCTTCTTGATTATTGTTTAAAATGACGAATATTGACTCTTTATGTGTAAAAGAGGGGAAAGCCCTATTTTTTTATTTTTTTTTCCAAAAACCCTAGTTCTCAAATTTGATTTAATAATGGGTTTGGCCAAATTGACTCTTAAATCTTGAAATTGGGTGAATGATTATAGAAATGGAATTGAGACATGAGATCATTAAATTTTCTTGGATATATGTATTAAAATAGAGGAATATTGAAATTGTGGAAATTGTGAGATTGAGAAATCTTTTGTTGGTTGATATTATTAATGTTGTTGTGGATTAAAGAAACCTTAGAAAAAATTTATTTGAAAACTCATGCATCATGTACATTATAATTTCTCTTGGGATCCTACAATTTTGTGGATGTTTGGAAAGTGTTGGAAGGGGAAGTAAATAGCATATGAGTCAGTCGAGTTTTGGTAATAGGTTGTGTGTTGTATTTGATACCCGCGCAGGGAGTCAATTTGCCTAATTACCCTATTTGTACATATTGCTAGACGAATATTGGAAAGGTTTTTAGGTGTCCACGAGCCTGCTATTCATGAAGTCGGTGAATGTGAAAAAACTTGATTTTGGGTGTTCACAAGTCTGCTGTTTATAGAGCCAGCGAATATGGAAAAACTTCATTTTTGGTGTCCACGAGCTTGCCATTTATAGAGTCGGTGAATGTGAAAAAAACTTGATTTTGAGTGTCCACAAGCCAACCGTTTCAGGAGTCGGCGAAAGTGGAGAGAGAAAAGTTTTGGGTGCCCATCGCCCCGCCGTTTTTAGAGTCAGCAAATGTAGGAATATTTTCTATATATAAATCTATAAATGTATATATGGTTTTGCGGTTCTTACTTGGGGCGTCATAGCGTATTTACCACCTCATGGTTGTAGATGAGATTTTGAATGAAAATCATGCATTGAACATTTTTGGTTTTAAAAGAGAAAATAAGAATTTTGTCCTAACAAGTGCATAGCATGATCATATATATCTCGATTATTTATAATTCTTGTTAATAGTATTTCTTACTGGGCATTAGCTCACCCCAACTAACAACATTTCAAGAATTGATGGTGTGACTCCGCCCAAGTGACAAGGCGATGAAGATTTTGAATCGAGCACATGGGCTCATTGGATGTTATTTGTTGAAGCTCCGAGCTAATGTGTCTTGGGATTGAATGCCCACCCTTTTGTGTAACCAAGGGATCTCCCATGAAACTTGTATGCCATTAGGGCATCTTTACTTTTAATTTCTTTAATTTTGAGAAATATAACTTGCATTGTGAGCATAAGATGTAATAGTTTAATATAGTTCATTGAGAACAAGATTTACTAAATGAGAGATAATATTTTTCTTAAAGCATTATCTCACGAGAAATGAATTAATTTGATGGAAACCGATGAATATTTAATAAAAATTGACTATATAAAGGTTTATAATTTTTAGGGCGTTACACACCACCCCCAACCCATCCTCACTTAACCCAACATCGTAGACAACTGAAACTCTAGCAATTAATATCACCTGAAACACCATTTCTTTCTTTCTTTCTTTTACCTTTGCAATTCCGACCACCGGCCTCTAATTTTTGCTGTTTGCCACCACTCCCTAATGGCCCCTAACCCATTATTTACGCTCTTCTGCCATTGCAAATCCCTCTATTGCCTTTCTCCACTATTTCAAACCCCTTTCCCATCGATTCTCACCACTCCCACTACCCTTTCCACACATTTCTCCTCCACTTCAACCCTTTCCTCACATCCAACACCCTAAACAACTCAAACCCTAAGCCACCAAAACCCCTCAAAGCCCTCAAGTCCCTCATTGTTGCTACCCCATCCTCACTTCGTTGCTAATAAAACTAGTCGGGTGCAAATCCAATGTCTGTAGGGTACATGTTCCATATGTGTAAGATGTAAGTCCAAGTTGTACATATTGTAATAGACTGTCCCAATTCATCTCATTTGCCACTTCATCCACTCTTCCTCACAACTCCCACCACATCTCTACCCACACTAACACTCCTCTATGACTCTTCCTCCGATTTTGGCCATCATTGTCCCTTTCTTACCCATTTTTATCGCCCCCTCACCAATTCTTGTTGCACATATTTTAACCTGTACTTTGCACAAGTTCAACCTGTACTCTACTAGTTTTTACAATAGCAAAATGGAGGGAGCATGGGGCTACGACGAGGAGCTAGAAGGGTTTGAGGGGTTTCAAAGGCTATGGTTTGGGTTGATTAAGTTGTTGGGTGTAGTGGAAAGAGGTTGGGGTAGATGAGGACAATGAGAGAATTGCGAAAATGGGTGGGAGAGAGATTGTAGTGGTGGTGGATGAGGGTGTGGAATGGGTTATTGGTCTTTAAGGAGGGTGTTTCAGCTGATGTTAATGACTACGATTTGAATTGTCTACGATGTTGGTTGGGTGTGGATGGATTAAGGGTAGTAGAGGTGAGTGAAGGAGTATCAAGAAGGCTTCGAAAGGAATAGAAGAGTGTCAAAGAAAACATGGAGGAGTAGGCAACCAAGAAGGTAAAAGTGGTGGAGGTGGCAAGGAAAGACAGAGGAAGTAGCGACAAATAATGGAAGAACGAGAGTTACAAAATATATAAAATATTTTATTTTGAAAAATTTTTAATTCTTTTTTTTCAAAAAAGAAAAAAAAATACATGAAAATGATAATTTCTTATTTATTTCATTTTATTCACTAAATTATTTTTAATTTTTTAATTTTACATTTGCACTCAGCATAACTGTGTTATTTTTAATTTCTATGTTTTCATTTAAATTCTTAAATAACATTTTTTATTTAAATAATTTTATTGTTCATACTAATTTCAACCATCCATTTCATTTTTGTTTTGCAATTTTTTAAAAATAACGTATTTTTAATTTATTTTAAAATATAAATATTTAATATTAATCTCATTTTAATGTTATCGTCATCTTTTAAACCATAGTAATTTTATAAAAATTAAATTTATATATTAAAAGTTATGATATTTTTTTAAATAAAATATAATGAAAACAAAATAAAAAAAGAAAAGAAAAGAAAAGATGAGAGAAAAGCTTAGCTAGAAAAAGAAAGAACGGAAAACATAGAGAAATGTTGAAGAAAAAAGGAAGAGAGAGAGAGAGAGAGCTACATGGGAGAAAGAAAAGAGAGTGAGCCTCCGTTTGGGAAGTGGGTTGGCTTTTTAGATTTTTTACTTTTTTGACTATTTTAGTCTGAGTTAAAAAGTTTGATTTGGGAAGGGCTTTTTAGCTTTTTGACTTTTTTAGCTTTTTTTGTGAGAGAAGAGTGTAATGATTATGAGTTGGATGTAATGTTTTGTTTGTTATTACTAAAATAACCTATTTTATCTTGGGTAATGCTTAAGTGTGCAACCCCCTTAAGGTTGCACACCATATGCAACCCAATTGTTAGCCGTTAGATTACAATAATTGATCAAGACCATTGAATTGTTTAATCGTGAAAAAGTTGAAACCGGGGTAGCCGGTTAATGCTTGTATTTGCATGATTGCATCCCACTCACTCTCTGTATTTCGTCTCTATCTCTCTCTGTTCTCCTCTCTGTGTAAGGTTGAGTCAGTGTAACTGTTGATTTCCATTAACAGGGAGAAGCCCCTGTTGGGTTCGTTCCATTGACGAAGCTCTGTAGGGAACAGTATAACGGGCGATTTCCAACAACAACGTAACTACAAGGCTGTGTTGGTTCCATTGCTGAAGTGAAGCCCTTCTCTGGAACTAGATATGAGGTATGGAGCTGTCTCCCTCTCTCTGTCTCCCTCTCTGTCTCTCTGGCCCGTTCACTTCAGCTATTTTCCCTCAACTAAACGCCCATCCTAACTTCAACCGCTCTACGCTTCGCTCCAACGGAAACCCCTCCATTGGCAACTAACCTTTCTCTTTCTCTTTCTCAAGCGAGTGTTTGTGTTTGCACAAACAGCTAAACCGTGTGAAAATGTCATGTTTGTGTTTGTGTTAACAATTTTCGGTCATCAAGTAATTGTTTGTAGTAATGTCATGTGCAGTATGGCCCCAGCGGAAGTTAAAAGGGAAGGTGATGATTATGACATTCCAAATGAAGCAGATGACATTCGTTTGATGAATGAAAGTCGGGCAGAACCTGATCATGGTTGCGAAGGTGGTCCGAGCAATGAAGAAGCAACCAACATGAACGGTGAACATGGCGGAGCCGACGTGAAAAAAGAAATGGTTGACGATGCTCATCGCAATGACATGGTTGGTGATGTTGAACGTGCTATTCTGGAACAGAAATTTGATTCAGTCGAAGATGGAGAAGATTTCTACAATGCGTATGCTAAAGCGAAGGGATTTAGTATACGAAAATCCAGATTTAACACAAATAAAGAGGGAAAGGTCGTTAGTAGGTTGTGGTTGTGTTCAAGGGAGGGTCAGAGATTACCAAAATACTTGGACCGTGTTGCTGAGAAGAGTAGAGCTCCCAAGGCACTAACAAGAGTAGGTTGCAAGGCCCAATTTCGCATACGGTACGATGCGGATGCTGGTGAAGGGGGAAAGTATGTTGTGACTCACTTCGTCGTAGACTACAACCATGAATTGGCGGAACAACACTGTGTGATGTATCTGAGGTCACATCGCAGTTTAAACAGCGCTGACAAAGCTCAAGCAATGGCTATGCGCAATGTCGGTGTGAAGACTAGCCAAATCATGGACTATATGGTAAATCAATCCAGGTCTTATGAGAATGTTGGTTTCATCCGTACGGATCTGCACAACCATATTCAAGCCGAACGTAGAGCAGAAGTTGAGGATGGTGATGCGCAGGGTGCGTTGGTTTACCTATGTGCAAAACTTGATGTTGATGCACGTTTTTTTTACAAGTATGATGTGTGTAACGATAACAAGTTACAAAATCTGTTCTGGGCAGATTCGAAATCGCGGGCCGACTACGCAAAGTTTGGTGATGTGTTGATATTTGACTCAACTTACAGAACCAATGCATACAAGAAACCTTTTGTCATGTTGGCTGGTGTGACTAGCCACTTTAGGACCACGATATTTGCATGTGTTTTGCTAGCTAATGAGACAATTGAGACATACACATGGGTTTTGGAAACATTTATGGAGGCGATGGGCAATAAAGCACCTGTGTCCGTACTGACAGATGGGGATAAGGCGATGCGAGAGGCAATCAGAAGAGTATTTCCAGACGCAAGACATCGATTATGTAATTGGCATCTTGGGAAAAATGCTCTTTCAAATGTTCACATAAGTGGCTTTGCACATGTTTTCAAGCAGTGCATGGACATGGAAACGGATGAGACAAAGTTTGAGCATGGGTGGACGACAATGGTCGAAAAATTTGGACTTCAAACCAACAGTTGGGTGTTGGAGACATATGAGAAGCGTCATATGTGGGCTGAGGCATATATGCGTGGACATTTCTTTGCTGGGATGAAGAGCACTCAGCGCTCGGAGTGTATGAATGCTTATTTCAATCCCTTCCTCCTACACAAATTGAAGCTATATGAATTTGTTAGGCACTATGATCGGGCTCTTGCAAGGATAAGGTATAACGAGGCTGGAGATGATGCTGAAACAAATAACACTTTTCTGGTATTGATTACTCCATTGCGAGATATAGAGAGACATGGAGCTGAGCTATTCACCCGAAATATATTTAGAATGTTCCGTGATGAAATCTTAGAAGAGGGGAAGTTGAATGTGAAGGACGTGTTCCCTTTGCCGGATGGTCAGAAATGCTACTATATTCATAAGTACAGAGTGAAGGATAGATCATGGATAGTAACACACAGTCCAGTGGATGCTGCAATGAGATGTTCTTGCATGAAGTTTGAGTCGTTGGGGCTACCTTGCTGCCACATGATATGTGTTATGAAAGCCGAAAATTTCACGCAAATTCCCCCAACTTGTGTGCTGCATAGATGGACAAGGGCTGCAAGCAAGGATGGCCAGCAATGGCCTCAACCCTCAATTGATAGCACTACAACACAGACGGCCCGGTATGGGATATTGAGTTCTTCCTACAACGAAATGTGTTTCTATGCCTCGCAATCAACGGAAGGTTTCAAAGAGGCTAGGGATGCATGTCTTCCGATGACGAGCCGGATGAAGGAGTTATATGAGAGGAATTTGAACGGTGGGAATGGAGACAGAGGGAAACATTCATTCCGTCGACAATTTGGAGTAGAAGATCCTGATGTTGTGAAGACAAAAGGGAACCCAGGACGGGCATCGTCCAACTGTCGAAGACCAAGAAAATGTGGGAATTGCAAATGCATTGGGCACACAAAGCGAACGTGTCCTAAGGTTCGGTTTAGACGAACAGTGGCTACTAACTCAGATGCAGATACACCCCACATAACTGGCCGTGAGTACAATGCGGAGTCATCGCCCGTTCGCTGCAAAACTGGGTTGGTGGATCCAAGTACACCGCACATTAAGCAACGGCGACTATTTTTTGATGTTTCTCCTGATTCCAAGCAGCTGTGGGGCAATACGGTAGTGTTGAAGCAGCAGTGTGGAAAAAGATTCGAACACAATTGATGAGGTGAATCAGGTAATTGTATAATTTGGAGAAAGTAACCCAACGAACTCGTTACTTTATCTCCATGCCGATTGGTATATGAATTACGAGTTACGAACAGGAGTTGTGAAATTATTTCATGTTTACTCTGGAAGTATGGGTTTATTGTTAGTAAAATTATGGTGGGCCTATATCGACAGCAACGAAGCAGTAATTTTAAGTTGACAAGTTGAAGAAGAAAATCAAGCAATTGTGGTATTGGTTTGAATGCCTGAAAAGGATGAAGACTTCTTTCGATGAACTGATGGTAACAAAGTAGAAAGTAGAAAGTAGAAAGTTGTTGTGTTGTCTGTAACAAAGTAGAAAGTAGAAGGGAAAAAACTACACAGAAGTTACAATGTAGAAAGTAAGTTGTGTTGTTGTTCATGTCCTCTCTCTCTGCAAACATTCTGCCCTTTATAGCTATAAAATTCCCACGACCCCATGATCTGCCAATTCTGCAACTGCTTCTGTGCAACTTCTGTAACTGCACGGTCATTTTTGTGTATTGAAACCACATAAAAGCTTCACTTGTACCTGTCGAAGTGCATATAATTGAAGTTGCCACCTATGCCCAGATCCTTTTAACCTTTCCTTGACAGATACAGACTCCCAATTCGTTCATGTTTCCTCTTGGAGGGTGGCCACTAAATCCATGAGCACTGCCAGTAACTGCTCCAGCGTGTAAGTCAGGTGGCATGCAAGATTCAATGTTAGTTGAATGGAGCAGCTGTTGGGAGGATGTGGGAAAAATAGGTGCAAAGAGGAATTTTTAATCTAATATCCAATCATAATTTAGCTGAAAATATGAGCGAACTTTTTTTAAAAAAAAATAGTTCCCATTTTTTTGATTATAAACCCGAGATGTATATTTTGTTTTTGATATAAATAAGTTGTGTATTTTCGTTACGTAAAATGTAGGACAACAATTGTGTTTAAGTCATTACAATACAGAACATTGAACATATTTTTATTAAATTACAGCGGAAATTCAATATTTGGCAGAGTGTGATGATTCATAGTCAGGGGCAGTAACAGTGAGTGGCCTAGTGTTGTGGTTCAGTGGCCCAGTTTGCAAGGATTGTGGTTGTGTTTAGTGGACAATATTCTGTCGATTTTTGTCTCATAATGATGAGGGACATGGCCCACAATGGTGAAAAGGAAGGTCGACAGGGAAGCGTCAACATTTGGCAGAGTGGACTTGAAGATTCGAAGTCAGGGGGCAGTTACAGTCGCAGTTATGGTGTAGACGTGTGGGATCATGCAATGCTGGGCCACAAAAACAGTATACGGATAGCGAAACGAACGATCTCCGTTCTAGGCATTCCAAGTATACTAAACCTCCACTTCTGTCTGTCGATCTCCCTTTTCTTGTGTTTATTTCATGGCCACCAACTATTTGAAACTTCTGTCGATAGAGCAAGGCTCCTGCTTTGTCTCATGCTTCTCCTGAAAGTATCCCACTAACTCATAATGATGAGGGACATGCCCCACAATGGTGAAAAGGAAGGTCGACGGGGAACAATAATC
Organism: Camellia japonica; assembly: GCA_030407325.1. NCBI lineage: Eukaryota > Viridiplantae > Streptophyta > Magnoliopsida > Ericales > Theaceae > Camellia > Camellia japonica. The sequence goes on from JAPPVO010000019.1 coordinate 188,923,056, forward strand.
ATATTTGGCAGAGGGGACTTGAAGATTCGAAGTCAGGGGGTGACAGTTATGGTGTAGACGTGTGGGATCATGCAATGATGGGCCACAAAAACAGTATACGGATATCAATACTAAACCTCCACTTCTATCTGTGGAGCTCCCTTTCTGTGTTTATTTCATGGCCACCAACTGTTTTAAAC